>CM038678.1:401408928-401835170 GCA_021605205.1 Aegilops longissima | reverse complement strand
ATTCCAGAGGAGGTCGTGTCATTACAGGATGAGTTCCGCCGTGATTTTGAGCTCATCACATTCGAAAAGTGTTGTTGAGAGCAAGCGTGAGGAGTTCCGCAATCTCAAGCAAGGCAACATGTCTGTCTATCAATACAATATCCAGTTCGAGCTCGCTTCGTTTTGCTAAGCAAGGCGCACACGATGAAAAGAGTATGATCTATCAATTCAGAGGTGGTGCGAGAGAAGATCTGCAATTAGCTCTTGTGCTTTTGAGCCAGATAAGTATGATGATTTCTACAACATGGCATCAAGCAAGAAGCTGCCCAGCTCAAATGTGAGGCTTCTAAGAAGAGAATCGGGGATGCAGATTCAGTCTTCTTCTTCCTCTCAAGTGGCAGCTAAGCAGCGAAGTTTTACCTTCCTCCTCCTCCGTTCCATCGGCCTTATCGGCAGAAGAACTCAGGTGGCCGTGGATCTTCCCACCCACCCAACCCAAGCTATCAGAACAAGTCTAATTCTCAAGCTCCAAGGTCAAGTGCTCCTTACCACCGTCCGCTCTTCCGAGGTGACTTGCAACAAATGTCGCAGAAAGGTCACTATGCGAACAAGTGCTTCAACCAAAGGCGCCTTCCGCCTCCTCCTCTGTGAAATCTTCCAGCAATGCAGTGGTCAAGCATAATCCCAAGTTTGCAAAGGTCAATATGATGAATGCAGCTCAAGCAGAGGATTCTTCTGATGTGATAATGGGTAATCTCTCGATTAATGATATTCTGCAAAAGTCTTATTTGATTTGGTGCATCGCATTCTTTCATCTCAAGACCTTTTGTGGCTAAGCATGATTTGGTTACTCAAGCTTTGCCTAGACCTTTGTCTATTGTTTCTCCGCTAAGGAGATGACTTCTAGTTTTGGTTCGGATGTTTCTATCAAGATGGGCGATTATAGATTTCGGCTAAACCAATTGTCCTTGGTGACTCGGATATTGATCTTATTCTCGGAATGGATGGCTTTATCAGCACAAAGCTCAGCTTGATTGTGCTGCTGTGGAAATTCAATTGACTCACTCTTCTAATGATGTGATCATCTATGCGCTCGTGATGAAACCATTCGTTTGTTTTCTCTCAATGAGAAGGGCGAATTGGATGCTATCTCTCGATTCCGATCGTTTGTGAGTACCAAGATGTCTTTCCGTAAGAGCTTCGGGTATGCCTCCTCATCGGCCGCTTGAGTTCGTTATCGATCTTGAGCACGGCATCGAACCCGTTTGCAAGCGCCCATACAAGCTTGGACCTGATGAGCTGAAGGAATTGAAGAAGCAGCTCGATGAACAAGAGCGTCTGGTTTGATCGGATCGAAGTTCATCTCCTTGGGGTTGTGGTGTTCTTTTGTCCGAGAAGAAGGATGGCACGGACCGACTTTGCGTCGATTACCGTCCATTGAATAAGAAGACAATCAAGAACAAGTATCCACTTCCCAACATCAATGAGCTTTTCGAGCAACTCAAAGGTGCTAAAGTGTTCTCCAAGCTTGACCTTCAGATGGGGTATCATCAGATTCGCATTCGTGAACAAGATATTCCCAAGACAGCATTCGAACAAGCTTTGGTTCTTATGAATATCTTGTCATGTCTTTCGCCTTGTCAATGCTCCTCCAACATTCTCTCGGATGATGAACTTCATCTTCAACCCCTACACCAATGAATTCGTCTTGGTCTATCTTGATGATATTTTGGTCTTCTCCAAGAATAAGAAGGATCATGCCAAACATTTGCGATTGGTGCTAGACAAGCTCGTAGAGTATCAATTCTATGCTAAGTTCTCCAAATGTGAATTTTGGCTTGATGAAGTGCTTTATCTTGGTCATATCATCTCCGCCAAGGGCATCGCTGTTAATCCGAGAAGGTGTCCGCAATTGTGAATTGGGAACCTCCTCGAATGTCAAGCAGCTCCATGATTTTCTTGGTCTTGCAAGCTATTGTCAAGATTCGTTGAGAACTTCTCCAAGATTGCAAAGCCTCTTTCCAACCTCCTCGAAGCATGTGAAGTATGTCGGTCTCCCGAGTGTGATGTTGCTTTCAATACTCTCAAAGAGAAACTCGTCACAGCTCTGCCTTGACTCCTCCCGATGAATCCAAGCCATTTGAAGTTTTCTGTGATGCTTCTCTTCAAGGTCTCGGTGCTGTGTTAATGCAAGAGAAGAGAGTTGTGGCTTATACCTCTCGCCAGTTGAAGCCCAACGAGAAGAACTACCCCACTCACGATCTTGAGTTGGCGGCAGTTGTCCATGCATTGATAACATGGAGACATCTCTTGTTGGGAAGGAAAGTGGACATTTTCACCGATCACAAGAGTCTCAAGTATATCTTCACTCAGCCCAACCTCAACCTCAGGCAGACTCGATGGGTCGAAATGATTCAAGAGTACAACCCAAGTATTGAATATACTCCAGGCAAGGCCAATGTCATTGCAGATGCTTTGAGCAGGAAAGCTTACTGCAACAGTCTAATCCTCAAGCCCTTCCAGCCGGATCTTTGTGAAGCTTTCCGCAAGCTGAATCTTCAAGTTGTTCCTCAAGGCTTTCTTGCCAACCTCATAGTCTCTCCTACTTTGGAAGATCAGATTCGTGAGGCTCAACTTTTGGATACCATGGTGAAAAAGGTGAAACGTGGTATCGACAAGGGCATTTCCAAGTACAAGTGCTTCCACATTGATGACAAAGATACTCTTTTCTTTGAGGACCGGATTGTGGTTCCTAAGGGTGATCTGAGAAAAGTCATTATGAACGAGGCTCACAATTCGCTTCTATCCATTCATCCGGAAGTGCGAAGATGTACCATGACCTCAAGCGATCATATTGGTGGACTCGAATGAAGCGAGAAATTGCTCAATTCGTGAATGAGTGTGATGTCTGCAGAAGAGTGAAAGCAGAACACCAACGACCAGCTGGTCTCCTTCAACCTCTTGCTATTCTGAATGGAAGTTTGATCATATTGAAATGGACTTCGTGACTGGTTTTCCTAAGTCCAAGCGTGGAAATGATGCTATCTTCGTTGTCATTGACAAGCTTACTAAAGTGGCTCATTTTCTTCCTATCAAAGAATCTATCACAGCAGCTCGGTTGGCGAGCTATACACCTCGAGATTGTCTCCTTGCACGGCATTCCACAAGTGATCTCTTCAGACCGTGGCAGCATCTTTACCTCCAAGTTTTGGGATTCTTTTCAGAAGGCCATGGGCACCAACATTCGTTTCAGCACAGCTTTCCATCCTCAAACAAGTGGCCAAGTCGAGCGAGTAAATCAAATCCTTGAAGATATGCTCAGGGCTTGTGTCATTTCTTTCGGTATGAAGTGGGAAGATTGTCTTCCATATGCCGAGTTCTCCTACAACAACAGCTTCCAAGCGAGTTGGGCAAGGCCCCATTTGAAATTCTCTATGGCGAGAAAGTGCCGTACTCCTCTCAATTGGTGCGAGACAGGTGAACGCCAACTCCTTGGCAATGACTTGATCACGCGAAGCGGAAGAAATGTGCAAAGTCATTCGTGAGAATCTCAAAGCCGCGCAATCGCGCGGTAAGAGCTATTATGATGATAAGCACCGTGATGTGGCTTTTGAAATCGGAGACCATGTCTACCTCGCGTCTCCAATGAAAGGCACTCGCCGCCCGGTATCAAAGGAAGCTTGCCCCTAGATCGTGGGTCCTTTCAAGATCATTGGCAAAAGAGGCGATCTCGCCTATCAACTTGAGCTTCCATCCAACTTTGCAAACGTGCACGATGTGTTTCACGTGTCACAGCTTCGCAAGTGCTTCAAGACTCCTGAACGCACTATCAACTTCGAAGAGATTGACCTTCAAGAAGATCTCTCTTATCATGAGCACCTCGTTGCTATTCTTGAAGAAACCGAGCGCAAGACTCGCAACAAGTCAATCAAATTCCTCAAAGTGAAGTGGTCACACCATTCCGACCGAGAAGCTACCTGGGAGCGCGAGGATCACCTCCGTTCCGAATATCCGGAGTTCTTTCAGTCCTAGATCTCGGGACGAGATCCTCTTGTAGTGGTGGAGTGTTGTAACACCCCGGAAGTAACTTTCCATATTTGTACTCCAACTCTTGCCATTTTTGGCATTGATATATGATATTCCCTCCGTGGTTGGGTTTTTCTCCTTTTTGCATTTTGTCTATGTCATGCATTTTTTTATCATGTCATCATGTGCATCGCATTTGCATACGTGTTCGTCTCTTGATTCCGAGCATTTTTCCCGTTGTCCGTTTTGCAATCCGGCACTCCTATCTCCCCCGGCGCCCCTTTTATGTTTTTCCGCAAAGGGTACTAAACCTTCTCGAAATGGACCGAGGTTTGTCTAGTGGCCTTGGTATACCACCCGAGACCACCGGTCAAGTTTGGTCATTTGGAGCTCGTTTGGTACTCCAACGGTTAACCGACTCTCGCAAAAGCCTCTTTTAAGTTGCAGCCCAACACCCCTTCAAAACAGCCCAATAACCCATCTAAGTCACTTCCATGCTCTCCGTCGTTCGATCACGATCGTGTGGCGAAAACTACACCTCATTTGGACTCTCCTAGCTCCCTCTATGCCTATTTAAGCAAACCCTCCAAATCCGGATCATTCCTCCCGAAACCCTAAAATCCGTCCCGCGCCCGCGGACACGTCCGCCGCCGCGGACACTTCGCCGCCGCCCGCAGCAGTGGGAGGCCACGTGGCCTCAGCGCCCACAGCGCCGCCCATGGCCTGCTGAGCCCATGGCCGGCCTCTGCCCGCTCCTCCCGTCGCCCGGGCCGCCCCGCTCCGCCGCCGCCCGCCACCGGGCCGGCCACCGCCGCCCGCCCGGCGCCGCGGCCGCCGCCCGCCCAGCCGGCGGCCATCGCCGCCGAGCCTCCCGCCCGCAAACCCGCCGCCCGGCGCCACTTCGCCGGCCTCCGCCACCCTCGGCGCCGCCCGCTCCTCCTCGCCCGGGCTCCGGCGAGCTCCACAGCGCCATTGTTCGCCGACCGGATCCCGGCGGATCCGATCGGGACCGAGCTCCCGTTGACTTTCTCTTCTTCCCTCTAATTTTTCTCAAGTCCTTAATCTCATGAATATTTTGTGTCATTTTCAACGTGGTGTAACTCTGTCATCGTAGCTCCATTTTTGCAGATAATATATCAAAATGTTCACTCAAGTGTAGATCATTTCATCTCATTGCATCATTTTCATTTGAGCTCATCTTGATGCCCGAAATGCTGTTAGAAGAGGGCTATGTGATGTTAGTTTCTGTTTCTTAACAGAACTTGCACTTTTGTTATTTTTGCCATGATTGATGTGTGCACCCTATGAAGTTGAGTCCTACATGTGTTTTGTAATATGCCATGCCATCTTTCCAGGGGTGTATGCCATATATTTTTGTGATCTATGTGGTGACTAGCAAAAGCATGCAAAGTAGGTGTCCTGATGTTGCTGTTTTCAGCCCTGTTTAGCTGATATTTTGATGCCATGTTAACTTGATGATACCGAGAGATCTATGCATATTTTGAGATACTTCAGTAAGGATGTTTTGTAAAACATGTCTTTCTCTATCCATCCATGCCTTTGTTTGCAATTATGGAGTGCCATAGCTTGAGTCAATCGAGCTCTACTTTTGCTATCAAATGTTTCCTGGCAGATTGTTTACATGTTATTCAATTTTGCCTAGGTTGTTGTGGTTGATCCATATATGCTATGTTATTGTTCTTTCCATTTATGTCTTCTATGTCATGTCTTCTTGATGTATGTATGCTTAGTTTATCATATAAGGCTCTGTAGTGAGTGCATTGAGCTTGTAAACATGCCTACTTGTTATCAGTTTTTGACATGTCATGTTGCTGAATCTGTTAACGAAACTTTCAATATTGACATGGGTGTTACTATATTTTCTGATCCTTTTTGGCTTATGGTCAGTAAGGGACTTTTGTTCTATGCTTTGAGTAGATTCATGCCATGCCTTGTTTTGCTATTTTAAGTTCCTGTAGCATGTAGTTTTGTTGCTCTGAACATTGCAACCTGATGCTGTTTTTGCCATGTCCAGCCTGATATTTTGTGCACTTTTGCCATGCTTGTTTGAACCTGTTATGATGTGTTTTAGCCGAAGCTCAGTGCTCATATTTTGTCGATCATCTTGTGTAGATCACTGCTATGTGCTTGGTTGATATGTTTGGGTGCAGTAGCTTAATTTCTTGTTGCTTGCTAAGTGGCATCATGCTGTTAATGGCAGATTTGTGCCATTCTTGTTTTGCTTGTCATTTACAAACCGTGCATCCGATTCCGGTGATCTTTATATCGATTTCAACCGAAATCATCTCATCTTTCCAGTGGCATACTTGGTTTGCCAAGTTGATGCCTGGTTCATCATTTTCCTTCCGGAGCGCACATACGCATTGCATATCACATCCCGCATATCGTGTCATGTTTTGCATCGTGTTGATTGTGCATTGCACCGTGATTTATTGTGGTTCCTTTGTTTGTGTTGTTGCTTTGGGTAGAGCCGGGAGACGAGTACGTGAACGAGGAACCTGTTGAGAACGCCACGAGGATCAAGCTTTCGACAACACCGAGAACATTGCGAGCAAGATGACCATACCCTCGAAATCACTTCTATCTTTGCTATGCTAGTTGCTCGCTCTTTTGCTATGCCTATGCTGCGATGCCTACCACTTGCTATATCATGCCACCCATATTGCCATGTCAGCCCCTAACCATCCTTTTCCTAGCAAACCGTTGATTGGCTATGTTACCGCTTTGCTCAGCCCCTCTTATAGCGTTGCTAGTTGCGGTGAAGCTGAAGTTTGTTCCTTGTTGGAACATGGAGATGTTGTTACTTATTGGAACATGTTTACTTGTTGGGGATATCACAATATATATCTGCTATAATTAATGCATCTATATACTTGGTAAAGGGTGGAAGGCTCGGCCTTATGCCAGTGTCTTGTTCCACTCTTGCCACCCTAGTTTCCGTCATACCGGTGTTATGTTCCTTGATTTCGTGTTCTTACACGGTTGGGTGATTTATGGGACCCCTTGACAGTTCGCTTTGAATAAGACTCGCCCAGCAAGGCCCAACATTGGTTTTACCATTTGCCACCTAAGCCTTTTCCCCGGGTTTCGCGAGCCCGAGGGTCATCTTTATTTTAACCCCCGGACCAGTGCTCCTTCGAGTGCTGGCCCGAACTAGAACCTCTGTGCAGCGCCCCTCAAGGCAAGTTGAGGTCTGGTTTTAGTTGTATGGACTGCTCATCCGGATGTGCCTCGAGAACGAGATATGTGCAGCTCCTATCGGGATTTGTCGGCACAATCGGGCGGCTTTGCTGGTCTTGTTTTATTGCTGTCGAAATGTCTTGTAGTCCGGATTCCGAGATTGATCGGGTCTTCCGGTAGAAGGAATATCCTTCGTTGACCGTGAGAGCTTATAATGGGCTAAGTTGGGACACCCCTGCAGGGTAATATCTTTCGAAAGCCGTGCCGGCGGTTATGAGGCAGATGGGAATTTGTTAATGTCCTGTTGTAGAAAACCGAAGTTGACCTCAAATAAAATACACATCAACGCGTGTGTAACGTGATGGTCTCTTCTCGCGGAGTCCGGGAAGTGAACACGGTGTTGGAGTTATGTCTGACGTAAGTAGTTCAAGATCACTTCTTGATCGCTACTAGTTTCACGACCGTGCTTTGCTCCTCTTCTCGCTCTCTTTTGCGATGTAGCCACCATATATGCTAGTCGCTTGCTGCAGCTCCACTTTACTACTCTGTCCTTCCTATAAGCTTAAATAGTCTTGATCTCGCGGGTGTGAGATTGCTGAGTCCTCGTGACTCACAGATTCTACCAAAACAGTTGCAGGTTCCGACGATGCCAGTGCAGGTGACTCAACCGAGCTCAAGTGGGAGTTCGACGAGGAACGTGGTCGTTACTATGTGTCTTTTCACGATGATCGTAGTGGTGCCCAGTTGGGACGATCGGGATCCGTGTAGCATTTGGGGTATCTTCTTTTATTTTGGTTTCGTAGTCGGACCTTGAGTGTACTCGAATGATGGATGTTTATTTATGTTGTGTGAAGTGGCATCGTAAGCCAACTATGTATCTCTTTCCCTTAATTATTACATGGGTTGTGTGAAGATTACCTCACTTGCGACATTGCGTTCAATGCGGTTATGCCTCTAAGTCGTGCCTCGACACGTGGGAGATATAGCCGCATCGAGGGCGTAACAGATACTCCCTGTGTGGTTCCTCCGCTACCGCTATCTCATGGGTGGCCGACGGGGATTTAATGTCCCTTTAGTCGGGTTTAAGCCCGATCCGGTCATAGTCCGTTGCGACTCCCAAAGCAGCGATGCGATCCAAGAGCTCATTAAGAGAAGAGAGCTCTATCGGATCCATCTATTCGGCGAGTTCCGAATTGATGCGAAGTTTATGCGTGATGACCCGAGAGGCCATCGTCAGCGTGACGGCCGATGGGGCGGCCATGACGAAGCCGCCTAGTCGAGAGTTTGGCCTACAGCCGAGCTCCCCATGTAATGTTGTCCACGACAGCGAGACGAGCCATCGAGCCTTGCAGCGACGACACAGAGGAACTCTCAATGAAAGCACTAATGTCGGTGTCAAAACTGGCGGATCTCGGGTAGGGGGTCCCGATCTGTGCGTCTTAGGCTGATGGTAACAGGAAGCAAGGGACACAATGTTTACCCAGGTTCGGGCCCTCTCGATGGAGGTAAAACCCTACTTCCTGCTTGATTAATATTGAAGATATGGGTAGTACAAGAGTAGATCTACCACGAGATCGTAGAGGCTAACCCTAGAAGCTAGCCTATGATGGTATGATTGTAATTGTGATCGGCCTTCTAAGGACCAACCTCTCCGGTTTATATAGACACCGGAGAGGGCTAGGGTTTACATGGAGTCGGTCACAAGGAAATACAATATCCGGATCGCCAAGCTTGCCTTCCACGCCAAGGAGAGTTCCATCCGGACACGGTACGAAGTCTTGAGTCTTGTATCTTCACGCTTAAATAGTCCGGACGATGTATATAGTCCGGCTGTCCGGATACCCCCTAATCCAGGACTCCCTCAAGGGGGTTTCGATGTGAAGATGGCGAATGTGTCATGCGCTTCAGCAGCTGCCATCAGAATTCAGAAACTCACCAATGATTTGGCAATAGTATTGATGCTTATGTGTATGAGACGGACCTGCAATTTTATTTTATTTTTGAGGGGAGACAGACCTGCAATTGATATAAGCAGCTGACTGACTGTTTAGTGGAGAAAATTAACTTGGCGTTAGTACATTAGGAATTGGATCTCTTGCCTCGTTTTCGATATAGAGAAAGAGTGAGAAATCAGCTTCGATGTGTGCAATAATGTTGAACCAGTAACAATTTAGTATTGCGCAGTTGCTTTCGCCAACTACTTTCATGAATCATACACGTCTCACATGGACAAGCTCACCAGCTCATACTCTCTTTTGAAAATCACTTGTAAACTGGAATGGTTGGGTGCCACTATGTTGGACAAAGCAGGTTACTTGGCAGTTTGGCTATCCATACATAATTTTAGAAGGTCTCTTTAACCTCGTTTTTCAATTGCCTCTACATGAACTAGTTTTCTAATTCATTGCCTCTACATGAACTCTTTTTTTCTCTAATTCACTAGTGGTTTGTAAGATTAGCAAAAAAATTGGTAAAATGACAACTTCTTCAATAGGAAGTATTTTTCGGCATGCCCTTTCCTAAAATAACTAATTATATCTTTTATTTCCAGGAAATAGGTTTCCAACATCAAACTGTTGTGTATGCTTAGCAAAATACTTTCAAGAATGTCTTCGACTTTGAGCTACAGCACACATGACCATATCCTTCACACTGCCTATTGTATGTTTCACTTATTTCTAAAGTCTTTTAACACAATTCTAGAACTACATATCCTTGAGAAAAAACTGCTATTAGTCAGTAATACTTTTTCTAACTTTTTTGCTGCAGCTCTACCTTTTTTAGCTTAAAACACAATGTGGTTTTCTTAGTCATGCAGCAAATCATACAATACAAGCTTTTGTTATGACCACTTGCTCTCTGCGAGACAATTGTATGGTTTTAGGGGAGGGGGATATACAATTTTTTTCTTCCTAGAGAGTGCACACATTTTTTTACTTTATTTGTATGACATTACTTGCACAGTTACATTATGTCTTCTATTTGTTTTTGTCGCGGGAGAATGTGCCAAAGTACATGATGATTTCAGCACTCAAGCTTTTTAAAAGTCCATTGAACAAGTTGAAGCAAGAAGCTATCCAATGACCAACTGAAACGAAATAAGCTCTGCACCAAAGTTGTTTCGATCTATGAGCTTGTATTACATGTAGGAAAAGTTTGCTAAAATGTCTAAACTAGATGCAAACTATCTTTTGGATTCCTCGTGGAGATGTTTGCAGCTCTTTTTTCTACTGTTACTTGTGTGTTCGGCGATGAACTACTTTTTGATATTTTTTTTGAACCTTTTAACAGTAGGAGAACCTCCTACTGTTTTTGTATTAATATAAAATGGGGGAACAAATTACATGAGAATGTTTACATGATGAATTTACAAATCACCCTCCCTTTGGGAGGTGGCGAAGGGGTTAAACTATGGAGGAGAGGATGTGTGGGATGATATTTTTATGATTTTCCTTAACCCTATAGGTAAGGAGTGAGAGATCAGTCTTAAACCTATCTAACCATGAAGTCCTTGAGGGCCTCATCCCCCTGAAGTGCTTGTTGTTGCGTCCTTTCCAGATACTCCAGGCAACGGTCAGGAAGAGCTCCATGAAGAGGGGTCTGTTCCAGAAATTTTTGGCCGACACAACTTGTTGTAGGCGATGTTGACCCTGAATCCAAGAAAATCCCAGACTGGCCAGCATTCAGCACTGAATTGACACTCAAAAAAGAGGTGTTCCAGTGATTCTTCCATGTGCTGCCCACAAAGGATATAGTCATAGTCATTTCCTATATTGTAGTGTCTCCTCTTGAGCATATTCCGCGTGTTAAGACGATCAGAAAGGAGTAACCATCCAAAAACTTTAATTTTCATGGTGGCTCTTGATTTCCAGAGCCAGTAAAACGCCTTATGGGCCCTCAAGTCTCTGAAGAAGAAAGTGTAGTATCTGTGAGCAGTGTATTTTTCCGTTCCCCAAATATAGGTCCAAGTGTCAGGATCATTGGATAGAACCGTTTCCCTCGTGTCTGCTTGTAGCTGTCGCACCTCTGCATGGGCCTGAGCCGAAAGGGGCAGGTGAAACGCCTCACTTAAAGACGTGATGGACAAGAAATCCCTCACAGAGATGTCTTCATTGATTGTGTAGGATAGGGCGCGTGGGTACTTCTCATCAAAGGTTGTATCTTGCCATAGGTCTTTCCAGAAGAGCACTGTGGATCCATTATTGACATTAGCGTTTGAGATGCCCCGAAATATTGGCATTAGTTTGGCAACATCACGCCACCAGAATGAGCCACAAGGGTCAGCAGTATGTGGAATTTGATTGGCATAGTATGTGTTCCATACGAGCTCAACCCAAGGTACGTTCCATCTATTGTAGAATTTATGTAAATATTTGAGTAAGAGTGCATCGCCTTGGATCCTGAGGTCAATCACACCCAATCCACCGCTTTCTTTTGGGCGGCAAACCATTTCCCAGGATGCGAGGGAATTGCATTTGTCCCTGAGGGAGTCCCGGATTAGGGGGTGTCCGGATAGCCGGACTACCATCATAGGCCGGACTATCATCGGCCGAACTATCATCATCGACCGGACTCCAAGACTATGAAGATACAAGATTGAAGACTTCGCCCCGTGTCCGAATGGGACTTTCCTTGGCGTGGAAGGCAAGCTTGGCGATACGGATATGTAGATCTCCTACCATTGTAACCGACTCTATGTAACCCTAGCCCTCTCCGGTGTCTATATAAACCAGATGGCTCTAGTCCGTAGGACAACATCAACAACCCTTACAATCATACCATAGGCTAGCTTCTAGGGTTTAGCCTCCTTGATCTCGTGGTAGATCCACTCTTGTAAACATCCACAATATCAATATCAATCTAGCAGGACGTAGGGTTTTACCTCCATCAAGAGGGCCCGAACACAGGTAAAACATCGTGTCCCTTATCTCCTGTTACCATCCGCTCGACGCAGAGTTCGGGACCCCCTACCCGAGATCCGCCGGTTTTGACACCGACATTGGTGCTTTCATTGAGAGTTCCTCTGTGCCGTCACCGATAGGAAGGATGCCTCCTCCCGTCTTCAAGGACGGTATTTTTGCCAAAGGAGCCTTGGCCGCCGGCCAAACTATCCGGCTAGGTGGTTTTCTTATGACCGCCTGTCCGGCCACCGCTTCGACAATGACCTCTCGAGTCGCCGACGCAATTTTCACGCCAGCTCGAATTCGCCGAGCGATCTGGATCCAATAGAGCTCTCGTCCAGAACGAGCTCTTGGATCGCATCGCCGCCCTGGGAGTCGCTACAGACTACAATCAGATTGGGCTTAAAACCGATCTGAGAGAGATTAACTCTCCCCAGGTCACCCACCACGTTGCAGTGGTAGAGGAACAATGCGGCGACGCTTCTCCTGTATTGAAGACTAGTCATGTCCGGGCTCCCGAACCCTCCATGCCGGATTCCCGCGGAGGGACGGACTTCGATCAAGCACTGAACTTAAAGTCAGGCATCGGACCAGACTCGTTGGACAACGTCCAGCAATCCAAGCTTCCAGATTCGGAAGCTTCTCGGCCTTCGAGCCTCGAGATGGGTAGGGTTCCGGACTTAATTCCACCCACCCGCCCAGACATATGCGATCTATCTCTAACCCGGCAAGAGCCCGCTGAGACAAGACATCACCGCGGGCCGATTCCTCCTGGTTATGGACAGGATAAAGGACTGCCGAGAGGAAAACGCAATCTCAATTTTTGCAATAATTGCACGGACGAGGACTCTTGAACGCCATCACCGTCGTGAAATTACACGCCGCCGACCTGGCGCCCATAGTACGAAAGTATTGTGCGATGGAGAGTTTCGGACAACCGAAAATAATTTTGGGACAATCCGATACGAATACAGCCCTAGTCCGCAACAAAAGGGTGCATTACACTCAGGCACCAGATACAAAAACCAAAAAGCAAAGACCCCATAAAGGGCACGGAACCGTACTAGAGGGATGGCTTAGCGGACCCCGTAAAATTCACAAAGATGTATATGCCGTCCCAACACATAACCTTCGAGCATGTTGGATATTACGGCAGGTGGCCAAAAGTGGAGAGGAGCTTCTAGCCCCGGAAAACCACTCCAACAACATCGGTACGGTATCAACAGTCTTCGAGACTTTCGCATCAAATAATATGCGGAAACGAACAATCCGCAGCCTCGCCGAAGTCTACCAAGTAGCAACAACCAATCCATGGAGCGACACAGCCATCACCTTCAACGCCAGCGACGAACCTAAATTCCGGACAGCCCGAGCTCCAGCCGCACTGGTACTTAGTCCAATAGTGGACGGCTTTCGACTTACAAAAGTCCTCATGGATGGCGGCAGCGGATTAAACCTCATCTACGAGGAAACCCTTCAAAAAATGGAAATAGACTGGAGCCGCATTGAGCGAAGCAGCACAACCTTTAGAGGAATAATCCCTAGCCGGAGGCGCTGCCTGAGGAAAAATCACACTCGATGTGGTATTTGGCTCACCGGACAATTACAGATCCGAAGAAGTCACGTTCCAAGTGGCCCCGTTCAACAGCGGATATCACGCTATATTAGGACGAGAGGCATTCACAATTTTTCAAGCCGTACCCCATTACGGGTACATGAAGCTCAAAATGCCTGGGCCCGGCGGAATAATCACTCTTGTTAGTGATCCGGACATAGCACTCCACGCCGAAAACAAGACAGCCACATTAGCCTTAGAGGCACTATCCAAGCCCTAGCGGCAGAGGAACTCATCGCGCAAGCGCCTACGGTGAATAGGGACGATGTGATACTCGATAAGAGATCCAAGTCCACCTCCTTTAAACCAGCAGATGAAATAGTAAAATTCCAGGTCCACCCAACAGACCCTACAAAGACGGCCTCCATCGGGGCACAATTGAACCCTGATGTAGACGCCGCACTGCGAGAATTCCTTCGGGAAAATTGGGACATTTTGCTGGCACCCCTCGGATATGCCCGAATCCCACGCAGATTGGCGTAACACAGCCTAAACATCCTAAAAGGATTCAAGCCACCAAACAGGCTCTTCGACGATTTTCCGAACCCAAAAGACAGGCAATGGGAGAAGAGCTAGCCAAACTATTGGAAGCCGGATTCATCGAGACATCAAACACCGGATTGGCTAGCAAACCTGGTAATGGTACCAAAGAAGGATAAATCCTGGCGCCTATGTGTCGATTTCAAAGACCTAAATAAAGCCTCGCCCAAGGATCCTTCCCCTCCAAGATCGACCAAATCATCGATGCCACTGCAGGCACGATTCATTGTGCTTCCGGACGATACTCCGCTATCATCAAATCAAGATGGCGAAGCGGATCAAGCGCAACGGCATTCATTACTCCATATGGACCATTACGCTTCAACACGATGCCCTTCGGACTTAAAAACGCGGCGCAATATATCGCGCATGATTCAGACATGTCTGGCTACCCAGATCGGCAAAACAGTAGAGGCATACGTAGACGACGTAGTCGTCAAAACTAAACACTTCAACACTCTAGTAGACGACTTGAGGCTCACATTCAACAACCTCAGAGCATATGACATCAAGCTGAATACGGAAAAATGTGTTTTCGGCGTACCAGCTCGAAAGCTGCTGGGCTTCATCGTATCGGGTAGAGGAATTGAAGCAAACCCAGCCAAGATCCGAGCTCTGTCACAGCTAGATATCCCAAAAGACCTCAAGCAAATAAAAAAATTGACTGGATGCGTGGCGGCTCTAAGCCGCTTTATCTCCCGTCTAGGAGAAAAGGCATTACCCCTCTATCGCCTCCTTAGGCGCACCAAACACTTCGAGTGGACAGATGCTGCCACTGCCGGACTCGAAGAAATAAAGGCCATATTGGAAACAAATCCGGTCGATGCTGCGCCCAACCTGGGCGAACCAATGTTGTTATACATCGCAGCAACGCATCAAGTTGTAAGCGCGGTACTCGTCGAACGAGAGAAAGAAGGGCATAAATTCCCTCTTCAAAAACCAGTATACTACGTGTCCACTGTGTTAACCCCCTGCAAGTCCCGTTACCCGCACTATTAGAAGATAGCATACGCGGTGTTCATGGCATCCGGAAGCTCGACACTACTTTCAAGAGTGTTCGATAACAATGGCCTCTCAAGTACCACTTAACGACATTATAAACAACCGCGACGCGACGAAAGCAGGATTGCAAAATGGGCCATTGAGCTCTTACCATTTGATATAACTTACAAACCTCGGCGAGCTATAAAGTCACAAGTTTTGGCTGATCGTGTCGCTGAATGGACCGGCGAACTCCCTAAAGAGTACGGCGCATACTCAATTGGATTATGCACTCGACGGCTCTAAAATGTTAGCGGATTGGGGTTGGCGTCGTATTGACGCCCCGACCGGGACACAGTCCAATACGTTTCAGATAATGTACACGGACTCCAACAACGCAGCGAATCGAGGCCCTTTTACATGGTCTCCGGATGGAAATCTCCATGGGCATTCAACGCCTAGAGGTGCGCGGGGATTCAAACCTCGCAATATCCCAAATAAACGGAGACTTTGACGCCAAAGATCCGAAAATGGCAGCATATCGCAATGTTGTCCTAAAATGTCAGCCGGTTCAAGGACTTGAATTCCATCACGAGGCCGGATAATAACCAAGCAGCCGACGTCTTCGGCACGCATTGGCGCAAAACGCGACGCTGTCCCTCCTAACATCTTCCTGGAACGGCTCTTCAAGCCATCCGTAATATGGGAAGAGGAGTCCGGAACTAACAAACCAGAACAAGCCGCACCAACCGGCGACTCAGCCGATGACATAACACCTTCCGCCCACGACATAATGGCAGTAATTGCCCGTGGATGAACCATTCCTCGCCTACTTGCTTAGGCAGGAGCTTCCAAGACCAAAATGAGGCCCGCTGCATTGTCCGCGATCTAAAGCCTACAAGGTCTATGAGGAGAACTTTATAAGAAAAGCACAACCGAGTCCTTCAAAGGTGTATCTCCAAGAGGAAGGGCGAAACCTCTGGCTGAAATTCATGCGGACTAGGCGGACACCACGCCGCAGCTCGGCCCTTGTAGGAAAGGCATTCCGACAGGATTTTTCTTGGCCGACGGCCCGAAAGCGGATGCTCGGGACCTAGTCCAAAGATCGTCGGTTGTCGCTCTTTGCTAATCGAGCCATATGCCCACCGCCCTCAAAACTATACCCATTACCTGGTCGTTCGTGGTGCAGGGGCTTGACATGGTTGGACCACTTAAAGGGGGAACCCACAAGCAAAGGTACCTATTGGTCATGGTGGATAAATTCACCAAATGGATAGAGGCCAAGCCGTTAAAACGGCGAGTCCGGACCAGTGATAGACTTTATATCCGGGGTAGTACACCGTTATGGTGTCCCCACAGCATCATCACCGATAACGGCACGAACTTCACCGTCGATGAGGTTAAATCATGGTGCAAAAATATGGGCATCAAGCTCGATTACGCTTCAGTCTATCATCCTCGCACCAACGGTCAAGTGGAACGAGCAAATGGTCTAATAATGAGCGGCATCAAACCCGGACTAGTGCGGTCCCTCACGAAATCGACACGCGACCGGGTAGAGGAGCTCGACTCCGACTGGGGCTGCGGACAACGCCTAACCGTACTACCGGATTCACACCATTTTTATGGTATACGGCGCAGAAGCAGTTTTGCCTGCGACATCATTCATGACTCACCTCGAGTGCGCATGTACGAAGAAAGAGAAGCTGAGTTGGATCGGCGGGACAGCTTGGACACATTGAGGAAAGCGCGACGTCGCCAAGGCTCGTTCCGCATTCTATCAGCAGCAGGATCGAAGATATCAAAGCAGAGAAGTACGGGCCAAGACTTACAACGTTGGCGAACTGGTTCTACGCCTGTCGGACAAGAAGAAGGACAAGCTCAAGCCCAAATGGGAAGCCCCTTCATCATCGATCAAGTCCTGACCGGCGGAGCGTACCGTCTACGAAATGCATCGGATAACCGACTCGAGCCGAACCCATGGAACGCAGCCTGCCTCCGACGATTCTATGCCTAGCGCCGGACTAAGAGTTCGTCCCTTTTCCCCCGTCCAAATTTTTTTTTACTCCAGCTGCCTTTTGTTTCTCTTTTTCTTCCCAACCCTATTCATCCAAGCCTTAAAGGGCCTACTTGCATAGCGTTAGGCAAGAATTGATGTGCTATCCGCACTCATTATATTCGGGGCTTCTTTACCGTAAGCTTAACTATACGGGCTTATGCCCAAAGACATGTGTTAAAGCCTCCACATGTACCTTTTATTCACCATTATATGCATCGATATGACTTAAGTTTTGGCCAAGCTGGGTTGCTCGGCTCGTGCTTACCCCTACGTTCCCGATTGTTCGGCTAGGAGGTAAAGGAGCACCTCTGCGATTATTCTTGCCGGGTCAGCCGGATGTGTACCTCGACTGGGTGAATCCAAAGCTAGCGTTCTTAAGGGAATATTCGGTCGGTGACTTAAAAGATGATTTTTATCAACTTTTTATCTGCCCCAGATGTTTTTTGCTTCGCAGCATCGGACATGCACTTTAGGGCATGCCACCCCAGAGGAAAGGAACCCTTAACGGAACTATTCTCCCGGAAGATGTTTCTTACTACCCACGTAATATAACATAACTAGTTGGGCACTTGTCCGATAAAGCATCGATGACCCCTACGCCTGGTCTCCATGCATACCCGGTTGTTTCATAACCGAGAAGGTATTCGGACACACCGGACTCTAGGGTCCCGAGGTCGGGTTAAAAGGTCGGCAAAGACAAACGATCTACAATCCGCTAGAAGGCATTTTGTATGTCATTTTATAATACATTGTCACATCGGTGATTGTATTCTTCCTCAATCCGCCTAATAGGTTGTCTAATTTACAGTCTGTTGGGAAAATTTCATGCCAACTCCACTTGGCGTATACTAAACTCACAGGATCTCCTTCCCATCGGGCCCCACAGTCCGACTTGCCATGTGGTTGGGATCCGCCTTCTTGTACCGCGTCTTTACCATGGCCCAGCCTCCACGGCACCTTGGCGGCAGGCGAAATCTTCCATAAATGGAAGCGCTGCCGCACTCCTGCAGCTTCTCCCAAGCTCCCCAAGACCCTCGGGTAAGGAGAAGGCTGGCCATAACGCTGGATGGCGCCGCTCATTGCCCGCGAACTCGTTCGATCGGTTGCAACAATTGAAGTTGATCACCCGTTGATACGGGCATCTCCTCCAGCAGGCGACTGTGAGCATACCTGCGAAATATTACATCAAATTGACTTCCTCGCCGAACTCTTCTTTTCAAAGGAGTTCGCTCAAGCACTACTATATATGCCGCGACGAAGCCGCTGATTCTCCTTAACGGAGCCCGACAGCTCGGCCGAACGCCTTTCAGCTCTTCTCCAAGCTGGGCATGGGCATCCTGGAGCTTGTTCCTTTCATGCTGCACCTTATGCAGCATCCTCTCGCCGCCTTTAGTTGGCGCGAAGTTCTGCCTGTCCGGATCTTGTCCGCAGCACCCTAACGTCGTTTTTAGACTTGCGATAGGCCAAATGCTACTTATCTTTCTAAAATAATGCGTTCCTGTGGAGAGGTCCTGCGCTTCCTCCTGCGCCAGAAAATGCGGCCTCAAGTTGGGCCTTGCACTCTTGCAGCTCCTGAGACAGTTGGTATTCTTCTCGGTAAGATCCTACGTTTGATATAATCCTTAAATCAGTTTAATATAATCACTTTAAGTCTCGGGGGCTACTGGCATATATAACTATTAAATTCTCTTACCCGTATGTCTTTTACATACTGCTCCGTGGCTCTGGTAAAACCATCTTGAGCAGCACGAAGGTGCGCGTCGCCCATGTTAAAGGCATTCAACGCCTCGGGGGAGAAGCACGCGTCACAAAATACTGCCCGGTGGCGCCTGTGATTCATGGCACTCTCCACCTCAGACTTGGTGGCGGACAGTCTGTCGGCATCCTCCGTCAGAGGAACGTCCGGCTCGTGCCTTGCGCTCGCCTCCCCCTCCAGACCAGGTGCGGGAGCCTGGCTGGTAGAGGTTGGATTGGCAACCTTCACGCCCGCAGTCCGGCGGACGCTTTTTTCCCTATAAAAATCATGAGCACTCAAACGCTTCCTAGGAACGTTGCTCTAAATAATGAATGGTGAACTACACCTTTGCGGCGACGTTTCAGTCCGCGCCACGCTCTTCTTCCGCCTACTGGTCCGAACTAGCCTTTGTTGGTCAGCCACCGCGGGCTCGGCTTCTCGCCCTAGAGGCGCCTCCTGCACAGCGCCATCATATGCGGTGGTCGGAAATGAGCAAGGAAGGAATGACGGTGTCAGGGCTTCGGTCGCAATCACCTGGGAAGCCGGATATAGTCCGGGATAGTCGGCCGTTATAGCGACTAAAGCATTGTCCATGCTGAGCTGGTGGAACACCCCGTCGATTAGCTCCACCTTTATGTCCGGATCCTCTTGGAGGCGGATCCCGGATCTCTCCGGATCCTCGGGCTGCGGAGCTGACTTAGCATGTCCTTCACGGTGCGGCGTAGTTCTGCGTCGAAGAAGAACACAATATAAGAAACTTAAGTTTGAAAGCGCGGGTCGGGCACGCAGAGTGTTCGCTACCCAAGGCCGGGATTATTCATGGAGAACCCATTTAACGGGTTCGTCAAGGAAATCCTCCTTCTCCCCTTATACAGGGCGGACGGGATCGTCACCAGATCTTGGCCGAATCCGCCCTTTATGCCATGACGGGTGGCATCGTCCTCCCGTTGAAATCCCACATGGGTGGCCCTGATTGTAGTGGCTGCACCCCGATAATGCATGTTGCCATGACTCCAATCATGGTCAACCCGGCATGGGCCAAGAACCTTATTCGCCCATCAAATAATGGACGCTCTTATCTTCCTCCAAGCGGGGCTCATGGACGCCAACTAAGGCGTTTCTTGAGAGGAGCATTGCTGAACTCCGGAGGCCGATCCGAACAGGGTCCGCAGCGGGCGTCTTCTATATAAACCATTCTCAAGGCCGGTCTTGAGCGCCTTCTTAGGGGTTCCGGATGGATATCCGGTCCGGCAATGCGCCATATTTGGCGCCGCCCACTTGATATATGGACCCTCGTGAGAGCGGGTACAAGGCGTAACAACCTCTTCCACGGTACAAGTGGGGCTCAACGCCCAGGAATAGCTCACAAAGAGCTACGTAACCCGCAATATGCGAGGATTGAGGCGGGCGTGAGGTGATGAAGCTGGAGTTCGAGAACTCCGAGAGCCCGCGGAGGAATGGATGTACAGAAATCCGAGCCCCTTATCGGATAGGGGACGAAGCATACCCGCTCCCCTTTGTTGGGATTTGGGGTAACCTCCGCTTGCTTCCCACCTTTGTAGGTGGCCAGCCCGGCTCGAACGGGAACCATGAAGGCCGGAGGGAGATATCCCCCCATTTGGAGCTTCACCAGCTCGTCGTGCAGAACAGAGCATCTCCTCCAATCTCCTTGCAAAGGGCTAGGAGCGCGAGAAGAGGAGCCGCGTTGACGGTCCATGATGGAATGGATTCTTGGTCGAAAGCGCTCCGATGAGTATTTGCGGGAGGAAGATGGTGATTTGGATCTGGATTCTTGCCTCCCTTATAGGCAGATTATTCGCACAACTAGGGGGTAAAACATAAAAGACACCCTGGCTTTTCACATTCACGCGACGCGTGGAAGAAGGCCATTATTGGGCGTAGAAGCCGAGACGCGCAACATTGATGTGGAAGCTGGACACTGTTCGGCAGGTACGTAGAACTTGAAGGAGGACCCGCCTTGGAACACCGAAGACTACACACATGCTGGACTTGTCGTCATTGAAGCCTGGTTCGGGGCTCTTGAGGAGTCCGGATTAGGGGTGTCCGGATAGCGGACTACCATCATCGGCGGACTATCATCGGCGAACTATCATCATCGACCGGACTCCAAGACAATGAAGATACAAGATTGAAGACTTCGCCCCGTGTCCGGATGGGACTTTCCTTGGCGTGGAAGGCAAGCTTGGCGATACGGATATGTAGATCTCCTACCATTGTAACCGACTCTATGTAACCCTAGCCCTCTCCGGTGTCTATATAAACCGGATGGCTCTAGTCCGTAGGACAACATCAACAACCCTTACAATCATACCATAGGCTAGCTTCTAGGGTTTAGCCTCCTTGATCTCGTGGTAGATCCATTCTTGTAAACATCCACAATATCAATATCAATCGAGCAGGACGTAGGGTTTTACCTCCATCAAGAGGGCCCGAACCTGGGTAAAACATCGTGTCCCTTGTCTCCTGTTACCATCCGCCTGGACGCACAGTTCGGGACCCCCTACCCGAGATCCGCCGATTTTGACACCGACAGTCCCCTTGCTCCGTTTTCTTCGTCCACAAACACTTCCTTCTAATTTTGTCAAGGAGCTCAATGATTTTGGTAGGCAGTCGGAGCGTGCATAGCGCAAAGATAATGAGTGAGGTGATCACTGAGTTAAGCAGGGATAGCTTTCCACCGTATGAAATCATGTTGAGAGTAGCAGTCAATCTTCTTTCCATGGAGCATACCAGAGGCATGAGATCTAGGACAGTTGGCCGAGTGGTTCCAAGCGGGAGTCCTAGGTACGTGAAGGGCATCTTTCCGACCGCACATCCAAAGATATTAGCAATTTCCTCGGGTTTTTCAGTGTCAGCATTGATTGGAATGAGAGTGGATTTGTGAAAATTTATTTTCAAACCAATGGATGTAGCATAGTCGGTCAAAATATCCTTGATGACGGCCGCCTGTGGTGCACTAGCTGGAAGAACAAGTATGGTATCATCGACGTATTGGATTACTGGATACTCTTTTTGATGCGGGGAAGGGAAGGGCAGGTTTATTCGACCGTGTGCAAATGCGTCTTTGATGGCCGCTTGGAGAAGATCTGCCATAAGCACAAAAATGAGTGGCGATAGAGGGTCCCCTTGCCTGACCCCACATTTGCAGAAAAATTGGCGTCCCGGAGTACCGTTTAGGAGAACAGAGGATTTGGCAGATGAGAAGATGCAACGAATCCATGTGAGCCACTTATCATTGAAGCCCATGTTTTTCATAATCTTAATCATTGTGTCATGCTCAATTGTATCGAAGGCTTTTGTAAAATCAAGCTTGAGGAGCATTATTTCTTTTTTGGAAGTGTGACATTGATATATATACTCGTATGCCCATGCGAGGCAGTCCTGGATGGTCCTCCCCTTGAGAAATCCATATTCATTTCTGTGAATAATCTTCAAAATGACTTTTTGTAGTCGATTGGCCAAGATCTTAGTGATGACTTTTAGGCAACAGTTTAAGAGAGTAAATCGGCCTGTAATCGTTAATAGATTCAGGTGATCCAATTTTCGGAATGAGAGTTATAAAACCATCATTAATGCTTTCCAGATTAAGATCACCATTGTGGAATTGATTACAGAGATTGTAAAAATCCTCTTTAATGATTGGTCAGCATCTCTTAAGAAAAAGACCAGTAAAACCATCCGGGCCCGGTGCCCTATCAGCCGGCATCTCTCGAATAACTGTGTCGATTTCATCATGGGTGAAAGGAAGCGTTAATTCATCAAGTCCTTCACATTTTTTGATTATCCTGGGAAGGTCAAATTCCATGTTGCATGGATGTGAGGAGCCCATCCTTTCTTTGAAGGCCTGATAAATGAGTGATTCTTTTCCCGCATGATCCTCAATAGTTGCTCCATCACTGGTCTTCAAAGAGGCAATGTTGTTCTTTCTGTATCTTTCTGAGGCCATAGATTGAAAAAACTTTGAAGGTTCATCTCCAAATTGCACCCATCGAATCGTACACCTTTTTTTCCAGTAAAGTTGTTGGTATTTTAGTAGTCTCAGAATGTGTGCTTTGAGGATGCGGCGAAAATTTGCTTCAGGCACAGTTAGAGGATGTTTATTTTCCAAATCATCAATATCACAAAGGGCCTTATTTGAGTTTTCGATGGCCACCGAGAGCTTTGAGATACCCTTACTCCAATGTTTGAGATTTCTGCGAAGGGTTTTGAATTTTTTACAAAGAACAGTGGCAGCGTTAGTGGAATGAACTGGTTTGGCCCAAGAGTCCTCGACAACTTTCATAAAACCTGGGTGTCGTACCCAAAAGGATTCGAATCGAAATAATTTGGATTTGGGTATATTGGTTTCGATGGTGATCACACATGGTATGTGATCGGAAACCGGCTTTCCTAATGGCTTCACCAAGGTTTTTGGATATGACTGAGTCCAATTGGAACTTGTGAAAAACCAATCCAACTGTTCGAGTAAAGGGTCCAGTTGCATGTTGCTCCAGGTATAGGAACGACCTTTAATGGGTAGTTCAATTAGGCTCTGACATCGTATGAAGTCATTAAAGGTGTTCATATCACTCATGTTTCCACCTGGTTTGTTGCGATTTTACGGTGCACGAATAAAATTGAAATCCCCCACAAACAACCAATCTTCAGAGGACGGAATGTTAAGATTACACAGCCATTGAATGAAGTGCTGGCGTTGATCACCTTGGCAAGGCCCATAAATATTGACGAGTGTCCAGGTTTGTGCAGATTGGGTAGAGCGAAAGCGAGTGACTAGAGCAAAATCTTCAGAATATAAGACATCGCCAGAGAAAATTGCACTATTCCAAATTGTGGCAATGCCACCCGAGGCTCCACGAGACGGTACAAAAGCGAACTGATCAAACCGACGAGGGCAACAAGACTTAACAAATGGTAGATCAAACAAGGATTTTTTTTGTCTCTTGCAAGCAAACAACCGCACAACCACTAGACGAAATAGCATTCGAGAGAGCTAATTGTTTGTCTTCAGAGTTTAGGCCACGGACATTCCAACACAAAACGTTCCAATTAACCAAAAGAGGCATGAAAATAAAGGGTAATAAGGAGGTGATCAGAGCTTAATCAGAAGCTGTGGGCTCCTCCTCATTGGTGGCCAGCAGGGCATCTTCAGAGAGTTCTTCTGCAGGAATGGCACAGAGTAATGTGCCAACGTGTTGGATCACTTGAACGGGTGTTGGTGGTGGAACTTGTGCCTCATCCTCTTCCCTGATGCGTAGAGCCGTCGGGACCACCCTGGGTTTAACTTTGGAAATCTTCATTTTGCTGTCAGAGACCTGATGCACTTTGAACCCATCATACTTATTTGAGCGAGCACTCCTATGCAGGACTGTGGAGCATTCAGGCACAATTGCCTTACGTTTACAAGCCCGGGATGTACCAGACTCAGAAGGAGGAGGGTTAAGACCTGGATCATTCTGCATCTCGACCAAAGCAGCGTTATCAGGAGCAGTATCAGACATAGCATGCAGTTCATTCAGCGGATTTTCTTCGGCAGCATTGACCTCCTCAAGATCCCAGCCAGATGTCTCTTTGATTTCTTCAATAACCACAGAGGAAGAGCTAGTATTGGCTAGTGTTTTGGAAGCTGAAATGACAGACAGCAGACCTCTGTTCTCAGCTACAGTAACTTGTAAAGTGACTGAGTCTTGCTTGAAACCATACCTACCCCTCCAAGGCCCGTAAGAAGCCACAAAGGGTCTGATAGCTTCAGTTATGTATGAATTCAGCCGAAACATGGGCAAGCAGTCACGCAGGAGCATGGTAGGAGTGAAAGTTCCATGAGAAGAGATATCCACATGCAAACCAGCAGCAAACAAAGTCAGAGAGATCTCCACAAAGTTGGCAGACAGATCTGCAGATTCCTGGCTGCTCGAACTGATAAAAGGAGGGATCTCAGACCTGTCAAGACCAATACCAGCAGATATAGCCAAAGCAGAGCTGCTCACTTCATGGGGCCATAATTGGTTCATGAGAGCCACCGGGACCATAACATAAGTGTCTGACACCGTGGCACTGGAATCAGAGCTAGAATACGCCGAGATGGAATCGTTCCAAGCAGCAGCCGGACTATCCTGAAGATTTTGGGGGGCACAACACCATGTTCCACTTGCAGACCTTCGCCAGCGAGCCATTGCTGAAAATTATATGAAACAGGGGTTCTTTGGGGAGGTGAAGGCGGCCAATTCCCCATTGGGGTGCATCTCGATGTCACTACTGCATCCACCACAACATTCTCATTTTCCTCCCATAGCAGCGTCCGCCATCATGTTCTGCGCCATCCGGTTATGCAGCTGTTGTTGATATAACTGTTTGGCGGTGAGCCCTTCACCGTGGAGAGGATGAGGAATGCCATTTGCGGTGGCGGGTCCTCACCAATGGGGAACATCGGTATGTGGGCATCCGGTCATTGCTCCAACACCTGTGATGCTACTGATCCAGAACGACGCACCTCCCCAATCTGTCGCACCACCAAGCTCTTGAGTACCAAACGCACATGAACAACTTGAGCTTTAATGAGGACAAACCTCTTATCCCCTCTAGGATTATGCCAATCCACCAAAGCACCAAACGAATCCACAGACTTGTGCATGTAGTGTTGGGTTTGATAGTCATAAGGAAAACCAACATACAGGATCCACACCTCCGGCCCAAAAGAAGTCCGACGCATGTTCAAGGCAGCGTCATGGGTACAAAAGAAATGATAGTGTGTTCTTCTACTTCATTCTCGTCCAACTCAAATGTGGTACCAACGACAGCATCACGGACCAAAGAGTTTGCAAATCCAAAGATCCCAATACCCAAAGGATGATCTAATATTTTAGCAGGGTAAACTACTTTTTGATATTGATTAATCGATGGGTATTTAGTGGATTTTATAACTTTATGCAATGGTTGGCAGTTGTTACTACCTTTGATCCTGAATAGTTGGCAGTTTTGTTACTAGTTGGTCATGTATCATTTTTTGGTATTTTCCCCAATAAATGAGCTTTCGACTAGTGTTGGGAAGTAACTATATCAGGAACAATTTTATTTTTGCTGCCTTTTTGTGGAAGTGTTTGGCAAATTACGTTCACCGCTGTGAAGGGCTTCAGTAAAACAACGAACAAGTGATTTAATACTAAGTTATGAATTACATTTTTTTTCCGACAACAATGCATATATCTACATTATTTTGTTGAGGATCATGCATGCATGCATGAGATCATGTGTGTGTGAAAGCAGCAGGCCATCATTCGGGTTGCCGCTGCATTTTGCATGTTGTTTCGTCGGTATGTACCGGTACCAATGCCAACAAGACCTCCAACTTCAATGACCCTATTCAACTTTTTTAGAAGCATGTATGCATTTTTTAGATGGATGTCAAAGAAAATGATCCTTTTCATTTAGTTCACTTGTTCAAATTTAGTTCACCTTATTCATATTTTAGGTCACTTTTTTCAAATTTAGTTCAGTTGTTGAAATTTAGTTCTCTTATTCAAATTTAGTTCACCCCATTCAAATTTAGTTCACTCAATTTCTAATTTAGTTACTCTCTTTTTAATACTTTTAGTTCACTCAATTCAATTTTAGTTCACCTAATTTTAGTTCACTCAAATTCAAATTTAGTTCATTTCTTTTTAAAACTAGCTCAGTTTTGTTCTCACAAAATTTAGATCTACTTATTTAATTTTTAGCTCACTTATATTCAAATTTAGTTCATTCATATACAAATTTAATCCGTTTATTCAACTTTAGCTCACTTGTTCAAGTTTATTTCACTCTCTTTTCCAAATTAGTTCACCATATTCAATTTTAGTTTACTCTCTTTTTCAAAATTCTATCACTCAAATTTAGTTCATTGAATTCAAATTTAATTTTAGTTCTCTAATTCAAATGTGCTTCGCTCAATTTCAAATTTAGTTCCATTTTCCAAATTTAATTCACTTATTCAAAGTTAGTTCACTTTTTCAAATATAGTTCACTCATTCAATTGTTCATTCACTCTCTTTTCAAAATTTGGCCACTGTCCTTTTCCAAATTAGTTCATTCACATTCAAATTTAGTGCACTCCTTTCTCAGATTTAGTTCACTTATTCAAATTTAACTCACTTATTCAAATTTAGTTCGCTTGTTCAAATTTTAGTTCACTCAAATTTAATTTAATTTCACTCTCTTTTTCAAAATTAGTTCACTCAAATTCAAATTTAGTTCACTCTGTTTTTCATATTTAGTTCAGTCTCTTTTTTACAATCAGTTCACTAGATTTAGTTCACTCTTATTTCAATTTTTGTTCACCTTTTCAAATTCAATTCACTTATTGAAATTTAGTTCGCTTTGTTCAAATCAAGTTCATTTGTTCAAATTTGGTTCACTCATTCACATTTAGTTCACTTTCTTTTCAATTTCTGTTTTCTCTCATTCAAATTTAGTTTGCTTCTATTTAAAATTTAGTTCACTCTCCTTTTCAAATTTAGTTCACTAAACTCAAATATAGTTCACGGTTATTTGATTTTAGTTCACCTTATTCAAATTAAGTTCACTTGTTCAAATTTAATTGAGTCATTCAAAATTAGTTCATCTTATTCAAACTTATTTCACTTGTTCAAATTTCATTCACTCTCTTTTTCACAATTAGTTCACTCAAATTTTAATTTAGTTCACTCTCATTTCAAATTTTTGTTCACTTTATTCAAATTTAGTTCACTTATTCACATTTAGTTCACTCTCTTTCCAAATTTACTTCACCTCGTTCTACTTAATATGTTATTACAACAATACTTCCGAATATTTTTTATCCTTTTTCCATTTTGCCGTTGGCTTTGATATTAAAAGTTGTTTCCTAAGATTTTATGACGAACAAGAATTTAGCACTACATAATTTTTCTCTTTTTTCTACAAATAATCTTGGAACCAAGTAATACCTGATTCTTTAATCATTTTAATCTTCTTTTTATTGTTTTTTCTCATGAATTATTTTTTCCAACAAAAATAAAAATTATTAAATCGTTGAGAAAAGATAAGAAAAAAACATAAAGCAATGCACAACCTTGTTCCAACAACAAACAAAACAATAAATGATAGTGCACAACCTTTTTCCATAATTCGGGGGATTCAGATCGATGCAATTCAATTCGTTACGACACAAACAGCGAACGAAGTAGAGATCGAACATAACAACAACACAAAACAGTTACACCACCGAGTGGGCTTCCTATTGCAGCCCGCAAAGAAACCACGTAGGCGTCCGAACATCTACTGCACGCTGAAGGCACCCACAAGGAGGTCTCATTAGGAGGAGTCCTCATCAGTGCTCAAGGAAGTGGTTGGCGCACAAGCACTCACACACATGCTCAGTTGGGCCGGCCCATCAAAGCACAACTCGCTCCTTGATCGCTCGACCGGGCGACCGGCTGAGACCTCCTGTTCGGCGCTCTAGGAATATCCTATTGACGAACTATGTGTCGAATTGTCGACCTTTCACACAGACCCTACCGATCGAGCAATGACTTGGGCCGGCCCATTTAATGTGTTGCAGCATATCCGTTTTTGGGTACCTTCTAGAGTTCCCATCCGGGTTTTCTGGTTTTGTTAACCTTCTAAAGGTTCCCTGAACCAGTATTTTCTGTTTCTCTTGGGTTTTTCGTTTTTCTGTTTTTTCTTTCTTTCTTCTTTTCTTTTCCTTTTGTTTTTTTCTTTTTTGTTTCTTTTTTTTACTTTCAACCTTTTTTCCTTTTTCAAGTCGATATTCCCTTTGTTTCAATAATTTAAATTTTGTTCAGATTTTAAAAATATGTTCACAAATTCAAAAATGTTTTGAATTCCAAAAATATATAGGAATTTGAAATAATGTTCATGTATTTCAAAATTTTGTTCAAAAATTTAGAAAATGTTCATATTAAAAAAAATCCAGAATTACAAAAAGATGTTCACGGTTCCAAATTTTGGTCTAAAATTCCAAAATGTTCGAGTTTGAAAAACTGTTCAGGAATTTCAAAAATGTTCATGCTTTCAAATTTTTGTTAGGTATTTCATGAAGTTCCATTTTCAAATTTTTGTTCACAAATTCAAAAAAAATTGTCGTTTCAATTTTTGTTCGTAATTTCATGAAATGTTCCATTTTGAAATATTTGTTCCAAAATTAAAAATAGTTTGTGGTTCAAAAATGTGTTTGGAATTTCGTAATTTGTTCGCAACTTCAAAAAAATGTTTCAGGTTTTTCAAAAACATTTCCTGCAGTTTCCATTTTTGTTCGTAATTTCATGAAATGTTCCATTTTCAAATACTTGTTCAAAAATCTAGAAAATGTTCGTGGTTTAAAAATTTGTTGGGAATTTCATAATTTGCTCACAACTTCAAAAATGTTTCATGTTTTTCGAAAACATTTTCAGCAGTTTCAATTTTTTTGTTCGCATGTGCAAAAAAATCTTGTCTCTGAAAATGTTCAGAAATTCAAAAAACGTACACACTTTCTTAAAATATAGACCAATTTTCTGAATTTTTGAACAAATTTCAGGTTCGAGAACATTTTTTGGGAATTTCGAACAAAAAAGTAAAAAAAAGGGAAAAAAGGAAAAGGAATTTCTGTATCTACATTTGTATTGTTCTTATAGTCTTTGCGCTGGCAAGTAATCACTAGTTCTCATTATGTACAGTGGCTAGCCCGAAAATCTTGTTTGATGGAGGTCTCGTGTTCGATTCTCGGTAATGCTCCTTGTTTTTCCGAATTGATATTGTTGCTACAGTAGTCGATCTCTGGCACGGCTCGTTCGCCAATTCGGTAGTGGGCCGGCCCAGTCGGGGCCGCCTGTGCGTTTGCTCGACTGTCTGCCGCAATAAGCGACAAATAGGAGCTCCCCGACACTCTAAGTGCTAGTTAGCGCTGCTGGCGCTCACACGTGGCGCCAAGCAGGCCAGCCCGGCAACATGTTGAAAAGGGAAACACGACTAAAATTTTTTGGTCAACGTCCTTTTTTGAGATGGTAATACGTGTCTCATTTATATCATAAGAACCATAGTACAAGTCTCGTGCACACGATCTGGCAAAACTAGAAAAATAGCAGAACGCTAGCCTTTTGCACAAAGGAACACCAGCCAAGAAGAAAAAATACGATCAAGACCGAAGAATCCTTTGAGCTTGACACCAACGCACGTCAAATGCCTTTGACACCACCACAGTAGCCACCAAAAAATGACGGATCACCTTCAAACCCGACCTCGACGCGGCTCCGTCACTAATACACAGCTTTGCAGACCTCCAAGGTGGCTCATCAAAGGTGAAACCATTACCGTTGGATGAATTAAACCGGGGCAACACCCCGAACACGCCATCAAATTCCAGATCTGGCACCCCCGCACAACTAAAACGTCGAAGGAGGAAACCATACCTGCCATCCAGGAAACACAAACACAACACACGATCCACCATCTTTCAGATGTCGTCGATGCATACCACAATCCGCATCCGCTCCTCGACAACCCCCAGGCTCTGCTCCGACGCTGGAGCAAACGCCGTCACAATGGTGGAGCCCGAGGGCACAAGTCCACCTTGAGGATGTCGTCACCACACCATCCTTGCTTGAACAGACTTGTATCCAAATCCATTTCTATCCATAGGACGGATTGCCTTGATGGGGAAAGATCGGATGATTATTTATTCAGTGCTGCCATAGCCACCGCCAAAGCCAAGAAGATGAATGCCCCAAAAAACATAAGCTACTAGGGCCTAACCTAAAGGTACATGACCCACACGCATAGATCCGCGACCCCCCTCACCACCGACGATCGAGGTCATCGGCGGAGTGGAGCCACCGAAGAAAGGCAAAGGAGGAGCTCTCCTCGCGGCGGGTATGTTTAGTCGCTCTAGCCCGAGAAATAGCAGATGACTGCAGTTGAGCGAAACTTTAGGCAGGGCATGTCCTACTGCGTTAAACCAGTAGTGACTAGACAGACCTCGCCATGTTGTCTACACGAGGAAACAATACTCACCCTTTTAGTACTACGTATAACATATATGAAATATTATACACCTAGTATAAATTATTTGAAAAAACAAAACATGAAATAGAAAAGAATTCAGGAAAAAACACGAATTTGAAAAAGTATGAAACTATGAAAAGAAAAGTTTATCAATTTTGAAAAAAATACATTAATTTTGAAAAAGTTCCCAAATTTGAGAAAACTTCATCGATTTTGAAAATATGTTCATAATCTTTGAAGAAAAGTTCACAAACTAGAAAAAGTTCTTGAGTTTGAAAAAAAACTTCATCAATTTGAAAATAATCATTGATTTTAAAACAATTTCATAGATTTGAAAAAATCCATCAATCTTGAAAAAAATTCAAAGCTTTTTAAAAAGTTGATTGATTTTGAAAAAAAAATCATTTGAAAAAAAGTTCACCAATTTTGGAGAAAGTTCATGGACGTTGACAAAAAGTTCGCGTATTTGAGAAAAAGTTCATGACTTAGAAGAAAAGTTCGCGTCTTTTGAGAAAAAGTTCACAGATTTTTAACAAGTTTATGGATTCGGAAAAGTTCACGAATTTGAAAAAAGTCATTAATTTAAGAAAAGTTCACAATTTAAAAAAAATTCCACAAAATTAGAAAATGAAAAGAAAATGAAAAATTGAAGTGAAAAGAAAAAAAGGACGGGGAAACCACTGTGTTTTATTTCTTTTAGCATTATATTTGAAAAGGAGAAAAGAAGTATACTAGTCAGAATGGCTAAGGTGTCCCGTTGGTTACCGATTTGTTGTGGATTTTTTGAACTTTAAAAGAAGAGAAAAAAGGTGTAAATGAGCAGATACAGGGCTGAGGGGTCGTGTGCGCCGGTTGACGAGTTAGCCTATAACCGGCACCTTAAGCGCTCAATAGGATCAGGGGATTAGGAGCACTCATCCAAATCCACTGTTTGGTAAACACTCGGGCAGGGTAATGAGAGTTTTCACAAGGATGCTTGTGGAAGGATTAGGCATAAGAAGTAGAGTTTTACTACCATTTCCTTGTTTGGTATATGATGAAAATTAGCATGGGATAAAAATCTGCTCACGAATTTACAGGGTACCACTGAGAAAAAATGGGTGAGAATTGGCTTGGTCAACTTTCATTCCCCTTCAAACTTAAACTCGCGTTCCCTCTAATCAAACAGTTAACTTTCAGCTTTCTCACCCCTCAACTCCCATTCCCCATTTCCAATTCCCCGAACCAAACAAGTTGAAGCATAGGGAGAGGGAGAAACAGATTGACCATAGGCTTTAGGTGGAATCCGATGCGCGCCAGTGAAGCGATCTCACCTGCATGCGCTGTAGTCTCACCCCGACCAGCTGCATAAACCATTGCCCACAAGTTTGTGCATGTAACCGAAGGCTGCAATATAGATCCCCATGTGCCTCGTCCGCTCAATCTTTTCTTTCCTTTTCAGAAACTCGCATTTCTTCTACCTTAAAGAATGTTGGTGTATCTATGGGAAAGAATGAAAATGAAATTAATCTGTCGGTTGGGGTACTTAAACATATGGAGATCGACCGATTAAAGGTTTCTCCGAAGTGTCCTACCACATTACCGAACCCCCAAACCGATGAGGATGATGAAGCGGATGCCAAATATGATGGTCCGCTTATCTCCAACTTGGTTGGTGAGGTTACCGAGGTTGGATTGGATGACGCAAGACCTGGGTCCATGTTTTGTGACTTCACAGTGTCCATGCGAAAATCTAAATCACACTCCTCTAAAAAGAAACAAAAACCGCCCAAGAAGGCGAAGAGCTCCACACCCATACGAGTTTCCACATGAGAGGCATGTTTTGGAATAGTAGAGGTCTCTCAGACTTGGCTAAACATAAACACGTCGGTGATTGTGTTCGGGAACATGGATTGGATTTTGTGGCAATTTCTGAGGCTGGTAAGTGTGACTTTCGCCCGCATGTCCTCGATCACCTATCGGGTGGTTTCGACTACACATGGCACAGTCTACCAGCTCGTGGAAGGTCTGGAGGAATCCTTCTTGGGATACTGACGTCGGTCATGGACTTGTTGGCCTTCTCGATCGGTGAATTTCATATAAAATTTCACCTAAGAAACAGGGCTGATAATTTCACATGGACTCTCGTTGCTGTCTATGGGGCTGCCCAAGATGAACATAAAGCGGCTTTTCTTCGGGAATTGGTGAACCTGGCTAAAGATAACCCAAATCCAATGTTGATTGGTGGGGACTTTAATATCCTTAGGTACTAGGAAGAGAAAAATAATGATCGCTTCGACACCCATTGGCCTTTTCTATTCAACGCTGTGATAGACAGTTTGGATCTTCGAGAGGCCATTATGTCGGGGCGGCAGTTCACATGGGCTAATAATCGATCTGTGCCGACATACGAGAAGCTTGATAGGGTACTCATGGACACCGAATAGGAACTAAAATTTCCTCTTGTAACCGTGCGAGCCCTTGAGCGTATCGAGGCATTATCGGATCATGCACCCATCATTCTGGATTCTAACTCTACAAATCCACCCACCCGTCGCCCCTTCAAATTTGAATTGGGATGGCTGCATAGGGAAGGATTTTTGGACATAGTTAAGAATGTTTGGGAGCGGCCTGCCATTGGTCGTACACCGATTCAGAGATGGAACTTTAAAATAAGGGCCATGAGGCAACACCTCACTGGATGGGTGAAACACACCAACGGAATATATAAAAAAGAAAAACAACGTCTCTCCACCATTATTGACGACCTCGACAAGATTGCAGAGACGCGCACCTTATCTCAACAAGAGATTGAATTGAAAAATCAATCTAATAAGAAGGTGGCTAGGCTTTTGCGAGAAGAGGAAATCAAATACTACCAGAGATTTAAAGCTGACTTCATTTTGATGGGTGATAGTAATACAAGATACTTCCAATTGATTGCCAATGGGCGACACAGGAAGAAATGTATTTATAGTCTTCAATAAGATGACGGGCGGATCGATGGTCAGGAAGAGCTCAAAAGGTACATCACGAAATACTACAAATCTCTGTTCGGGGCGATGGTTGAAGGAAACATCACCCTTGATGAGACTCGAACAGATGATATTCCATGGGTCACGGCAGAAGAAAATGATATCCTTACGGCACCATTCTCAGAAGAGGAGGTGAGAGCGGCGGTGTTCCAGATGGAACACAACAAAGCTCCAGGACCTGATGGCTTTCCCGCAGAATTCTATCAGAATTTATGGGATATCATCAAGACTGACCTTCTGGAATTGTTCAATTGTCTTCACGCCGACAGACTTGATCTATTCAGACTTAACTTTGGTGGGATTGTCTTGTTGCCGAAGGTTAAGGAGGCCGAACGGATCCAGCAGTTCAGACCAATATGCCTCCTTAATGTCAGCTTTAAGATTTTCACCAAAGTGGCTACGAATAGGTTAAACTCCGTGGCTGAACATGTGGTCCGACCGTCTCAAACGGCGTTCATGGAAGGAAGGAATATACTCGATGGGGTTGTAATCCTGCATGAGACCGTTCATGAAATGCACCGGAAATACATGAGTGGAGTAGTATTCAAAATTGACTTTGAAAAAGCATATGACAAGGTCAAATGGTCTTTCCTCCAACAAGCTCTAAGGATGAAAGGTTTCTCCGATAAATGGCGCCAGTGGATCCAAAACTTTGTAACTGGAGGTAGTGTGGCCATCAAAGTCAATGATGATGTAGGCCATTACTTTCGGACAAAAAAAGGATCATGGCGGGGTGACTCCATGTCCCCAATGTTATTTAACATTGTTGCTGACATGTTAGCTATTCTGATTGAGCGTGCTAAGAAGGATGGCCAGATTGCAGGAGTAGTGCCATACCTTGTGGATGGTGGCCTCTCTATTCTGCAATATGCAGATGACACAATTCTTTTTATGGAACATGACCTGGACAAGGCTCGAAACATGAAACTATTGCTTTCAGCGTTTGAGCAAATGTCGGGTCTTAAAATTAACTTCCATAAAAGCGAATTGTTCTGCTTTGGAGCAGCCATTGAGTCGGCAGGCGATTATGCTAACCTGTTTGGTTGCACGCATGGCCAATTCCCGATGAGGTATTTCGGAATACCGATTCACTATCGACGTCTCACTATTGCAGAGTGGAAGCATGTAGAGGAGCGTCTAGAGAAACGGTTGAGCAGTTGGAAAGGAAAGATGCTCTCAGTTGGGGGACGGTTGGTTTTGATTAACTCTGTCCTCACAAATATGGTTCTCTATATGCTTTCTTTTTTCCAACTACCAAAAGGGGTCTTGCAAAGATTGGACTATTTTAGATCCAGATTCTTTAGGCAAGGAGGCGGGAAAAGAAAAAATACAGGTGGCCAAATGGAGTGTGGTTTGTAGACCAAAAGACCAAGGTGGCCTTGGAATTCATGACCTCTGGTCAAGAATGAGGCCCTACTTAGTAAATGGTTGTTCAAACTACTTATCGAGGATGGTGTTTGGCAAACCATGCTACGCAACAAGTATTTAGGCCAAATGGCGGTGTCTCAGGCATATTGGAAACCTGGAGACTCTCACTTTTGGGCTAGCCTAATGGTGGCAAAGAAACATCTTTTTCGCTTTGGGTCTTTCGCGATAAAGGACGGGCCAGAGATTCATTTCTGGGAAGACATCTGGCTAGGCAATGCCAGTCTTCGAGAACAATATCCAGCCTTGTACATCATTGCTCGCGAGAAGAATAATACTATTGCGCAGTGCTCAGTTCATCCCCTTGAATATTTCGTTCAAAGGGATTTGATTGGGCCTCACCTTACGTCATGGCATAATCTATTGTCTAAGCTGGATTCGATTAACCTGACACAAGGCCGAGATGTGTTTCGTTGGAACCTTACTACATCGAGGTCTTTCACAGTAGACTCCATGTACCGTGTACTCACACATTCTGAGGTACCGGTGAATAATAATAAGAAACTATGGAAGTCGAGGATTCCACTAAAGGTCAAAATCTTTATGTGGTATCTTCGTAGGGGTTGTGCTAACCAAAGACAACCTCGCATGGCCACGAATCGGCAAGGAGTAAGAAGTGTTGTTTTGTACTCATGACAAGACAATCAAACACCTCTTTTTCAATGCAAGTTTGCACGTTCTCGTGGCGATCATCCAAATAGCGTCAATTTGTATCCGCCACAAGTGTTGCCAATATTTTTGGTCATTGGTTGGACGGTATTCCAAATAGGTTCAAAACGCTAATAAGGGTGGGAGTGTATGCCTTAATGTGGTCATTTGTGGCTATGTAGAAATGATTTGGTTTTAATGACAAAAATGCTTCTCCTACAGGTTATTTTCGGTGTACTTTTCGCTTCAGACGTGGTCTATACTACAGTGAGCGGAGTACCAACCGTTGTTCAAGGCGGTGTGTACGCGAAGGTGGCTACGGAGGTTTTTTCCCAACATGGGTGGCAGCATAACCTCCGGATTGACCCACCACCACTTTCGACATAGGCATATATAGTGTCGATCTATAGGACTGTACTGTTGCCGTTTTGTCGATTTTGATTCTTTTCTTTCTGTCAAACTTTTTAGAATTGGCTGTGTGCATCTTAGTTATGCAGAGGCCAGATGTCACTCATAATACTTTGTATCCGTTTGATGCTACATTTTTTAGTTAATAAAACGCCCTTTATCAAAAAAAAAGATCCCCGTGTGCCATGGCTTGCTTGTGAATTCATGACCGTGAGACCCTAGATCGTTATTATTAGTAGCAAGGTGTACGGTGTAATCTTGTTCAAACTCCCGCTCTGATCAACCGCGACTCTGCAACTAACCAGAGCTGCTCCTGCTCGTCACAGTGAAGGTCCTGGCTTGCGCTTTTCAGACGAGCCAGTGGATCGTACTGCAATGCGTTGCATTACTTTTGTTGTGATTTCTTACCGATATGAGCTATATATCGGACAGAGATTTTATTCTTCTCATGCCACGTACGTACTTGCTGCTCAGGATCTCCAACCAAGACGTACTCCCTCCATTTCATAATGTAGTGCCTATAGATTTTTGTAGAAGTCAAACTTTGCCAACTTTGACCAAGTATATAAAGAAAACTATCTACATCTACAATACCAAACATGTATATTCTAAAAATATAACTCATGATGTATCCGACGATGTGCATTTGATATTCTAGATATACCTACTTTTCTCGATAAATATGATCAAAGTTTGTAACGTTTGACTTCTGTAAAAATCTATAGGCACTACATTATGGAACGGAGGGAGTATATGCATGGCAGAGTGCGTACGTCTTGTGTTGACTAGCTAGGTAATACTACATCCCACTATGCATGGAAAAGTGGGACCAACGTACCCTTGCCATTGTTTGGCTGTTTCATCATGACCGACGTTCTCAACTTGAGCCACTCGCTCGCTCGATGCGTCCAGTGTTGCCAATGGCCATCATCTTCCTTTCGGAAGAGAGAGCAAAAGCATGGCTGATGATCCCCCTCTGTCGAAACCGGCTAGAGCAACGAGCCGTACCCATCCAAAAGCGAAATCATTAGCCTGCGGCTCCCATCGACGACCCTCCGTTCACTGTTGCCAGCCGGGTGATCCATCCAGTTACACTGAAGCAAAGGACGTCAATTTGATACTACGTAGTACTCTAGTAGCTACACTTTTCTCTAATTTAGCCCTGAACGGGTACGGCAGCTGGCTTGGCGATTGGCATAGGGTGATCGAAGCCAGGGAGGGAGCAGTGAGGGTGACCAACCGGGTGTGGCCTGCGCAGTCAATGGTGCCGCTCATCAGAAAATCTCTGCACCCCGCCGCACTCCACGCGGAGACGAAGGTTTCGTGCACCGGGCTGCTGCCTCACCCTGTGCCTGCCGCGCAAGCCAAAGACCAACAACCCACCCCAGGTTAGATCAAATCGGACCGGCCAGCCGTTAGGTCACCGGTGGAAACCCGCCGTCCGACCCGATCCGGCAAGCCCCTGCGGATCCTATCGCCGACCAAGGTCGTAGTAAAATGTTTTCCGAATTCGTTCGTTCCATATATAATTTGTGCATTTGGACTAAGTTACGAGTCAATAAAAAGCGTTCTTTATCGAAAAAAAAGTTCAGGAGCATCCCAAGATAGTGATTTGTACACCCGCATAAAAAAAAGATAGCTATTTGTAGAAAACTGGTCAAACGACGGGACTAAATGTGCGTAACCATTAGCCCCAAATACTCTTACCGTGTCTATACTCTGTATTCGTATGAGTATATAGCATTATAAAAAAATTAAACTAGGTTTAGCAATCCAACTAACTGCCCCACGTACGATACGACGACATCTAAACGACGTGAGCAGTGAGCGAGAAACAGAGAGAGAAAAATAGTGAGATGAGTTGATCTGTCCCGGTGCACCAAGCTTGCAAGCTTGGGCGTCAGGCCCCGAACGCGAACCGGCACGTCCGCCGCATCCACAAGCCACCGGAAACGCACACACAGACGAGACGAGCGCACCGGAGGAAACAAAACAAAACCCTTGAAAACTCCCGTGCGGTACGGTGGCACCAAACTGACGGCGTCGCACCAGCACCAGGTTCAGACTTCAGACCTCGCGCGCGCGCCAAACCACACAGCAAACATTACGAGTGTACATAAGGGGGAGAGGTTGGTACGGTTAGCTCAACTCTTCTCACCACCCCTTGCTGGGACGCCTTTGTAACAATCTCTCGCTCTTCTCTCCTACTTGCTCGGACGATCTCCACTGCTAGGCCTATAGGAATCCATGGCGTCTCCCAGGGAGACAGTGGTGACGCCGGCGATGTCGCTGGGCAAGACGGGGACCGGGCGCCGGAGGCCGAGGTACCGGCTCGAGACGAGGGCTCTGTCCTACGTCCTTCCGGCGCGTGGCGTCGGAGTGTCGTCCTTCTTGAGGGGCGGCAAGGCCGAGCGGCTGCTGCTGAGGAGCGTCACGTGCGAGGCGGCGCCCGGGGAGGTGGTGGCCATCGTGGGGCCGAGCGGGGCGGGCAAGACCACGCTGCTGTCGGTGCTGGCGGGGTCGGCGGACCCGGCCAGGGTGCTCACCGGGGCGGTGCTGGTAAACGGCTGCCCCATGGACGCCGCGCGCTTCCGCCGGGTGTCCGGCCACGTGCCGCAGGACGACGCGCTCTTCCCGATGCTCACCGTCGAGGAGTCGCTGCTGTACAGCGCGCGCCTGCGGCTGCGCGCCGCGCCGGGCGCCGCGGAGGCGCGGGCCAGGGAGCTCATGGCCGAGCTCGGGCTGCGCCACGTCGCGCACTCGAGGGTCGCCAGCGTCTCCGGGGGCGAGCGGAGGAGGGTGTCCATCGGCGTCGACCTCGTGCACGATCCGGCCGTGCTGCTGCTGGACGAGCCCACGTCCGGGCTCGACTCCGGCTCCGCGCTGCACATTGTCAAGATGCTCAGGGACATGGCCACCGCGCACGGCAAGACCATCGTGCTCACCATCCACCAGCCCGGCTTCCGCATCCTCGAGCTGCTCGACCGCGTCGTCCTCCTCGCCGACGGCGCCGTCCGGCACCACGGCTCCCTGCCGTTCCTCGAGGCCCGCCTCGCCGGCTCCGGCCACTCCATCCCCGCCCACGTCAACGTCCTCGAGTACGCCATGGAGACCATCGACACCCTCAAGCCGGACGTCGTCATCGCCACCGCGCTCACATACCAAGATGTTGCCGCGCCGGTGCCCTCGCCGTCCTCCTCGTCCGCGCGCCGCGCCGCGTACGCGAACTCGGCGGCGGAGGAGGTTTGCATCCTGTCGGGGCGCTTCGTGAAGACGGTGCTGCGGACGCCGCAGCTGTTCGCGGCGCGAATGGTGCAGTCGGCGGTGGTCGGCGTGTTCCTCGGCACGATCTTCCTGGGCACCACCGACCTGCAGTCCCGGCTGGGCTTCTTCGCCTTCAACCTCACCTTCGTGCTCTCCTCCACCACCGAGGGCCTCCCGGTGTTCCTCCAGGAGCGCCGCATCCTGGAAAGGGAGACCACCCGGGGCGCGTACCGCGTGTCCTCCTACGTCGCCTCCAACGCCGCCGTGTTCCTCCCTTTCCTCCTCGCCGCGGCGCTCCTCTACGCGACGCCCGTGTACTGGCTGGTCGGCCTCGCGCGCGAGCCAGCCAGCTTCGCCTACTTCGCGCTCGTCATCTGGCTCGTCATGCTCACCGCCAACTCATTCACCGCCTGCCTCAGCGCGCTGGCGCCCAACTACATCGTCGGCAACTCCCTCATCGCCGGCTTCATCGGCTGCTTCTTCCTCTTCTCCGGCTACTTCGTGGCGAGCAAGGACATCCCGCAGTACTGGGTGTTCATGCACTACATCAGCCTGTTCAAGTACCCCTTCGAGGCCCTCATCGTGAACGAGTACGGCGGCGCGCGCGGCGGCCAGGAGTGCCTCGCCTCGGCCCCCGGCGGCGGCATGTGCGTCCTCGACGGCGCCATGCTGCTGCGGCAGCAGGGGATGCGGGAGAGCATGAGGTGGAGCAACCTGGGAGTCATGCTCGGGTTCGTGGTCGGCTACAGGGTGCTCTGCTTCGTGTTCCTGTGGTACAGGTGCCACCGCATGAGGAGGTGAGGAGGCGCGTGCAGAGACGGCAGAGCATGCCATTGCCATTGCCATTGCCATGCATGCAAATTGTAATTGGTCATCATCTGAATTTAATCTCTTTCAGTTTTATTTTTTTTTTGCTGTGATTTTTCTGAAGATATTTTAATCTTGGATCCGATTAGGCCGATAAGATTATGTGTATTTATTTGTTCAAGGGAAGAGGTTGATCAAGTTCGAAACTGCTGTGCACACGACAGCACACTCACGACATGCAGCCGATAGTACATATCAAACGGCGCAGCAGTAATGCCGCGGTGCATGGGACGGCTCGATCTGCTGCGTCGTCCGCAAATCGTCTGCGCAGCGTCGTCTGTATAGCACGACTCGATCAAGTTCTACTGTGTCTGTTCTTCTGTATCAACACCAACAATGCAATTTATGGATGATACGAAATTGCAAATAGGTAAATAAATCTGATTCATAGAAAGAAAATGATCAGGAGATTCTTAGTGGATTCCTGTTTGGGTTTGAAAAATCGCTACTTTTTGGGTGTGTTCCTTCCCAACTCCAAGGGAAGGTGTCACATTCTTGTTGGATTTTGCAATTTGTCTAGTCGAAGGCCTTTGTTTGTGGGCAAGGGGTAGTTGAGAAAAGCAAGACCAAGTCACCAGTCGTAAGTGATGAAAAAGTACGGGCAACACCGCAGCAGGTCGGAAACATGCCTAATCTGTATCTGTCTGGATGAAAAAACTGGTGTATCCAAGATCCTTCTGGTGGTTTTGTTCGCTCAGCGAAGACGACAGATCCACGCAATATGACTGGCTCGTCTCTTAATTTTCGTGATGAGATACTAACATTTTCCCTCCGGCTGAGATGGATTCTTTTTTTTTTTTTTAGTTCTGAGATGGATTCTGATAGACAACCTGTTTTTTTTTAGAACGAAGACACAGGCAGCGTCCGGCTTTAAATTAATAAAGCCCACCGATAAGCAGCATCCAACAGGTTCAATGCAATACAACAGAGAAGATAATGGCTGCAGCCAAAGTACGATACATGCAACCGGCCTGAGCCTGAATAAGATAGAAAAGAAACTACAGCTCCCAAGAAGCCGGTCCAAAACAAAGCAGCCAACAACAACCTAGTGACGGGCATCAATCTGGATCATACGAATCCGCTCCATGGCCTCCGTCATCCGGTCTGCGTCACGCCGTTTCTTTAACGGTGTCCATGTCTGAAGGAATAAGTGACATTTGAAAATAATGTCAGCAGGGTGAGTAGGAAATTTGTGCTCAATAGTCATCTTATTTCAAGTAGTCCATAGGGCCCAGAACAGCGCTCCTACACATCTCCACAGAACACGCCCAAAACCACCCCTATGAGCGAGAAGAATCCCACGAAGGTCCGAAGCCGATAGCGGGTTCCAATTCTGCCCAAACGCCTCACGCACGACACTCCAAGCAAAGCGGGCAAGGTGGCTGTTGGTGTCAAAACCGGCGGATCTCGGGTAAGGGGTCCCGAACTGTGCGTCTAGGCGGATGGTAACAGGAGACAAGGGGCACGATGTTTTTACCCAGGTTCGGGCCCTCTCGATGGAGGTAATACCCTACTCCTGCTTGATTAATATTGATGATATGGGTAGTACAAGAGTAGATCTACCACGATATCAAGGAGGCAAAACCCTAGAAGCTAGCCTATGGTATGATTGTTGTTCGCCCTACGGACTAAAACCCTCCGGTTTATATAGACACCGGATAGGGTTAGGGTTACATAGAGTCGGTTACAATGGTAGGAGATCTACATATCCGTATCGCCAAGCTTGCCTTCCACGCCAAGGAAAGTCCCATTCGGACACGGGACGAAGTCTTCAATCTTGTATCTTCATAGTCTAGGAGTCCGCCAACGGTGATAGTTCGCTGTCCGGACACCCCTAATCCAGACTCCTCAAGAGCCCCGAACCAGGCTTCAATGGCGATGAGTCCGCGCGTTGATTGTCTTCGCATTGCGGCGGGTTCTTCTCCAAATTCCATATACTTGTCGAATAGTGTCCGCCCGATAAATGTTGCGCTCCTTGGCTTCTATGCCCAATAATGGCCATCTTCCACGTGTTTGAATGAATGCGAAAAGCCGGGTATTTTACACTTACCCCCTAGCTGCGCAAATGAGCCGCCTATAAAAGGGACGAGGATCTAGATCTGAGTCACACTATCCCCTCCCATGAGCTTTCATCGGAGTGCCTCGACAAAACCCATTCCATCATGGACGGTCGCGGCTCCTCCTCTCGCGCTCCCGGCCCTCGGCACTGAAATTGGGAGAGATGCTCACCCAAGATAGCGAGCTAGTTATACTCCAAACCAAGGATTTCTTCCCGGCCTTCATGGTTCCGGTTCGAGCGGACTTGCCACCTACAAGGGCGGAAAGCAAGCGGAGAGTGTCCCGATCCCTCTAAAGGAGAGCGGGTGTGCTTTGTCTCTTATCTAGTAAGAGGAATCGGATTTCCAATCCATCCGTTTCTCCGGGGCTCTTGGAGTTCTCGGCCTCCAGTTGCACCACCTTACTTTGCCTCCATTTTGCACATCGCGGGCTTCATGGCCCTTTGCGAACTGTTCTTGGGTATCGAGGCTCATTTTGCGCTGTGGAAGAGATTATTCGCCTAGTACCCCGTTCTCATGAGGGTCAATATATCAAGTGGGCGGAGCCGAACTATGGCGATCGCCGGACCGGATATCTATCCGAACCTCAAGAAGGCGTCAAAGACTGGCCTTGAATGGTTTTACATGGAGGGCGTCCGCTGCGGATCCTGTTCGGATCGGCCTTCCGGAGTTTAGCAACGCTCCTCCAAGAAGCGCCTAAGCTGGCGCCATGAGCCCCCAGAGGGAAAATGATGGGGCGTCCTTTACTTGATGAGCCGAATAAGATTATGGCTCATGCGGATTGACCATGATTGGAGTCATGGCAATCTGCATTATGGGAGTGCAGCCGCCCAATATAGGGGCCACCCATGTGGGACTTCAACGGGAGGACGATGCCACCGCTATGGCCGCAAAGGGCGGGATCGGTCACCGAACTGGTGAAGACCTTGTCCGCCATGTACAAAGGGAAGAGGAGGATTTTCTCGCGTCGGTCCATCGAGCGGGTTTTCTTGAATAATCCTCGAAGTTGGGTAAGCAAATATCTTTGTGGCCTGTCCGATCCATGTTCCCGTGGTTAAATATCTCATTTCATGGTTTCTACGCAGGAACTGCGCCGAGCCGTGGAGAAGATACACAGCCCGCCCCCACAACCCGAGGATCTGGAACAGTCCCCCGATCCGGCCTCCGAAGAGGACCCAGATATAAAGGTGGAGCTGATCGACGGGGTGTTCCACCAACGTAGCATCGACAATGCTTTGGTTGCCATTACGGCCGACTACCCCGGATTATTTCCAGCCTCCCAGGTAACCGTGACCGAAGTCCGGATACCATGACCCCCCCCCCCGTGCTTTACTTCTAATCACCACATATTTGATGGTGTTTCGCAGGGGGTGCCTTCGAGGCAGGAGGCGGAGCCCGCGGCGGCTAGCCAACAAGGGGCAGTACGGCCCCGCAGGCTAAAAAGAAGTGCAGCCCGGATCGAAACTCCACCGCAACGGTATGGCGCGTCACCATATTCCTGAGATTGATTCACGGAAGGCGATTAACGCTGGTGCTCTTTTCAGGAAAAAGAGCTCGCCGGACCGAGTCGAAGAGGTTATAATCGAACCTCCGCCAGCCGGGCTCCAAAGCCGGGTCTAGAAGCGGAGGCGAGCACGAGGCGTCGTCGGATGCTCCTCCGGCGAGAGGATGCCGACAGATTGTCCGCCACCAACTCCGAGGTGGAGAGCGCCATGAATCACAAAGCGCCCGGACAGTTCTTCGTGACGCATGTTTCTCCCAAGAGGCCTTGAATGCCTTCAATTGGAGATCGCACCTCCGTGGCGCCAAGATGGTCTAGCCAGAGCCACGGAGCAGTATGTAAAGGACATCTGGTGAGGAAATTTGATGATTATATATGCCAAGAGCTCCCGAGACTTAAAATAGTTAGAATAACTGATTTAAGGATCATTTGTTATCTGAGATCTTACAAAAAGAATACCCGACTGTCCCCAGAGCTTGAAGAATGCAAGGCCTAACTTGAGGCCGCAAGACTAGCCGCTCTGAGGGAGCCACAGAGACCCCTCCGTAATATATGCCTCAAAAGATAAATAGTTTATGAAGTGCGGCGTGTGTGTAAATCTGACAATAATATTGCAGATGGCGCCGGTCTAGATCCAGACAAGCATCAGCTCTTGCGCCGGTTGAAGGCCGGCGAGAGCGTGCTTACGAGGGTGCGGCAGGAGAAAAATAACCTCCAAGATGCCAACACCCAACTGGGTGAGGAACTAAAGGATGTTCGTGCCCAGTTGTCTGACTCCGTAAAGGAGAATCGACGGCTTCGTCGCGGCATTTTCAGTAAGTTCTTGAAAGAACTTTGAAAGAGTTCGGCGAGGAAGGCGACTAACATAAACATGTATGTAGGTTTGCTCACAGGTCGTCCTGAGGAGGAGATGCCCAGTTCTTCGGGTGATCTTCTTCCCGAACTGCGTCGGCACGAACGACGAGTTCGGCGGTGATGAAAAGCGTCGCCAGGCCTTTTGGCCATCTATCTCCCTGCCCGAAGGCATTGGGGAGCTGGCAGAGCGGCTTCAAGGAGCACGGCGGCGCTTCTGACTATGGAAGATATCGGCCTGCCGTCAAGGCGCCAGGGAGGCCTCAGCCATGGTAAAGACGCGGTACACGAAGGCTGACCCGACCCACATGGCCGAGGTCGGACCTGTGGGGCCTGATGGGAAGGAGATCCCTGTAAGCTTAGTGTACGGCCAAGTAGAACTGGCCGCCAAGTATTCCTAGCAAGATTGTAAATTAGATAGCCTATTAGATGGCATTGAGGAGGAATACAATTAGTTGAGTTGACTATGTAATTGAATATGACATGAAAAATGTCTTCTAGCCGAATTGTAGATCGTTTGTCATAGCGGACCTTTTCGCTTCGACCTCGGGACCCAATAGTCCGGAGTGTGTCCGAATACCCTCGCGGTTATGTAAGAACCGGGGCATGCATGGAGACAAGGCGAGGGGTCATTATTGCTGTATCAGACAAGTGCTCAACTAGTTATGTTATATTACATGGATAGTAAGAAACATCTTCCAGGGAGAATAATTCCGTTAAGGGTTCCTTTCCCTGGGAGGCATGCCCTAAAGTGCATGTCCAAACTGCTAAGAAAGCAGAAAATCATCTGGGGGCAGATGGATAAATAGTTAAAAATCATCTTTCAGTTCACCGACCGAATATTCCCTTAAGAACGCTAGCTTTCGGCTTCACCCAGTCTGAGGTACACATCCGGTTGACCCGGCGGTAACAATCGCAGAGGTGCTCCCTTTACCAGCTAGCCGAACAATCGGGAACGTAGGGGTAAGCACAGGAGCCAGGCAACCCAGCTTGGCAAAAACTTAAGTCATATCGATGCATATAATGGTGAGTAAAAGGCACATGCGGAAGTTTGACACATGTGTTGGGCATGAAGCCCGTATAAATAAGCTTCTATTAAAGAAGCCCCTGTATAATGGCGCGACAGCGTGTCAAGTATGTCTTGAACAAAGCGCAAACGAGCCTCTAAAGGCTTCAAGAAGAAGGAGGAGGAAGGGAGAAATAAAAGATAGCAAAAATAGAAAATGTGGGCGGAGGAAGGAGACGAACTCGAGTCCGGCGCTTAGGCGTAGAATCTTCGTGAGACGGGCTGCGTTCCATGGGTTCGCTCGAGTCGGTTATCCGATCGTTTGCAGACGGTATGCTCCGCCGGTCGGGACCTGGTCGATGATGAAGGACCTTCCCATTTGGGCTTGAGTTTGTCCTTTTTCTTGTCCGCAGCGAGAACTAGTTCGCCAACGTTGTAAGCTTTGGCCCGTACTTCCCTGCTTTGATATCTTCGAGCCTGCTATTGATAAAATGCGGAACGAGCTTTTGCCACGTCGTGCTCCTCCTCAAATGCGTCCAAACTGTCCTGCCGATCGAGCTCGGCTTCTCTTTCTTCATGCATGCGCACGCGAGGCGAGTCATGCATTATGTCGCAGGGCAAGACTGCCTCTGCGCGTACACCATAAAAATGGTGTGAATCCGTAGTACGATTTGGCGTGGTCCGCAGCCCCAGTACGGAGTCGAGCTCCTCAACCCGGGCGTGTTAGATTCCTTGAGGGACCGCACTAGTCCGGGTTTAATGCCGCTCATGATTAGACCGTTTGCTCGCTCGACTTGACCGTTGGTTTGAGGGTGATAGGCGAGGCATAATCAAGCTTGATGCCCATGTTTTTGCACCATAATTTGACCTCATCGGCCGTGAAGTTGGTGCCGTTATCGTGATGATTGTGGGGACGCCGAACGGTGCACTACCCCGATATGAAGTCTATCACCGCCCGGTTTCGCCATTTTAACGAGCTTGGCCTCTATCCATTTGGTGAATTTATCCACCATGACCAATAGGTATTTTTGCTTGTGGGTTCCTCCTTAAGGGGTCCAACCATGTCAAGCCCCTGCACCGCTAACGGCCAGGTGATGGGTGTAGTTTTGAGGCGGTGGGTGGCATGTGGCTTTGGTTAGCAAAAGCTGGCAACCAACGATCGTTGGACTAAATCCTCATGATCTGCCGGGCCGTCGACCAATAAAATCCTGTACGGAAGGCCTTGCCTACAAGGGCCGGGCTGCGGCGTGGTGCCCACCCAGTCCGCATGAATTTCAGCCGGGAGCTTTGCCCTTCCTCTTCGGAGATACACCTTTGAAGGACTCTGTTGTGCTTTTCTTATAGAGCTCTCCTCATGGACTTTATAGGCTTTGGATCGCCGTACTATGCAGCGAGCCTCATTTTGGTCTTCGGGGAGTTCCTACCTAGTTAGGTAGGCTAGGAATGGCTCCGTACACGGGGGCGATAACCGCCATTATTTCGTGGGCGAAGGGTGTTATCTCGGTGGCAGAGCCTCCGATTGTGTCAGAGTGTTCGTGTCGCGGTGTGGTTGGGTCCGGATTGTTATTTCCGGACTCCCCTTCCCATAGTACGGATGGCTTGAACAGCCGTTCCAGGAAAATGTTAGGCGGGACGGCATCGCGTTTTGCGCCGATGCGTGCCAATATGTCCGCCGCCTGGTTGTTATCCCGGGCTATATGATGAAATTCGAGCCCTTCGAACTGTTCGACATTTTAGGACCGCATTGCGGTACGCTGCCATTTTCGGATCTTTGGCATCAAAGTCTCCGTTTATTTGAGATATCGCGAGGTTGAATCCCCGCACCTTTAGGCGTTTAATGCCCATGGAGAGCGCCATCCGGAGGCCGTGCGTAAGGGCCTCAGATTCGCTGCGTTGTTGGAGTCTGTATACATTATCGAAGAACGATTGGACTGTGTCCCGGTTGGGGAGGTCGGACGACGCCAGCCCCCGTGCCGCCAACATTTTGGAGCCGTCAAAGTGCATGATCCAATTGGAGTATGCGCCGTACTCTTTAGGGAGTTCGCCGGTCCATTGGGCCAATGAAGTCGGCCAAAACCTGCGACTTAATAGCTCGTCGTGGCTTATAGGTTATGTCGAATGGAAGGAGCTCTATGGCCCATTTAGCAATCCGCTCATCGCGTCGCGGTTGTTTATAATGTCGTTAAGAGGTACTTCGAGGCTACCGTTATCGAACACTCTTGAAAGTAGTGTCGCAGCTTCGGGTTGCCATGAACACCGTGTATGCTATCTTTTGATAATGTGGGTACCGGACTTGCATGGAGTTAGGACGGTGGACACATAGTAAACCGGTTTTGAAGAGGGAACCGTGTCCGTCCGCTTCTCGTTCGACGACGAGCACCGCTACCGACAACTTGATGTGTTGCGGCGATATATAATAGCATTGGTTCGCCCATGTTGGGCGCGCCAGACCGGATTTGTTGCCAATATGGCTTTTATTTCTTCGAGTCCGGCCGTGGCGGCATTCGCCCACTCGAAGTGTTCGTGCGCCGGAGGAGGCGGTAAAGGGTAACACCTTTTCTCCCAAGCGGAAATAAAGCGGCTTAGAGCCGCACGCATCCGATCAATTTTGTATTTGTTTGAGGTCTTTGGAATATCCAATTGTGACAGAGCTCGGATCTTGGCTGGGTTTGCTTCAATTCCTCTACGGACACAATGAAGCCGGGAGCTTTCCGTCTCGAACGCCAAGACGCATTTTCCGGATTGAGCTTAATGTCATATTTTGGAGATTGTCGAATGTGAGCCTCAAGTCGTCTACTAGAGTTTCGACGTGCTTGGATTTGACGACCACGTCATCTACATATGCTTCCACTGTTTTGCCGATCTAGTTTGCGGACATGTCCGAATCATGCGCCGATATGTTGTGCGGCGTTTTTGAGCCGAAGGGCATTGTGTTGAAGCGAATGGGCCGTATGGAGTGATGAATGCTGTTGCTACTTGGTCTGCTCCGCCATCTTGATTTGGTGGTAGCGAGTGCGCTCGAGGAAGCACAATGAGTCGTGTCCTGTCAGAAGCGTCGATAATTTGATCAATGCGAAGGAGGGGAAGGGATCCTTTGGGCAAGCCTTATTAAGGTCTTTGAAATCAACACATAGGCGCCAGATTTATCCTTCTTTGGTACCATCACCAGATTTGCTAGCCAGTCCGGATGTTTTATATCTCGATGAATCCGGCTTCGGAAGTTTGGCTAGCTCCTCTCCCATGGCCTGTCTCTTGGGTTGGAAAAGCGCCAAGAGCCTGTTTGGTGGCTTGAATCCTTTTAGGATATTTAGGCTGTGCTCGGCCAGCCGACGTGGGATTCCTGGCATGTCTGAAGGGTGCCAGGCAAAAATGTCCTAGTTTTCTCGTAGAAATTCTCGTAGTGCGGCATCTACATCAGGGTTTAATTGTGCCCCAATGGAGGCCGTCTTTGCAGGGTCCGTTGGGTGGACTTGGAATTTGACTTTTCATCCGCTGGTTTAAAAGAGGTGGACTTGGATCTTTTATCAAGTATCACATCGTCCCTGTTCACCGTGGAGCGCATCACAGTGAGTTCCTCGGCCGCTAGGGCTTCGGATAGTGCCTCGAGGGCTAGTGCGGCTGTCTTGTTTTCAGCGCGGAGTGCTATGTTCGGATCACTAGCAAGAGTGATGATTCCGTTAGGTCCGGGCATTTTAAGCTTCATGTACCCATAATGGGGTATAGCTTGAAAAATTGTGAATGCCTCTCGCCCTAATAAAGCGTGATATCCGCTGCTGAGCGGGCCACTTGAAATGTGACCTCCTCGGACCTGTAATTGTCCGTGAAATAACACTATGTCTAGTGTGATTTTTCCTGCAGCATGCTTCCGGCTAGGGATTATTCCTCTAAAGGTTGTGCTGGTTCGCTCAATGCGGTTCCATCTATTTCCATTTTTCGGAGGGTTTCCTCGTAGATGAGGTTTAGTCCGCTGCCGCCATCCATGAGTACCTTAGTAAGGCGAAAGCCGCCCACTATTGGACTGAGGACCAATGCGGCCTGGTGCTCGGGCTGTTCGAATTTGGGTTAAATCACTCGCATTAAAGGTAATAGCCATGTCCTCCATGGATTTATTGTTGCTACTTGGTAGACTTCGCAAGGTTATGGAGTGTTCGTTTCGCATGTTATTTGATGCGAAAGTCTCAAGATCGTTAATACCGTCTTCGGTGTTGCTGGGCTGGGATTACGAGGCTAGAAGCTCTTCGCCACTTTTGGCCACTGCCGTAGTATCCAACATGCTCAAGGCTATGAGTTGGAGTGGCGCCTTACGTGCTATGAATTTTGCGAGGTCCGTTTAGCCAACCCTCGAAGAGTTCCGTGCCCTTTAGGGGGTTTTTGGTTTTTGGTGTATAACCCAGGTGCTTGGTGATGGTGCACCCTTTTATTTCGTACTAGGGCTGTATTCGGGGCCGGATTATCCCAAAATTTACTTTCGGTTTTCCAAGCACTCTCCATCGCACAGTACTTTTGTACTATGGTCGCCAAGTCAGCAAAGCGTGTAATTTCGCGATGACTTATGGCGTTTAGGATTCCCTTGTCCGTGCAATTATTGCAGAAAAGTGAGATTGCGTCCTTCTCTCGGCAGTCCTTTATCTTGTCCATAACCAGGAGGAATCTGGCCCAGTAATGATGTACTGTTTCAGCGGGCTCTTGCCGAATTCGGGATAGATCGCTAATGTTTGGGTGGGCGGGTAGAACTAGATCCGGAACCCCGTCCAATTTAAGACTCAGGGGCCGAGAAGTTTTCGAACTTGGAAGTTTGGATTTTTGAATGCTATCCGATGAATCCAACCCACCGCCTGACTTTAAGTTCAGGGCTTGATCGACATCCGCCCCTCTGCGGGAATCCGGCATGGAGGGATCGGGAATCCGGACGTAGCTAGTCCTTAAGATAGAAGAAGAGTCGCTGTATTGCTCCTCTTTCACAGCAACATGATGGGTAGCCTGGGGAGAGTTGATCTCTCTCAGATCGGTTTTAGGCCCGATCTGGTCGTAGTCTGTGGCGACTCCCAGGGCGGCGATGCGATCCAAGAGCTCGTTTACGGAGGAGAGCTCGATCGGATCTAACTGCTCGGCAAGTTCCGAGTTAACGTGAAGATTGGTTTCGATGACCCGAGAAGTCATCGTCGGCGCGGTGGCCGAACTGGCGGTCATAAGAAAACCACCTAACCGAAGAGTCTGACCAGTGGCCAAGGCTCCTTTGGCGATAGTATCGTCTTTAAAGACGGGATGAGGCATCCTTCCTGACGGTGACGACACAGAGGAACTCTCAATGAAAGCACCAATGTCGGTGTCAAAACCGGCGGATCTCGGGTAGGGGGTCCCGAACTGTGCGTCTAGGCGGATGGTAACAGGAGACAAGGGACACGATGTTTTTACCCAGGTTTGGGCCCTCTCGATGGAGGTAATACCCTACTCCTGCTTGATTAATATTGATGATATGGGTAGTACAAGAGTAGGTCTACCACGAGATCAAGGAGGCTAAACCCTAGAAGCTAGCCTATGGTATGATTGTTGTTCGCCCTACGGACTAAAACCCTCCGGTTTATATAGACACCGGATAGGGTTAGGGTTACACAGAGTCGGTTACAATGGTAGGAGATCTACATATCCGTATCGCCAAGCTTGCCTTCCACGCCAAGGAAAGTCCCATCCGGACACGGGACGAAGTCTTCAATCTTGTATCTTCATAGTCTAGGAGTCCGGCCAACGGTGATAGTTCGGCTGTCCGGACACCCCCTAATCCAGGACTCCCTCAGTGGCATTTGAAGAAGACGTGGTTAGCATCTTCGTGCTCACCACACAACGCACATGAACCATCAGAAGGTCCGTGCCTTTTAGCGATGTTGTTAGAGGAGGGGAGGCGGTCACGAAACATTTGCCATAGGAAAAATTTGATCTTCAAGGGAATAGAGGCTTTCCATAGTCTCCTAGCTATGTCCAGGGTCGGCCCCTCAGTCAGCTTGTTGTATAAAGACTGAACTGAAAACTTCCCGGAGCTCGTGAGGGACCAAGAGACCGTGTCGGCCTCGGGTCAGAGAGCCACTCCATCCAAAGCAGTTAGGAGCCCGTCCCAACAGGCTCGTTCATGAACGAAGAGTGGTCTTTTGGAAGAAATGGCGGGGGTGGATCTAAGCGCGTCGTCGGCCACGAGAATGTCAACGTTAGTGGCTAATTGGTAAATGGCGAAATGACTGCGCTAAAGTGGTTTCGAGCCGAGCCAATGGTCGAGCCAGAATCTCGTGCAGGTGCCGTTATTAACGCAGAACTTGGCTCCTAACGTGGAGGCCGGCATAACGGCCTGGATCCCATTCCAGAAAGGCGACCCCTTAGCCTTAGAAGTGAGGAAATTCCCATCGGGAAAGTATTTAGCACGTAGGATATCCGCCCAAAGCCCTTGTTCGTTCTGGGCAAGTTTCCAAATCCACTTGGTGAGGAGCGCAACATTCATGACTTTGGAGTTTAAGATCCCTAGACCACCAAATTTCTTGGGACGGCACAGCGCTGCCCACTTGATCAAGTGGTACTTCTTTTTTGTCCCAGTTCCTTCCCAAAAGAACTTGGAACGAGGAGTATCGAGCTTGGCGTGGACCCCATCAGCCAGCAGGAACATGCCCATAGTAAACATAGGTAAAGAGGAGAGGATAGTATTTGTCAGGATCAACCTGGCAGCCGAGGAGAGGAACCGGCCGCGCCAAGGGCTAATCCGGTTCGCCACCTTGCCGTATAGAGGTTCCCACTCTAGAATAGAGATGTGTTTATCCGAGATAGGTAGACCTAAGTACTTAATTGGGAAGCTCCCTAGCTTGCAATTGAGCAGGTTGGCAATACGGGCGGCGAGGGGTGAGTCCATCCCAATGGCTATCACCTCACTCTTGAGAAAGTTGATCTTCGGGTCTAATATAATCTCGAAAGCGAGGAGAATGAGTTTAATCGAGGCTACACTATGATCATCAGGCTCGAAGAGCAACAGGGTGTCGTCCGCATATTGAAGATGCGCGATCCCACCGGGGATGAGGTGGGGAACAACTCAACGGATGTGACCGGCGCCCTTAGCCTTGTGCACCATGGCTGAGAGGGCGTCCGCAACAAAGTTAAAGATCAAAGGCGAGGAAGGATCTCCCTGCCTGAGACCTTGTTTGTTGCGAAAGAAGTTCCCAACTTCTCCGTTAATCGACACCGCAGTCTGGACCCCCGAGACCAGGTGCATGATACGGTGAACCAAACCTGATTTGAGTCCCTTCCAAATCAGTACCTCGCGAATGAACTCACAGTTCACTCGATTGTAGGCTTTCTCAAAGTCGAGCTTGAGAAGCACGGCCGGCAGCCGCGTGCGTTTAAGCTCATGGACAATCTCTTGCAACACTACCGGCCCTTCGAGAATGTTGCGGCCTTTGAGGAAACCTGACGGATTACGGTCAATCACGCGCTAGGCTACCGGGGCAAGCCTCGCCGAGTAGGCCTTGGAGCAAATTTTGAGCGGCACGTTAATAAGAGTGATGGGGCGGTATTGCTTGATAGAATCGGCCCCTTTAACTTTGGGGATGAGGCTGATGACTCCGAAGTTGAGGCGCGAAATGCCTACCGTACCTAGCGCGAAGCCATTGATAATATCGTAAAAAATGTCTTTGAGCGCAGGTCAAAAGCGGCGAAAGAAAGCAACCGGCCAGCCATCCGGGCCAGGTGTTGTATGTATCTTCATCGAGCCAACCGCTTCGTCAATCTCCGCCGTGGAGAAGGAATGGGCCAAGGAATCGTTCTCGGCTTGCGACACACGGGCATCTTCCCCCCCGGAAGTCACCACGTAGGCGCAAGGGCTTCTCTTCCGCTGTTCCCCACAAATTAAGGAATAAACCATAGATGTGGGCTGAAATCTCGGTATGACTGACCAGCAGCGCGTGCTCGGATTGGAGTCTTAAAATCGTACACTTCCGTTTACGGCCGTTGGCAAAGGCATGAAAATAACCTGTATTCACATCACCCTTAGTAATCCACTTGACGCCGCCCCTACGTCGCCAATATTCCCCCTCTTCCCTGAGGATGGCAAGCACTTGGTTTTCGAGGGCATAACGGTTAGCCCATTCCGCTTCCGAAAAAGTTCTGGAGTCAGCTTGCACGTCTAGGGCTTTTATTTCTTCGATGATAGCTTCCCTTGCGCGTTTAGCTTCACTCCCGAGGGCATAACCTGTTTTTTTTCAAACTAGTCTTGTCTGTTCTTATGTTCAGCAAGCTGGTCGTTGATACAAAAAATAAAATTAAAGAGCACAAGCAGGCAGATAATTCCATGTTGCTAACACATGTCACCCAAGTTCGTGAATGCCGTATTTGAGCACACTGTCTGCCATAGGCGAATACTGTTGCACATGAGCTGATAGAGGCGAGGGTGTCCCGATCTTTCGATGAGATGATAACTCTCGATTTGGTGGAGTCGACTTTGACGATCCGACTACAAACGTGCACGACGTTGCACCTTAGCAATCGCTAAACCAATCTCCTTAGGTTACTGACGATGCCGGAAGCACGATCAGCCTGACCACGAAGGTCTATTCCTGCAAGCAATCGAAGAACGAGCAAGAATATGATAAAGCAATCTGAATATTGCGAATATATATGAAGTATTGATAATGGTGGGGATCCGTAAGCGGTCTTGGTCTGGTCGTTGGACACAAACGAAGTACGAACGGTTGCAATGGCTAACTTTAACTAAACAAATCCCAAGGAAAAAGCTACTAGATGGATCTACTTATATAGGAGCAAGGGGTGGCGGCCAAGGAGGTGGGAGGACGTCCCAAGACAGCCTAAAACTAACCCTAGGTCGTACAAGGCCAATGGGCCCAAGCGGAGGTGACGTAACACCTTTGGACTTGTAGTTTGACTCGGATTCTGCTGCAGCATCAGATTGTTTCGTCCATAACTCCACGCTCCGGGCGGATTTTAAGGTGATTCCAATTGGGTTGGAAAATACACGAAATCTATTTTCCAACAAAAAAAGAATCAACCAATTTGGAGTCCGTATGAAAAAGTTATTGACGTTTTGAGTCAGGTATGTCTGTGCAGTCCGAATCTGAGTCCAGAACGTGAGAGACTTGGACTCTATCTTCTCTTGGGCCAAAAGTGACGTGAGAGAACTTTTTGAACAGCAGGTAAACATCTCTTTCTCCCTTATCTTCATATGTGGATTGTACGAATGTCCCATACACCTGCAATTAGACATGGCACAAAAGTTTGTGAAGTATTTTTGTCCTGGATGACATAAATAAATTATTGCATAGTTTGCATTAGAAATCACCTCACAAATATACATGTATGCAATATTTTTGGTCGTATCCAAGGTAATCATGTCCTCATCATGAGCTAGCAAGTTTGGCTAGGCCATCCCCGGATGGAATAAGCGAACGTCAAACTGGGTCGGAATAAACGGACTAGGACCAATTAGCTGTTTTATGCAAAAATATTGCCAACAACAAAAGCATAATTACCGCTAAAAAAAGCATCATTTTGCCGGGACAAAAATCGTCATCTCAAAAAAAAAAGAATGGGGGATTCATATAAAATGAGAGTTTGCTATGATCATGATTAAAATCACCCTACATATAAAAAAGTTGTTGCGTTTCAAGATTTCATATACATGAATAAAAATATTAAGAAAACATAGAGCAATTGCCATGATACATACAAAAAAGGATTTGCCGTGACATGATCAATAAATTTGCCATGGTATATACAATAAAATTTTCATGGTACAAATTCTTAGAAATCATACACTGGATAAAAATTGCCATGGTATTTGTATGAGAAAACATGCAAAGTTAAAAATTTTCCATGGTCCATTGCAGCTTTGATAGAAAATATTCTATAGATCATGCAAAACTTAGCAAAAAAGTTTGTACTTGTAATTAAGGATTTTTTACATAAACCAAGGATTTTTTTTCCAAATTTATAATCATCGTGTGGCAACTTTTTGGAAAAAGATTAACTTATCACATGGTAAATTGTTGGAAATTTGTAATCATGCAACTTTTTGGAAAAATATTAATCTATCACATGATAAATTAGTAAACTTTATATGTCCATATGAAGACAAAATTAGGAATTTTGTAATTTGACATGGCAAAAATCAATGAAAATTTGTTTAGTGACATGGCAAACTGAGACAAACAAATATGAATATGCATAGGGAAGTGTAAGAAATTTTTACTAGTGATACAACAGAAAATTCCTAAAAATGCCATGTCACTAGAATAAATCTTCCTTAAATTTGCAATGTTGCAAACACAAATGTACCTACACATTCTCTTAGATGCAACAAAAAAATGGCATGATACACAAGTTATGTACAACGAATTTGCCATGATACATGGCAAAAACTAAATGAAAAGGTGAACACAAGCACATATCAAATTTGACATGATCTTTAAAAACACACACAAAAAGATAGCAAATTTGTCATGATCCATGGCAAAACTAAAGCCTGTACAACAGTCATGGCAAAAATTAGAAAAGATGTCCTCAAATTCATTGCAAAAAATAAGAAACTATGTATGAGTGACATGGCAAACTTGGAGATATTAAATATCTATATGTAGGCGAAATGTAGAAATTTTTGTATTTTGACATGGCAAAAATCAATCAAAATTTCGACTAGTGTTCAGAAAGAAAAATATGAATATGTGTAGGGAAATGGAATAAAAAATTTACAAGTAACATGGCAAATTATTTTTAAAATTACCATGTGAATGTGACTAAATCATTTTTTCTTAAAAATTTCCATGTCGCAAACACAAATCTACCTATATTTTCTTTAGACGCAACAAAAAAGCCATTTTAAACATGTTATATGCAACGAAAATGCCATGTCATTAGATAAAACAGTTGTCGCCTAAGTACTACACATGATGACAAAAATAGAAAAACATAGTACAAGTGACATGGCAAAAAAAGATTTGCTCTATATGTCATGGCAAAATTGCAGAAAAACGAATGGTTACATGGTAATTTAGGAAAAAATCTCATTGAACGTGGCAAAGTGTATATATTTGTGGGAAAAAAGGTTGCATGGCAACTTTCATATAGAGAAAATCTCAGCCATACTCAAGCTGCTTGTGGATACAAAAAGTTTACACAGCACAAGTAGGCAAATGTTTCCATGTTGCTACCAAATGTCACTGGAGCTCGTGAGTGCCGTACTTGAGCACACTCTCTGCCATAGTCGAATCCTATGGCACATGAGCTAGCAAGTTTGGCTAGGCCATCCGCAGTGAGAAACCATCATGTAGCATAAAAGCAACTCAATGAGTCATATTGTGGATCACCAAAACACAACTATAGATGTGATCCTTCAAATTAGGATGCCAATACCAGGGAACGTCAGCTCAGGATGTACCCCCGAGCAATTGGAGTGAATGTTAAACGTTCCCTAGAGCGTTCGCTCTAGCGAATGTTCAGCGCGACCGCAAACTGACCCAGAATAAAGAGGCTTGCCCGGTCAGCTATTTTTTGCAAAAATATTGCCATCAACAAAAGCAATTTACCCCTAAAAAGCATAATTTGCTAGGCCCAAAAAATTGTCATATGAAAAAACAAGAAAAGGGGGCAAATTCAGATAAAAAATGAGTTTGTTATGAGCATAATTAAAATCACCCTACATATAAAAAAATTGTTTTGTTTCAAGATTTCATATACATGAATAAAAAAATAAAAAGCATAGAGAAATTGCCATGATACAATGAAAAAATTCCGCCTACATGTGATATAAAATTGCCATGATGCATACAAAAAAGAATTTGCCGTGAAATGATAAATAATTTTTCCATGGCATATACAATAAATTTTCCATGGTAGAAATACATAAAAAAACATATGCAGGATAAAAAAAGAATTGTATTTGTGTGAGAAAACATGCAGAGTTAAAATTTTGCCATGGTCACGTGCAACTTTGATAGAAAATGTTCCATAGATCATGGGAAAGTTAGCAAAAAAGTTTGTAGTTGTAATCAAGGGTTTTTACATAAAAACTAGCATTTTTTTGGAGATTTTGTAATCATAACATGGCAGCTTTTTGGAAAAATATTAACTTATCACATGGAAAATGGTAAATTTTATATTTCTATATGAAAACAAAATGTAGGATTATTTTTAATTTGACATGGCAAAAATCAATAAAAATTTGTCTAGTTAGATGGGAAATTGAGACAAAAAATATCAATATGTGTAGGGAAGTGTAAGAAGTTTTCACTAGTGATACGACAAAAAATTCCTGAACATGCCATGTCGATAGAATAAATCTTCCTTAACTTTGTGATGTCGCAGACACAAATGTGCCTACACATTTTCCTAGATGTAACAAAAAACGCCATGGTACACAAATTACATACAACAAATTTGCCATGATCCATGGCAAAAACTAAATGAAAAAGTGAACACAAGCACATATCAAATTTACCATGATATTTTAAAAACACACAAAAATATAGCAAATTTGGCATGATCCATGGCAAAACTAAAAGCGTATACAGAAATCATGGCAAAAATTAGAAAATATTTTCTCTAATTCATTGCAAAAAATAAGAAAGTATGTATGAGTCACATGGCAAACTCAGAGACTTTAAATGTCTCTATGTAGTCAAAATGTAGAAAAAATTGTACTTCGACATGGCAAAAATCAGTCAAAATTTGGACTAGTGACATGGCGAATTCAGAAAGAAAAATATGACTATGTGTAGGGAAATGGAATAAGATTTGTACTAGTACAAATTTGCGCTAGCTATATGACGTGAATCGGTTTGGCAAATGAGATGGGTTATAACCACACAAAAAAAAAGTCTTGAGGCCATCGGAACTATGAATGGATGAGGATTCTCGTCGATGGCAACTGCTTCGTTCTGTGAGGATATTTGTATTCAGGCTACTATATTTAGTAGAGTTGATTTTTCTTTCTGTAATAGGGATGCAAATCTTGTTGCCCATAGCCTAGCTAGGGAAGCTCATCACAATCACAATGTTTAGATTGATGAACCTTCTAATTTTATCATTTCTTTGCTTGTGGATGATGTAACAGTTATTTGAATGCAATAAAATGAGCCATGACAGCATTCCGTCAACAACAAAAATCACGGTGTTGCATATAAGCACCTGTCACAGGGCATGGTGGTATTCTCAATAAATTCAAAATATCTGGGTGTGTCAAAACTGCGGTATCTTGTAACTGCAGGCTAAAATAGTGTGATTTTCAATACTTTGGTTTTCGCAATACTTTGCTACCAAACAACTCACAAGCACTTGATCCAAAGTAGAATGTATCCACAAGAATGGGACGTCTCAGGCTGCCGTACCGCAAGTATCATATATATAGTATAATGCATGTCAACTAGACAATTTTGATGATGTGGTATAAAATTAAATGAAGAAAGAGAGGCTTGAGTATCATATCGTGATACCGTATCATATTAAATGATGTGCTACTTTGTGTCATGCATGACAATAAATAAAATCATCTATGATATCAACATATAATACTATGCATAACGGATATAGTATCATACGCTAGTATCATATGCATGATACTAGTATATGATACTCCCCACTACAACTAGCTTCAACATGTCGGCTCTGATATGCCCCACTTAACTTGCGTCCTTGACTAAGAGCAACTCCAACGGGTCGACCCAAACGGACGGCGATTTCGTCCGCTTTTTATCCATTTGGGTCGGCCGCCCGCCCGGCGTCCGCCCTGATTTTCATATGGGTCGGCAGCGCGCCCCACGCATCGACCCATATATGCAGGCGTGGCCGGCTGGCCGCCCAATTTTGCATTGCATTCAACATATTGTGAAATGAAAATTTAACAAACAAAATAGTATAGTTTACAGGCCAAATAAAAATAAAAATGTTTCACATAGTTTTGCAAACGAATAAAAAAAGATACATCTATTGGTTGCCAACATGAGTCCACATATACTCAGTTGTCAGCTGTCCCCGGGAAGCCCCTGCTAGTATTCATCGCCAACAAATGGGCTGTATCTTCAGCTGTCGGCTCTCTCAAGTACTCAGGGCCAAACACAGCAATCACAGCCTTGCAGAACTTATACAGGGACTCTAGGCATGTAGACTCGCTCATACGGACGTACTCGTCAATGAGATCACCGGACACTCCATATGCAAGCATTCGGATGGCGGCAGTGCATTTCTGACAAGAGGGGAAACCAATCTTGCCGACGGCATCCTCTTTGCACTCGAAGTAGTCATCATAGCCGACCACTCCCTCTCTAATACGGTTGAAAACATGCCTACTCATACGGAACCGGCGGCGGAATTTGTGATGTTTGAACAACGGGTTTGTTGTACAAAGTAGTCCTTCCAGAGAAGGAAATGCCCGCTCTCCCGATTACGATTCAACGCCGGAAGGTGGCCCGGAATGAAGCCACGGAACAACGGCCGCTGGTTGTTGAGGTGGTGATGGACTAACACGGCAGCCAATATCTCCTCGTCGTCGGACGACGAATCGTCGGAGTTGCAAAGGAAATTGTGGAAAAAGAACTCGTCGGCGGAGTCCATTTTCGTACTTTGGCAAACTGTCGAACATCTTGCGGGCGTCGAAAAAGGAGACGGCCGGCGAGGGGAGACGCGGCGCCCACATGCCAGCTAGCTGCCCGGCCGGCGTCCGACGAGTGTGACGACGTCCAACGAGCGTGCCTGTCGTATGTGGCGGGGGCGGCGAGGTGTCTTCTTGGTCGCGGGCGGCTGGGCGGTGGGGGAAGCGGTGGCGGGAACCAGCTTGCTCCCCGGCGGCAAAACGGCGGCGACGGGTGACTGGGGGCAAGGGCGGCGTTGCTGGGGGATGTGGAGGCGGCGGCAGCTGGAAGAGTCGCCGGCAAAATGGGCGGCGGCGGGGGTGAGGGTTGCTTGTTGGCTGGGGGGAGGGAAGGCCAATTTGCCACAGACTAGCGTGCCCGGGAACAGGAGTAGGCGAGCGCGCGTGCCCGTCGCGTGTCCGCACCGACGCAAATCAAACTCAAAAATAGGCCGGGAATGGGTCGCCCACGGACGAAAAACGGACGCGTCAGCGCGTTGGGCTGCCTTTTCTGTCCGCGCCGACCTAAACGGACGGCCGCGAACGAAATGGGTCGGCCCGTTGGAGTTGCTCTAATGCCTAAGCCCAATTCAAGCGGCACACTGAGTGCGCGAGTGCCAGTCGCTTTTGACGCAAAGGAGGCGGCCGGTGAGTTAAACGGGGTCGGCAGATAATCCGGAGACCTGAGTGACACAGTTTCCAACCCATTTCGCCTAGCGCCAGTGAAATGCATGCTCTCTCGTGCTCGTATTGTTGGGTGCGTCCATCACTCCACTCGATACTGGAGTACGATACGAGCGAGATATTTCTACGGGCGGCGCGCGCGCGTCGCCGTCGATCGGCGACCCGCGCGAAGGACTCGCTTTGCGGCGGTGTCCGCCACTACGAAGCGTGCTTCGCATAGGCGGCCGGCCGGCATGTGCATGCATGCATACGCCGCGCACCGTAAGCCGGAGAAGCGGCGGCGTCGGCACGCAGGGTGTGGATCGACGGTGATACGTAGGGAGGGCACATCGGACACCCGAGCTATGTGATTGGCCTCGGTTCATTGGCGCATCCAATGGGTGCTCTCGGATGCGGTGCGTTCATGAGATCCAAGTGAGCAATGATGCGAGGACGATGGAAAAGCACGCATGCCCCACTCCATCATGATCTACTCGGCGATCCCATTGGCCGGCTCCTTTTCTTTACCGTGTATGTGTATGTATATCCGATTCCCACCCACCCGACCCAACTGTGTATGGGTGCCCGTGTCTCTGATCGAGCCTAGTACGTACACCATTATGAGTACTACGTTACATGATATGTTGGTCAAAAGGTGTGACAGGGAAATGGAGATTATGCTGTGGCCGCACTCGCAAAATGGACAGACGAAACATGCCGCACTTTTGCTGTCATCGGTGGAGTGCAAGGAGGCCGGCAATTAGGCTTCATCAGAGCTCATACACGTCTTAAACATCCGGACAGGCCATCTGATCACTCACCGATCAAAAAAATAAAAACGATCCAACCGGACCTCTCAAACCGTGGACAAACACCCGGGTTGACCGGCACCCCTCATATTCCGTCCAAATATAAGGCGGCCCGGACACGTCCGGGGCACGCCCGGGCGCGTCCGCGTGACAGGCCTGGCCCATCAACGACAACACAACTGTCCCACAAAAAAAAATCAATCCGGACGCCTCGCTCCAAACCCTAGCTCACTCTCTCTCGCTCTGTCCTCTCCTCTTCCTCTCCGATTCCGGTCCCATCCACTCTAATGTTCAGCTCCGGCAGTGACTCCGGCTCCGAGCTCGGCTATGAGGAGGAGTTGACCCTCTGCATTACGTTGGAGCGCTCCAGGGTGGACACCGACGGCAGCTCCGCATCTGGAGCGTCGTCGTAACCCCCGAGTTGGTGCAGCGCGGACGTCGGAGCTGGACCCTCCCGGCCCACGCGCAGCGACACCATGACAGCGCAGTCAGCACCGCCCCGCACCGTCTTCTTCTCCCGTCAGCAGCTCCTCCACGCAGGCAGCGGCGGGTGTTGGGGAACGTAGTATTTCAAAAAAATTCCTACGATCACGCAAGATCTATCTAGAAGAAGCATATCAACGAGCGGGGAGAGTGTGTCCACGTACCCTCGTAGACCGAAAGCGGAAGCGTTAAGTAACGCGGCTGATGTAGTCGAACGTCTTCACGATCCAACCGATCAAGTACCAAACACACGGCACCTCCACAATCTGCACACGTACAGCTCTGTGACGTCCCTCGAACTCTTGATCCGGCTGAGGCCGAGGGAGAGTTTCGTCATCACGACGGCGTGGTGACGGTGATGATGAAGTTACCGGTGCAGGGCTTCGCCTAAGCACTGCAACGATATGACCGAGGTGTGTTTCTGTGGAGGGGGGCACCGCACACGGCTAAGAGAAACTTTTGTGTGTCTTTGGGGTGCCCCCTTCCCATGTATATAAAGGGGGGAGGGAGGAGGAGGCCGGCCAGGGGAGGAGGCGCGCCATGTGGGGGCAATCCTACTCCAAGCAGGATTCGCCCCCCCCCCCCTTTCCTATTCCAACAAGGAGAAGGGGGAAGGAGAGGGAGGAGAGAAGGAAAGGGGGCCCGACCCCCTAGTCCAATTCGGTTTGGGCTAGGGGGGGGGGGCGCCACACCTTGGCCTACTTCCTCTCTTCCACCAATAGGCCCATGAGGCCCAATAACCCCCCGGGGGGTTCCGGTAACCCACCGGTACTCCGGAAAATATCCGATACACCTCGGAATTATTCCGCTGTCCGAATATAGTCTTTCAATATACCAATCTTGATGTCTCGGCCATTTTGAGACTCCTCGCCATGTTCGTGATCTCATCCGGGACTCCGAACTACCTTCGTTACATTAAAACACATAAACTCATAATACCGATCGTCATCGAACGTTAAGCATGCGGACCCTACGGGTTCGAGAACTGTGTAGACATAACCGAGACTCATCTCCAGTCAATAACCAATAGCGGAACCTGGATGCTCATATTGGCTCCCACATATTCTATGAAGATCTTTATCTTTGTCATCGGTATGTTACTTGCCCGAGTTTTCATCGTCGGTATCACTATACCTAGTTCAATCTCGTTACTGGCAAGTCTCTGTACTCGTTCCGTAATGCATCATCCCGTAACTAACTTATTAGTTACATTGGTTGTAAGGCTTATAGTGATGTGCATTACCGAGAGGGCCCAGAGATACCTCTCCGACAATCGGAGTGACAAATCCTAATCTCGATCTATTCCAACTCAACAAACACCATCAGAGACACCTGTAGAGCATCTTTATAATCACCCAGTTACGTTGTGACGTTTGATAGCACACTAAGTGTTCCTCCGGTATTCGGGAGTTGCATAATCTCACAGTCATAGGAACATGTATAAGTCATGAACCCGTTCATCAAATGACAACTCCTGTCCATGGCTAGGAAATTTAACCATCTTTGATTAACGAGCTAGTCAAGTAGAGGCATACTAGTGACACTCTGTTTGTCTATGTATTCACATATGTACTAAGTTTCTGGTTAATACAATTCTAGCATGAATAATAAACATTTATCATGATATAAGGAAATATAAATAACAACTTTATTATTGCCTCTAGGGCATATTTACTTCAGTGGGTGCTAGTGCCCGCGCCGCCGGTCAACATGCGCACTCCGAAATTGGAGGCCCGCGCCACGCGCCGCGAGAGGTACCGTGCACGGGGGAGAGAGAGGTGGTGGAGCAGTCCGCGCACCGCCGCCGCAGGAAGCAGGCGGAGCCCGATGAGGACTCATGACCCACAAGTATAGGGGATCAATTGTAGTCCTTTCGATAAGTAAGAGTGTCGAACCCAACGAGGAGCAGAAGAAAATGACAAGCGGTTTTCAGTAAGGTATTTTCTGCAGGCACTAAAATTATCGGTAACAGCTAGTTTGACAACAAGGTGATTTGTAACGGACAACAAGTAGTAACGGCAACAAAGGTGCATCAAGGTAGCCCAATCTTTTTTGTAGCAAAGGATAGGCCGTAAAGGTCTCTCATTATAAGCAAAGCGTTCTTGAGGACACACGGAAATTTTATCTAGTCACTTTCATCATCACTATAAAAAAAATACACTTCCGTGATGATACATGTTTGTCACAGTAGGTCACGTTTTCTATCATGCATGTACATCCTTAACGATTTTATGAAAGAATCAAGATAGTCATACCTGTGCTGTCGTAGAAGTGTTCCATGACATTATCAAAATTATCATCACGGAAGTGTCCACTTCCATGACGATAAATCGCGCGTCACAGAAGTGCTTTCGTCAAGGGTGATCGACACGTGGCATCCACCGTAACGGGTCGTCGTTAAGTTATCGGGTCCGATTTTGGATCCGATAACCCGTTAACAGCCCGGACCAATGGGACATTTCCACGTGTAAAATTCTGATTGGCCGGACGAAACACGTGTCAGCTCGTCAGTGGGTCAGATAGGCGCCTATGATATGTTGACACGTGCGACGGCCCACCACCGGCCCATTTAGCTTACAAAGACCGACCCATTTGACTTGGTCAAACATTAGCGGGCTGGCCCATGAAAGCCTGTTAACGGTCTCTTCGCGAATAGCCCATTTTACGGCCCGGTAACTCACGGTCCGTTAGGGCCTACCCGAAATCGGCCCAACAACGTCATGTGGGCCGTCGAATATAACACCAGCCCGTTTCACTTTCGGCCCATGTATGGCCCACGACGTCTTTTGGCCCATATGAGGCCTTCGTATCTTTAGGCCCTTTAAAGGCCCACAGTGACTCTAGCCTAGAATGAACAGTAAATTTCTTTGTACCCGTTAACGGCCCATGATTCACATGGGCCGTTTCCAGCCTGTGTTAGCTTTCGGCCTACTGACGGCGCATAGATTCTTGGGCTCCTTTCCGGCCCTCGATTACTTCAGGCCCATTACTGGCATGTTCCCCTAATGGGCCAAATTCGGCCCGTGGCAAGAGTCGGCCCGTTTCTGGCCTGTTAATCCACTACTAAAAAAAGGCTTATCCCCAATATCTGTACTAGTGGCGCACCATGATGGTGGTGCGTCACTGCTATATAGCAGTGGCGCACAAGAATCAGGTGCGCCATTGCTATGTTTTTACTAATGGCACACACATGAGCAGTGTGCCATTGCTAAAAAAATTCGGTCCATCGCCCCCACGAGACATAGCAATGGCGCACCACACCTAGGTGCGCCACTATTATGCTACATAGTAGTGGCGCACCTAGGTGTGGTGCGCCATTGCTATGTCTCAAGGGGGTGTGCTGCTGTGTGTGTGAGGTTAGTAATGGCGCACCCTCCCTGGTGCGCCATTGCTAGGGTTAGCAATGGCGCACCAGGGAGGGTGCGCCATTACTAACGTCTCACACACACAAACACACACCCCCGGTGGATTGCCTTTTAGGTTTTTTAAAAAATAAAAGAAAATGATAAAAGATTCAAAAAAATTGAAAAAAATAGATGCCCATGTGTTATGTGTTCTAGTTGTTAGGAAAATTAACAAACATGATTTTTGAATTTTTTTTGCAAAAGGCCGCCGTGTTTCGGTAAAATGGTCGTAACTTTTGCATACGACCTCCAATGAAAAAGTTTTTTATATGAAAAATCATCTACTCGAAAAGTTACATCCAAATTCAACCGGCTACGCCCGTTATCGATTTTCTAGAATCCTTAAAACCTAACAGAAAAAAGTTACGATGCTTTTAAGATCTAGAGGCAAAACAATTCGAAAAAAATGCAAAAAATAAATAAATTAGCAATGGCGCACTAGTGCATGGTGCGCCACTGCTATTTTCCCGCCTTCAAAATTCAAAAAAATACAAAATAAAAAACAAGTTAGCAATGGCGCACCTTATGAATAATGCACCACTACTATTTTCCCGCCTTCACAATTCAAAAAAATTCGAAAAAATAGCAATGGCGCATCAGTGAATAGTGCGCCACTACTATTTTCCCGCCTTCACAATTCAAAAAAATAGCAATGGCGCACCAGTGCATGGTGCGCCACTACTAAGTTGGGACAGAAGTTTAAAAGGGTCGGCCAGCCACTTACCCCTTCATTCTTCTCCTCTCCTCCACTCCATCTCCTCCTCTCTGGCGACCTCCTCCTCCTCACGGTGCTCCTCCTCCGGTGACCTCCTCCCCACGGTGCTCCTCCTCCGGCGACCTCTTCCTCCCTCCTCTCCTCCTCACGGTGCTCCTCCTTCCTCTCCTGCTCACGGTCCTTTTAAAATTGATAACGGGCGTAGCTTGTTGAATTCGGATGTAACTTTTCGAGTAGATGATTTTTCATATAAAAAACTTTTTCATCGGAGGTCATATGCAAAAGTTACGGCCATTTTACCGAAACACGACGGCCTTTTGCAAAAAAAATATTCAAAATTCATGTTTGTTAATTTTCCTAACAACTAGAACACATAACACATGGCATCTTTTTTTTGAATTTTTTGAATCTTTTATCATTTTCTTTTATTTTTTTAAAAACCTAAAAGGCGACCCACCGGGGGGTGTGTGTTTGTGTGTGTTTGTGTGTGTGAGACCTTAGTAATGGCGCACCCTCCCTGGTGCGCCATTTCTAACCCTAGCAATGGCGCACCAGGGAGGGTGCGCCATTACTAACCTCACACACACACGCAGGCACATTTCACCAGACATAGTAATGGCGCACCACGCCTAGGTGCGCCATTGCTATGTCGGGGGGGATGGACCAAAAAAATAGCAATAACGCACTGCTCATGTGGTGCGCCATTAGTAAAAACATAACAATGGCGCACCTGATTCTTGTGCGCCACTGCTATATAGCAGTGGCGCACCACCATCATGGTGCGCCACTAGTAGAGATATTGGGGATAAGGCTTTTTCTAGTAGTGTTAAGGCGATTGCACAGATTACATCCACTGGGCATCAAAAATCCCCACCAGTGCAAATATAGGGAACATCCTACACTATACAAAAATGGCTTGTTGTTTTCTTCAGTTGGTGTCTGCATGTTAAGAACAAATTTTGTATCGCAACAAAACAAATTACAACTATAAAACAAAAGGAAGGTTGGCATAAAAGTTAACAGTCTGGCAGATAAATGCACCACCAGAAGTTTAGAAGCTCAGTTCATTTGACCTGACTGTTATGTTTTCATGTTGCATTGTCCGATGGAGCACCATAACCTTCGCCTTCATTTCTCCTAGGCTCCTGAACAACATAGCAAATGTCTGATAGTCTGGTTTCAAAACCATGCATATCTTGACGACATCAAACAATGTTTGTCCTTGTTTCACAAAGGGTCTCTGTTAGGGAACGGACTTGTGTCTGGAGCGCAGATATAACATTGTTTTGAGCTTGCATATCTTGATCATGAGGCAGTTTGGACGAGTTTGCCTTAACAACCAACCCAGTATTACGCATGAACATGCTTTTGGCACTGTTAGTGGACAGGTACTGACCCACTGCAGCAAGAGTTGACATTGTGGTTATAGTTGCCTCGCCACCTTCAGAAGGTGGCGTTTCCACCATTTTTTCCATAGCTTGCTGAAAAAATGAGTTTTTTTTTACATTAGTAGTACCAGAACAGAAGTTATTAAGGAGGCAGCAAAACCAAACAAAATATCTTTGGTCTATATATAGAACTTATTCTAGTGAACCCATGTAAAATATTAGTTGTATTTTACTGCAAAGTACATAATAAAACCAGGTTCCAAACATATGACCATGTACCATGGATAATGTATTGTCTATTTCTTCACATTGTATTGATAGCTAAGGATAAAGAGACAAAGTTTATAATACGGTAAGCATAGTATGACATCATTCATATCACAAAACAACTGAGAACAGACAATTAGGCAATTGTAATGTTGTGTGGGCAAGTCCAGCACGGAACTAGATTACATGTCAAGATCAAAGGAACATCACTCCTCTCTTTTAAACCTTGTAAGGTGCAATGATACGCTAAGACAATTGTGTATAAAATTGAAAAGAGTAATAGAAATTGGCTGCAAACCATGCAGTTCAAGGCACAAGTCAGAGTAAGTAGTAGTTAAAAGGCATGAGGATTAAGGACTTACAATAGCGGCTTTGACTGCTGTAGTCATGCCCTTCGTCTTGCTGGTGTGACAGTCCTTGAAGATTTACACAACATTTGGTTCAAGTACTTTTTGGTCCTTGCGGGCTTTCCTCTGCATTTGGAACAAGTCAATATAGATCTGATAATATGGTACAGCGAAAAGAGTCAAACAGCAGCTAATTACAAGAGCCTCGCAGTGTGCAATATAGCTACGAGATCATGTCTTCTGTTGGAATTTCACTTTCGTACGGTTGGCCTTGTTCTTTGAACAGTTCACCTACAAGAAGATAGATTTGTGTGACACATCCGTAAATAGGACTTCAACATGTGATCTGATCACATATATATAATGTACCTGATACTTCGGATTAGACCAATGTTTAGCGAGGCCTCTCCAGTCTTCATCCGATATATTTTCCACTGGAGATGTTTGGGCAAGTTCACTGTTAGCCTTGCCTTCAAAGTGAGTTTTCCTCAAGTTATACCGATACTATCGCAGAACAGACTTGAAAACATGGGTGCAAGCTTGTGTGGTTGCATCATCTTGGCTATCCAACTTGAACCTCATCTGTTGAAACTTATGGGAGTCTCATTATCAGCAACCTAGAAAGTATTGGACAGAGCAAGACGATATTACTAGTTTCCATACATAACCATACTTACAGATAAATGGTCGAGGAAGGTGCTGAATTGGGTTTCGTCTTTGTCATTCCTGTACTGAATCCATGTTGGGAGGATACGTACATGACACCTAACGGCAACCGCTGCCTCTGATACTAACTTGGCTGACTCTGTAGCATCATGTGGCCTTTTTAAACCAGCCTCAAAACGGATCTCCATTCTTCCTCCTCTAGATTTAGTTAACCTATCGAGCATTATCCCTGATGTTTGTTTCCTCTTGCGCCTAGGTGCTAGTCCAACAACGAACATAGGAAGTGTTAGTGTACATCAAACAATGTGACTACATATAAAGAAGCATGCAACTGTAACTTGACTCCAGCAACTACCTTCTTGCTGTTGAAGCTCACAAAGTTCATCTGATCTTGCCAACTCATCTTGTGTCAAGAGTGCTTCGGAAGTAGTGTCAGGTGGCAAGGGAGCTTGGGAACATGCTGCTAGCTGAGTTGACCAACGAGTAAATCGTGCAACTAGTGGTACTGTGGAAGGTGTTGCAACAACTAGGGTTGTCTCTGCTTGTTTGGTGGCAGCTATTTGTTTCTGCTTGGCTTGTTCTGCAGCTCGTGTAGCACGGGATACCCTGTTGGTACAATTTTCCGCTGGACTTTGACCTTCTATTGTACCATCAGTACCAGCAGAATCTGCAGGATTGTTCCGCTTCCCTTTCCCTGTCGTTCTATGTTGCTTCCTCTTTCTCTGTGCCATGTTAAGTCAAGCCGACAAGAAAAACGAATAACAGTTTAGTTCTTCAGAACAAATTGATGCGTGATACAGACGAACTGAACTTTCATGTTAGACAACCACATGATAGGAGGATGTAGTATGTACGAAAAACAGGACGGCGTGAGATAACCAGAACTATGATGTGTAAACTAAGCAGAAGACATTTCACTAAATTAGAAGCAATGCAATGGAAGGTTGACATCATATGAAAGATGCTACAAATATCGCTCTGCCAAGTTAACAGTGTCTCATCATAAATGCCGTTTAAACAAATGTGAAGCAGTACAAGAAATAAATCATATGCAAGATGCAAACAACATCACACTACCAAGTTAAAGGTCTCTCGTCATTAGTGCCATTGCATATTCACGACATTGCATATTCACAACTTATGATGTGTAAACTAAGGAGAAGGCATTTCAACAAATTAGAAGCAATGAAAGCTAGACATCATATGAAAGATGCAACGAATATCACTCTACCAAGTTAAAACTGTCTCGTCATAAGTGCCATTTCAACAAATTAGAAGTAGTACAAGCTAGAAAAGAATGCGAGATGTAACCTATATCACACTCCCAAGTCAAACGTGTCTTATGATAAGTGATTGTTGCAGGTTACACAAGAATAGTACTTTGATGTAAGAACATGGTGTGATAGACAGATATTGTATGTTCTAGAAATAGGAACACGTGTCTTAGTCACAAGTATAATGTGTAAAGTAAGCAGATGAAATTCAACAAAATTAGAAGCAATACAAGCTAGACATCATACATAACATGCAACCACATATAACAGTGCCAAGTTAGAGGGAGCACCTGTGATGGTGAACTAGGGGAGACGTGCTCATCACCAACACAACTGCGTTGAGTGTCTATGCATGTGTTGTCTTGGAAATCATCTTGGGGGGGTGGAGGAGTAGAATCTGTAGAGGCCCTCCGTTTGGAAGGAGCACCTTCATCCGCTGCCTTGCTAACTTCCTTCCGCTTTATTTATTTTGAATTGTCAAGTAAAACCGACAAGAAAAAGCAATAAAATTCACTCCTCAGAACTCATTCATGCATGATAGTGACAATCACTACTTTGATGTAAGGCAAACACATGATTCCAGGATGGAATAATATGAAAAACAGGACGGCATGACATATTCACAACAGTTTGTGTAAACTAAGCAGAAACCATTTCAACAAATAAGAAGCAATGCAAGCTAGACACCACATGAAAGATGCAACCAATATGACTCTGCCAAGTTAAAAGCGATGGCATTTCAACAAATTAGAAGCAGCGCATGCTATAAATCATATGAAAGATGCAACTAATATCACACTGCATATACTAAAGGTGTCTCGTCATATTGATTTATGCGGGATACAAAAAAACAATAGTTTTATGCAAGGACATGCTTAATAGACAGATGTACTATGTACTAAAAATAGGAAGGCATGTCACATTAACAGGTATAATGTATAAACTAAGCAGAATAGCACATGTAGTTTAACCAGATTGGAAGAATTACAATCTAGACACCATATGAAACATGCAACCACATATCACGCTGTCAAGTTAGAGCAAGCACATGCGATGCTAGTGTAGGGGAAATGCGGTAATCAACTATAGAGCTACGTTCATTATCTTCATCTAGCCTTGTTGTTTCTTGATAATCATGTGGGGAGGTTAACGCTGCATTCTTGAAACGAGGATCTTTTATCACAGTAGTCCACTGGCCAGACTGCCTCGTCATAAGTGATTGATGAGGGATACACAAGAACATTAGTTTGATGTAAGAACATGGTTAATATACAGATGTACTAGTATGTATCAAAAACAGGAAGGCATGTCATATTCAAAGGTATAGTGTGTAAGCTAAGCAAATGCAATTTAACCAAATTGGAAGCAATACAAGCTAGACATCCAGCTGGTGTGGTGAGCATTGATACGTCCATTTTGCATCATGCTTTTATATCGATATTTATTGCATTATGGGCTGTTATTACACGTTATGTCACAATACTTATGCCTATTCTCTCCTATTTTACAAGGTTTACATAAGGATGGAGAATGCCGACAGCTGGAATTCTGGGCTGGAAACGGAGCAAATATTAGAGACCTATTCTGCACAACTCCAAAAGTCCTGAAACTCCACGAAAGTCATTTTGGGAAATAATAAAAAATATCCAGCGGAAGAAGTTCACCAGAGGGGGCCCCACCTAGCCATGAGGGTGGGGGCGCGCCCTACCCCCTGGGCGAGCCCCTACCTCGTGGGCCCCCTGGTGGCCCTCCGATGCCCATCTTCTGCTATATGAGGTCTTTCGTCGAGAAAAAAATCATAAGCAACCTTTCGGGACAAAACTCCGCCGCCACGAGGCGGAACCTTGGCGGAACCAATCTAGGGCTCCGGTAGAGCTGTTCTGCCGGGGACACTTCCCTCCGGGAGGGGGAAATCATCGCCATCACCATCACCAACGCTCCTCTCATCGGGAGAGGGCAATCTCCATCAACATCTTCACCAGCACCATCTCCTCTCAAAACCCTAGTTCATCTCTTGTATCCAATTCTTGTCTCCAAGTCCGAGATTGGTACTAGCAGGTTGCTAGTAGTGTTGATTACTCCTTGTAGTTGATGCTAGTTGGTTTATTTGGTGGAAGATCATATGTTCAGATCCTATATGCATATTAATACCCCTCTGATTATGAACATGAATATGCTTTGTGAGTAGTTATGTTTGTTCCTGAGGACATGGGAGAAGTCTTGCTATTAGTAGTCATGTGAATTTGGTATTTGTTCGATATTTTGATGAGATGTATGTTGTCTAGCCTCTAGTGGTGTTATGTGAACGTCGACTACATAACACTTCACCATTATTTGGGCCTAGAGGAAGGCATTGGGAACTAATAAGTAGATGATGGGTTTCTAGAGTGACAGAAGCTTAAACCCTAGTTTATGCGTTGCTTCGTAAGGGGCTGATTTGGATCCATATGTTTCATGCTATGGTTAGGTTTACCTTAATAATTTTGTTGTAGTTGCGGATGCTTGCAATAGAGGTTAATCATTAGTGGGATGTTTGTTCAAGTAAGAACAGCACCCAAGCACTGGTCCACCCACATATCAAATTATCAAAGTACCGAACGCGAATCATATGAACGTGATGAAAACTAGCTTGATGATATTCCCATGTGTCCTCGGGAGCGCTTTTCCTATTATAAGAGTTTATCCAGGCTTGTCCTTTGCTACAAAAAGGATTGGGCCACCTTGCTGCACTTTATTTACTTTTTTTACTTGTTGTTCATTACAAATTATCCTATCACAAAACTATCTGTTACCACTATTTCAGTACTTGCAGAGAATACCTTGCTGAAAACCGCTTATCATTTCCTTCTGCTCCTCGTTGGGTTCGACACTCTTGCTTATAGAAAGGACTACGATAGATCCCCTATACTTGTGGGTCATCAAGACTCTTTTCTGGCGCCGTTGCCGGCGAGTGAAGTGCCTTTGGTAGGTGGAATTTGGTAGGAAAAATTTATATAGTGTGCTGAAATTTACTGTCACTTGTTATTATGGAAAGTAATCCTCTCAGAGGCTTGTTCGGGGTATCTTCACCCCGACCAGTAGAGCAAAGAGTTGCTCCTCAACCTAATGAACCTACTGAAAATGAATATGAAAATATTCCCTTTGAATTTCCTTCGGGTATGATGGAAAAACTGCTAGCTAATCCTTTTGTTGGAGATGGAACAAAGCATCCTGATGAGCACCTAATATATGTGGATGAAGTTTGTGGACTATTTAAGCTTGCAGGTATACCCGATGATGTTGTTAAGAAGAAGGTCTTCCCTTTATCTTTGAAGGAGATGCATTGACATGGTATAGGCTATGTGATGATACGAGATCATGGAACTATAGAAGACTGAAATTGGAATTTCATCAAAAGTATTATCCTATGCATCTTGTTCATCGTGATCGCAATTATATATATAATTTTTGGCCTCACGAAGGAGAAAGCATCGCTCAAGCTTGGGGGAGGCTTAAATCAATGTTGTATTCATGCCCCAATCATGAGCTCCCAAGAGAAACAATTATTCAAAATCTTCATGCTCGGCTTTCTGAAAACAATCGCACCATGCTCGATACTTCTTGTGCTGGCTCTTTTATGATGAAGACTATTGAATTCAGATGGGATTTATTGGATAGAATTAAACACAACTCTGAAGATTGGGACCTCGACGAAGGTAAGGAGTCAGGTATGACACCTAAGTTTGATTGTGTTAAATCTTTTATGGATACGATATTTTCCGTAAGTTTAGCACTAAATATGGACTTGACTTTGAGATAGTAGCTTCTTCTCGTGAATCTTTTGCTACTTATGTTGATCTCCTAAGGAGAAGTGGTTTAAATATCATCCTCCCATAGAAGTAAAAGTAGCTGCACCTATTAAAGTTGAAGAAAAGACTGTCACTTATAATGATCCTATTGTTCCTACTTCTTATGTTGAGAAACCACCCTTCCCTGTTAGAATAAAGGATCATGCTAAAGCTTCAACTATTGTTCGTAAAAGTAATATTTGAACTTATACACCTCCTGAGCAAGTCAAAGTAGAACCTAATATTGCTATTGTTAAAGATCTCTTGTCTGATAATATTGATGGGCATGTTATTCAATTTTGCGGTGAATCTGCTAGAATTGCTAAACCTGACGCTAAAGATAAACATAGACATGTGGTAGGCGTGCCTGTTATTTCTGTTAAAATAGGAGATCATTGTTATCATAGCTTATGTGATATGGGTGCTAGTGCTAGTGTTATACCTATTACCTTGTATGAAGAAATTAAACATGAAATTGCACCCGCTGAGATAGAAGATATTGATGTTACAATTAAAATTGCCAATAGAGATACTATATCGCTAATGGGAATTGTTAGAGATGTTGAAGTCTTGTGTGGGAAAACTAAATATCCCGCTGATTTTCTTGTTCTTGGTTCCCCACAAGATAGCTTTTGTCCAATTATATTTGGTAGACCCTTCATGAACACTGTTAATGCTAAGATAGACTGCAAAAAGAATGTTGTTACTATTGGCTTGGATGATATGGTTCATGAGTTTAATTTCTCTAAATTTAGTAAACAACACCGTGAAGAAGAATTGCCTAGTAAGGATGAAATTATTGGTCTTGCTTCTATTGCCGCACCTCCTAGTGATCCTCTAGAACATTATTTGCTAGACCATGAAAATGATATGTTTATGAATGAAAGAAGGGAAATAGATGAAGTATTCTTTAAATAGGAACCTATTCTGAAACATAATTTGCCTATTGAAATACTAGGGGATCCTCCTCACGCAAGGGTGATCCCGTGTTTGAGCTTAAACCGTTGCCTGATAATCTTAAATATGCTTATCTTGATGAAAAGAAAATATATCCTGTTATTATTAGTGCTAACCTTTCAGAGCATGAAGAAGATAGATTATTGAAAACTCTGAAGAAGCACCGTGCTGCTATTGGATATACTCTTGATAACCTTAAGGGCATTAGTCCCACTCTATGTCAACATAAAATAAATTTGGAAGAAGATGCCAAACCAGTTCATGATCATCAACGAAGGCTTAATCCTAAGATGAAAGAAGTGGTAATAAAAGAAATACTAAAGCTTCTGGAGGAAGGTATAATTTATCCCGTTGCTGATAGTCAGTGGGTAAGTCATGTTCATTGTGTCCCTAAGAAGGGAGGTGTTACTGTTGTTCCTAATGATAAATATGAATTTGACCCCGCAAAGAATTATTACAGGTTATAGGATGGTAATTGATTTCCACAAATTAAATAAAGCTACTAAGAAAGATCATTACCCCTTACCTTTTATTGATCAAATGCTAGAAAGATTATGCAAACATACACATTATTGCTTCCTAGAGGGTTATTCTGGTTTCTCTCAAATACCTGTGTCGGCTAAGGATCAATCAAAGACTACATTTACATGCCCTTTTGGTACTTTTGCTTATAGACGTATGCCCTTTGGTTTATGTAATGCACCTGCTACCTTTCAAAGATGCATGATGGCTATATTCTCTGACTTTTGTGAAAAGATTTGTGAGGTTTTCATGGACGGCTTTTCCGTCTATGGATCCTCTTTTGATGATTGCTTGAGCAATCTTGATCGAGTTTTGCAGAGATGTGAAGAAACTAATCTTGTCTTGAATTGGGAAAAGTGTCACTTTATGGTTAATGAAGGTATTGTCTTGGGGAATAAAGTTTCTGAAAGAGGTATTGAAGTTGATAAAGCCAAAGTTGATGCTATTGAAAAGATGCCATGTCCCAAGGACATTAAAGGTATAAGAAGTTTCCTTGGTCATGCCGGATTTTATAGGAGGTTCATTAAGGACTTCTCAAAAATTTATCGGCCTCTGACTAATTTATTACAAAAAGATATACCATTTGTCTTTGAGGATGATTGTGTAGAAGCATTTGAAATACTTAAGAAAGCATTGATCTCTGCACCTATTGTTCAGCCACCTGATTGGTATTTACCCTTCAAAATTATGTGTGATGCTAGTGATTATGCTGTAGGTGCTGTTCTCGGGCAAAGAGTTGATAAGAAATTAAATGTTATCCATTATGCTAGTAAGACTCTAGACAATGCTCAAAGAAACTATGCTACTACTGAAAAAAAATTCTTAGCAGTTGTATTTGCATGTGATAAGTTCAGACCTTATATTGTTGATTCTAAAGTAACTATTCACACTGATCATGCTTCTATTAAATATTTGATGGAAAAGAAAGATGCTAAACCTAGACTTATTAGATGGGTTCTCTTGCTACAAGAATTTGATTTGCATATTGTTGATAGAAAGGGAGCTGAGAACCCCGTTGCAGGCAACTTGTCTACGTTTGAAAATGTTCTTGATGACCCACTACCTATTGATAGCTTTCCTGATGAGCAATTAAATGTCATAAATACTTCTCGTAGTACTCCATGGTATGCTGATTATGCTAATTACATTGTTGCTAAATTTATACCCCCTAGTTTCACATACCAGCAAAAGAAAAAGTTTTTCTATGATTTGAGACATTACTCTTGGGATGACCCACATCTTTATAAAGAAGGATTAGATGGTGTTAGACGTTGTGTACCTGAGCATGAACATGAACAGATCCTATGCAAGTGTCACTCCGAAGTTTATGGAGGACACCACGCTGGAGATAGAACTGCACATAAGGTATTGCAATCCGGTTCTTATTGGCCTACTCTCTTCAAGGATGCCCGTAAGTTTGTCTTGTCTTGTGATGAATGTCTAAGAATTGGTAATATTAGTAGACGTCAAGAAATGCCTATGAATTATTCACTTGTTATTGAACCATTTGATGTTTGGGGCTTCGATTATATGGGACCTTTTCCTGCCTCTAATGGATATACACATATTTTAGTTGTTGTTGATTACGTTACTAAGTGGGTAGAAGCTATTCCAACTAGTAGTGCTGATCATAACACTTCTATTAAAATGCTTAAAGAAGTTATTTTTCCGAGGTTTGGAGTTCCTAGATATTTAATGACTGATGGTGGTTCACATTTTATTCATGGTGCTTTCCGAAAAATGCTTGCTAAATATGATGTTAATCATATAATTGCATCTCCATATCACCCACAGTCTAGTGGTCAAGTAGAATTGAGTAATAGAGAGCTCAAATTAATTTTGCAAAATGCTATCAATAGGTCTAGAAAGAATTGGTCCAAGAAACTTGATGATGCATTATGGGCCTATAGAACTGCATATAAAAATCCTATGGGTATGTCTCCGTATAAAATGGTCTATGGAAAAGCATGTCACTTACCTCTCGAACTAGAGCATAAGGCTTATTGGGCTATTAAAGAGCTCAACTATGATTTCAAACTTGCCGGTGAGAAGAGGTTATTTGATATTAGCTCACTTGATGAATGGAGGACCCAAGCTTATGAAAATGCCAAGTTGTTTAAAGAAAAAGTCAAAAGATTGCATGACAAAAGGATACAAAAGCGTGAGTTTAATGTAGGTGATTATGTATTGCTATACAACTCTCGTTTAAGATTTTTTGCAGGAAAACTTCTCTCTAAATGGGAAGGCCCTTACGTTATCGAGGAGGTCTATCGTTCCGGTGCCATAAAAATCGACAACTTCGAAGGCACAAATCCAAAGGTGGTAAACGGTCAAAGAATCAAACACTATATCTCAGGTAATCATATAAATGTTGAAACCAATGTTATTGAAACCGTAACCCCGGAGCAATACATAAGGGACACTTTCCGGAATGTTTCAGACTCCGAAAAGGAATAGGTATGTGGTACGGTAAGTAAACCGACTCCAAAACAATTTTTAAGGCAATATTTCTCCGTTTTGGAATATTTAGAAAAATAGAAAAATAAGTAGCAGTCCGGGAAGGACACGAGGGCCCCACGAGGGTGAAGGGCGCGCCCTACCCCCTGGGCGCGCCCCCTACCTCGTGGGCACCTCATGTGCCTTCCAGACTCCGTTTTCTTGCACGATACATATTTTGGTCGGTAAAAATTCATTATATATTCTCCCGAAGGTTTTGACTCCCGTATCACGCAATTATCCTCTGTTCTTGTTTCGAGCTATTTTCCTGACAGATCTAGATTATCATGACGACCCCAAGTGCCTCCAAGGGCAAGTTCTTCGAGAAGGTCATCAACCCTTACCTCGCGGAGGTGCTGCGACGCCCTCAAACCATTGAGTTGCGTGATAGGTTGCTGCACATCCACGATGAAGAGGGACCGAAGGGGACCGGAAGTGTGGAGACGAGACTCGAAGCAGTGGAACAACAAGTTTTCAAGTGTCAAGGGATGGTGGAAGGTGGACTCAACTCCAACCATATGATGATCGCGGAGTTCACTAGCAACCACAAGTTGGAAGCCGACAACATCGGGGAGGCCATCTTCAAGCTTCATGAGAAGATCGAGCACCTTCAAGCCCAAATCTATGACCTGCAAAACCAAAACTATGAGTATGAATATAGATTCAAAAGGATGAGTTTAGCTGCAGATTTGAGGATCCCGGAGACTCGATCATCCTTCTATGATGGTGAGCCTATGCCTTGGAAGATGGACGACAAGCCCGCATCATCGACAACACCTCCACCTTCTTCACCAACAAAGGAGACATAATCACATGGGTATGGGCACTCCCCTTGGCAACTGCCAAGCTTGGGGGAGATGCCCCGGTATCGTATCACAACCACATCTCCTATCTTTACCGTTTTTCTTAGTTCGATCCTATTAGTAGTATCTGATCTAGTAGAATAAAGTTTATGGCATGATCTAGTTTTGAATTTTGCTTTATAATCTCTTTATGTAATCGAGTCCATGAGCTATATAATAAAGATTAGTGTTGAGTCAAGGGCTTGGTTATTTTGCCATGATCTTGAGTGAATAAAAGAAAGAAAAAGAATAAAAAGAAACAAATAGTTCATATTGATCTTATTGAAAGTGATGACTTCACATAGGAAGAGTATGATGATTAAAAGTTGTTGGGAGTTGGCAAACATAGCTTTGGTCATCGTTGCAATTAGTAGGAAGTAATAAGGAAAGAGAGGTTTCACATATAGATATACTATTATTGACATCTTTTATTATTGTGAGCACTCATTAAAACATGACATGCTAAAGAGTTGACGTTGGACAAGGAAGACAACGTAATGAGTTATGTTTTCTTATATCTGAGATAAAGTATGTTGTCATGGATCTTCCAACATGTTGAGCTTGCCTTTCCCCCTCATGCTAGCCAAATTCTCAGCACCAAGTAGAGATACTACTTGTGCTTCCAAAACCCTTAAAACCAGTTTTGCCATGAGAGTCCACCATATCTACCTATGGATTGAGTAAGATCCTTCAAGTAAGTTGTCATCGGTGCAAAGCAATAAAAATTGCTCTCTAAATATGTATGATTGGTTGGTGTGGGAGAAATAAGCTTTATACGATCTTGTGATGTGGAAGAAATAAAAGCGACGGACTGCATAATAAAGGTTCATATCACAAGGGGCAATATAAAGTGACGTTCTTTTGCATTAAGATTTTGTGCATCCAACCGTAAAAGCGCATGGCAACCTCTGCTTCCCTCTGCGAAGGGCCTATCTTTTATTATTATCCTCTACCTTATGCAAGAGTCATGGTGATCTTCACCTTTCCTTTTTACATTTTATCCTTTGGCAAGCACAGTGTGTTGGAAAGATCCTGATTGATATATCTAATTAGATGTAGGGGTTATGAGTTATTATTGTTGACATTACCCTTGAGGTAAAAGGTTGGGAGGAGAAACTATAAGCCCCTATCTTTCTCTGTGTCCAACTAAAACTCTGTAACCACAAGTATCGCGTGAGTGTGAGCAATTATGAAAGACTAAATGATAGTTGAGTATGTGGACTTGCTATTAAGCTCTGACATAGACTCTTTTCGATGTTATGATAAATTGCAATTGCTTCAATGACTGAGATTATAGTTTGTTGGTTCTCAATAAAGTTTATGATTCGTACTCTACATTGTGAATGGATTATTACTTGAGCATAAGAAATCATATGAAAATATCTATATATGTTGCTCTTATGAGAATAATCATGATGCCTTCATGTCCGTATTTTATTTTTATCGACACCTCTACCTCTAAACATGGGGACATATTTATCGTTATCGGCTTCCGCTTGAGGACAAGCAAGGTCTAAGCTTGGGGGAGTTGATACGTCCATTTTGCATCATGATTTTATATCGATATTTATTGCATTATGGGATGTTATTACACGTTATGTCACAATACTTATGCCTATTTTCTCTTATTTTACAAGGTTTACATAAGGAGGGAGAATGCCGGCAGCTGGAATTCTGGGCTAGAAAAGGAGCAAATATTAGAGACCTATTGTGCACAACTCCAAAAGTCCTGAAACTCCACGAAAGTCATTTTGGGAAATAATAAAAAATATCCAGCGGAAGAAGTTCACCAGAGGGGGCCCCACCTGGCCACGAGGGTGAGGGGGCGCGCCCTACCCCCTAGGCGCGCTCCCTACCTCATGGGCCCCCTGGTGGCCCTCCGATGCCCATCTTCTGCTATATGAGGTCTTCCGTCGATAAAAAAATCATAAGCAACCTTTCAGGATGAAACTCCGCCGCCACGAGGTGGAACCTTGGCGGAACCAATCTAGGGCTCCGACAGAGCTGTTCTGCCGGGGACACTTCCCTCCGGGAGGGGGAAATCATCGCCATCGTCATCACCAACGCTCCTCTCATCGGGAGAGGGCAATCTCCATCAACATCTTCACCAGCACCATCTCCTCTCAAAACCCTAGTTCATCTCTTGTATCCAATTCTTGTCTCCAAGTCCAGGATTGGTACTAGTAGGTTGCTAGTAGTGTTGATTACTCCTTGTAGTTGATGCTAGTTGGTTTATTTGGTGGAAGATCATATGTTCAGATCCTATATGCATATTAATACCCCTCTGATTATGAACATGAATATGCTTTGTGAGTAATTACGCTTGTTCCCGAGGACATGGGAGAAGTCTTGCTATTAGTAGTCATGTGAATTTGGTATTCGCTCGATATTTTGATGAGATGTATGTTGTCTAGCCTCTAGTGGTGTTATGTGAACGTCGACTACATAACACTTCACCATTATTTGGGTCTAGAGGAAGGCATTGGGAACTAATAAGTAGATGATGGGTTTCTAGAGTGACAGAAGCTTAAACCCTAGTTTATGCGTTGCTTCGTAAGGGGCTGATTTGGATCCATATGTTTCATGCTATGGTTAGGTTTACCTTAATACTTTTGTTGTAGTTGCGGATGATTGCAATAGAGGTTAATCATAAGTGGGATGTTTGTTCAAGTAAGAACAACACCCAAGCACCGGTCCACCCACATATCAAATTATCAAAGTACCGAACGCAAATCATATGAACGTGATGAAAACTAGCTTGACGATATTCCCATGTGTCCTCGGGAGCGCTTTTCCTATTATAAGAGTTTGTCCAGGCTTGTCCTTTGCTACAAAAAGGATTGTGCCACCTTGCTGCACTTTATTTACTTTTGTTACTTGTTGCTCGTTACAAATTATCCTATCACAAAACTATCTGTTACCACTATTTTAGTACTTGCAGAGAATACCTTGCTGAAAACCGCTTATCATTTCCTTCTGCTCCTCGTTGGGGTCGACACTCTTACTTGTCGAAAGGAGTACGATAGATCCCCTATACTTGTGGGTCATCAAGCATGATCATCTAGGACCCGAGAGCCTAGTGGGAGGTAGGCTGCTTCGCCACCATCGTGGCTTTTTAGTTGGCTTCCAGATGATGCATGTCTGTGCTGGACTTGTCACTGGCTCGGCCAGTGCCCTGTCTAGCTATTTGACTTCTGGTGCTCCTGGGATGGTGGTTCATGTAAAAAATATCTTTCCTTATCTTAATAAAGACCGACTTCGGCCTTTCAATGCAAGCTAGACACCATATGCAACATGTAACCAGATATGACACTGTGAAGTTAAAGCAAGCACCTGGGATGGTGGTTCACAGTGATCGAGATCATCAACTCCAGAGCTACATTTACCATATCCATCTGTTGAACATCCAACCTTTAAAGCCAAAACACGTGTCTTGCCTGCCCGCGAAGCAAGCAAGAGCAACTTCTCTCTTTTATTTCGTGCTTCTGTCATGGCAGAGTCTGAAATACCCATGCATAAAAACACAATAGTGAGAGTATAGGTGAAGTGTGGGCAGAACTAGTGCATTGTAAAAGTAGAAGATAGCAGTTGGCTGAAAAATAAATGATAGGAGACATATGATAGCTCTACAACATTGCATGGCAAACAAAATTAGATTCTACTCCATATGATTTTGTAATATATGAGCACGGGGATGGCTGGGAAATGCAGGTACTCCTCCAGCACACCACCACATGTGGTGCTATCAAAATAATAGTCGACTCAAAGTAAATAGGTCAGTCGATTTTTTTATGAACCGTCCGATCTATAAGGAACAGGCAGATGGCCTTCGTCTACCTCCCGCCAGTCACTGTTGACGACTTTCTCGAACCGCCAGTGACCATCGACCCAGACCCCTGCCTTCGCCGCCCCACCCTCCCCTCGACCTCACACCACCGCCGTGCCTGGCAGCACCCCAGGCTATCCCTTTAATCCTGGCCGACCTCCAGATCGGGCGCCAGCAGCTCTAGGCCCCACACGCCCCTAAGATAAACACCGAGGCGCTGCTTTCCCGGTGTAATAGGTGGACTAGCGCCTGCTACGCCGGGGAATGCTTCCGTTAATTGGGAATCAACTGACCAGGAATTGAAATCTAGGGGGGCGACGGACCTCTAGCTAAGGTGAAATAGTATATGAGGAGAAACCTTGTGCATCGCGAGTAACTAGGAACATCTAGTATCAAGAAGAAGCGGTCAACTAGTGTCTTCTGTGGGATGAATACCGTGCAAGCAGACACGTAAAATTTGCACGAATAAGGGAAGAGGAGTACCATTTCCGGTTGCCAGTGTGGTCGCCTCCACATGTCGCGCCGATCTTCTTCTTTTTGCCGGGGAAACTGATGTTTTGGAGGAGGGTGCAGGCTTGGACGAACCCATGACCAAATTGTTGACCGTGTTGCCGTGGCCGTATGTCGGCGGAGGGGAAGCAGATCCGAGGCGGTGAAGTACGGCGTAGCAGGAACAACTCCGGTGCGGTGGACGATGGCGAAGTTGGAGTGGCAGCGGTGAGGCGCAAGACGACGTGGTTGAACTGGCTCGGGTACGGACGACTCAGCCTCGGCTTCAACTACTAGCCTTGGGGGGCGTTGCGGTGGACGACGCCGCCGGGGTATCAGCTCCGGCGAGATGGAGGAGGGCGGCGGTTGATGGGTGGGATGGGGTGGTGGACGGAGGACGCCGGGTTTTCGCGGCTGGTGGAGAGGTAGTTTTGGCGCCAACGGAGTACGAATGGGGAATCGGACGGGGGAGCTAAGGGAGAACCATGTTTCGGTCTGGGATGCATTTGTTTTTGGCTTTTTTGAACAGATGGGACGTGATTGTTTGATATTTGGGGAAACTACAAACTTTGCCCCCCTCTTAAATTTCGGACCTACTGCGGGTCGGGGGTAGGATGGTAATCCCAGGTGTCCCAAATAGTGGGCGGGAGCGATTTCGGCCGCGCGCATGTGTGCTTAGGCGGCCATTGTGTATGAATGTTTTCAGAGGTGGTTGTGTGGCGTCTAGATGAAGCTACAAACCTACTCCGGTTTAGACCTTTGGACGTCAGGCCGGTAGGTTTCACGGGTCGGCCCACGGCGTGGCTAGGCCAGCGGGCCGTACGACCCATCTTCATCAACAAGACATCCGAGACCCTCGTGAGGGGCCAAGCCTCGCGAGGCGGACGAGCAAGACCTCCTCAGGAGTGGCCTAGTCAGGAAGGCTCACATGGAGCGGAGATATCAAGGCGAGGCAAACCTCACGAGGCTCTCGTGATGTGAGCCATGACGATCAGCACCAGGCGGGCGTCAGGCGGGTGCCAGCGCGCACAGTGTCCTTGTTTCCTCTTTGGTGCTAAGGAGGCCAGCGCAGGCGAGGAGTACCGATACATCAGGCAAAGGTTGCCATATCGGTGCAACGAGACCAAGACCAGAAGGACGGCAAGACGGAGGTCATCGTGGAGCCCAAGACGGCGTCACCACCGGAGCCTTTTGCAGGCGAAGACCACTTTTGTCAGGATAGCTTGTACTAGCTGTCCCCCTTCAAATTCGCCCGCCGTTGTTGGATCCCTTCTCGCTCAATATTTGGGGAGAGGACCAGGGCCTATATAAGTAGAGCTAGCCACCACAGTAGGGGCATCCCATCTTAGCTCGATCCAGTCTGATCGAGAGCCTACCCTAGTCACAAGAACACCTCGACCTCAAGAGGCCGTTCTTCCCTTTGTACCGTTCTTCATCAGCCCAAGAGGCAATCAACCACCACCACACTAGAGTAGGGTATTACACCATAACGGTGGCCCGAACCAGTATAAATCTCGTGTCTTTCTGTGTTGCGAGTTTGTCGAGTTCGTCCACGAGATCTTAGCGAGCTAGGGCATAGATCGGTAGGGGGGAAAGACTTCACGCGCACCCCAGTGTTCGAACCTTAAGGGTTTGCCGGAACCGCACATCCGACATTTGGCGCGCCAGATAGGGGTGCGCCGGAGCTTCTTCTCTGCCAATCGACTTGCCGACGTTGCATGGTCAAGATGTCCGGCGACCCAAGAGCTGACTCCGACCGCTGGGCAGCCTGGCCGGCCCGGGCGACGACGCTCATGAAGACCTCGACCCCGCGCTCCAGGCGGCGCGGGCGTCGTCCAACACTGTGGGGCACGGGCGGCGCGGCCAGGCATCGTCCACCCCCACTCCACGACAGGTACGAGCCGCTGCAAGGGCAGCAAGCCACGTTGCGGTGACGGCGCCGCACTCGCGGCGAGAGCAGGCAAACATGCGGGCGGCACTCACCGTGGCAAGGGAGCTGCTGCGGTGCCAGCTGATGGAGAGCGGCCGAGACGTGCTACTGGAATGCGTTGCCGAGCTGCTGGACGCTGCGGCCTCGGGAGAGCCGCCTTTCTGCTATCGGCTCCCTTCTCAGGCCATTACGGGAACTCATGGCGGGCCTCACCGCACCCACGCGCCGACGGGCGCGCATGGGGGCTTCGTCAACAGCAGCGCGGCCGGCGGTGCCAGAGGCCCCGCCGCCCCCGCACCGCCCGCAACAAGCACGGGCACAAGCGTCGCCCCCCATGGTCCTGGCGAAATGCCACGCTACTATCCTCAGGACGCCACGCTGGGCCGGGCAACATGGAGTGTGGGGCACTACGGCGAGGTGTTCGGGGTAACAACCCCAGAATCCTACGTGCCCCGTAGGACGGACCAGGAGTACACACCGGAGGACGACCCCGGCTCGTTCATTGGAGAAGATTGGGAAGAAGGGGCGCTAGGAGTCGAAGCCTTCCAGGAGCCACTGGGGAACCACCACGACCGCGTGTGCAACGACCACTACAGGGTTCCCCTAATCCCTCAGGAGCAAGCTTACGCTAACCATGAGTCGCAGGAGGAACAAATCACCACAACGGCCGGCGGCCCCAGCTCGGCGGCCTCCCTGCTGGTAGGGGGATCGTGTTGGGGGCTGCAGGAGAGGGGTCGGGAGCCAGGCCCCTCCCCACGGCGCGCGAAGCCAGGGGACACCCGGAGGTAGGCCCTCTGTCGGGGAGGCTTCAACGACCCTTCCCCCGGCAGAGGACCTGTGGTTGCCGAGGGCACCGCTGGCGTCCTCTTTCCCTCTTTTGTGTCGTCCTGGTAACTGGTCGTCTCAAAGGAGGTCAAGGGTGGCGCAAGGCGGGGCCCTCGTCTGGCGATATGAAGCAAGGCCGGTACCTGTGAAGAAGGCCCAGTGCCTGTGAAGCTCGCCGCCCGTGACACTCTCACGTAATAATGAGTTGGGGCTGTACACGCTCCAGAGTCTCAGGAGCGCCGGCCTCAGGCCCTGGGGCTCCATCCCACGCCTAGTGGCAGCACTTAGCTCCGCGCTGGTGAGAAGACTTGAAGACCGGAAGACTAGACTAGGTGCCGAACGCGGCCTTTTGCTTTGGATCTCTCTTTCTGTAGCTTTGCTTTCTGGATCTGGATTTAAGTTGAAGCCGAATTTTTATCGATGCGAGCGGGGGGTGCCTTTTCTCGTTCGAGCAATTTCTTGCCTTCTGGATCTCGTTTTTTCTGAGACTCATGTCCGTCGCCTTCCCCTCACGAGATCCTCGCGAGCTGGACCGCATGAAGCACACGCTTGCCAAGCGCGCGCCAGCGCTGCGGCTGGTGCTCACCTCTTGTGGGGCCCCTTCAGACGGGGCGATAAGCTCCGCAGGATTCTCAAAAACTCGTCGCTTCATGACCTAGCTCGAAGCTGGTGCTGACTAAGGTAAACCACGACAGAAAACTCGCACCTGGATTCACGAATTCACGAGGGCACATACCCGATATCGCATAGGAAAGTAAAGGTTGCAACTTGCTTACATGAGGGGCTCCCCCTCTCAAAATGCTCTTACAAGTTTTCCAAGGGCCACGCCCGAGTTTTGTGTGCAGGATGAAGCGACAGGAGAACATGGGATCAGCCAAATATGTCACTCGCTACATCACCCTCGGACGCGTCACTCGCGTCGCCATCATCTTCGTCGGCACCGTCGCCGCCGTCGGCGACGCCCCCATCACCGTCGTCAACCACGTCGCCTTCGTCTGCGACGACCATCACCGCGTCATCCTCCGAAGTGAAGGCCCTGACCAACGCGTCCACATTGTCCTCAACCAAACGCGCCAGGTCGCCCCGGACGGCCGTGGGTACGGGGGCGATGGCGGCGTCGAAATCATAGTTGGGATCGGCATTCAGAAGGTGGCTGAAGACACGGGAGAAAGTGCGCTCAAGCAGGCCACGACCCCTTTCCTCCACAAGCTGGCGAGCTCTGTCAGATCGAGCCTCCAGGCGCGTCACCACCTCGGTGAAGAAGGTCAGGTGGCTGGCATAGTCATTCGAGTGAGGGGCCGGTGCATCCTCGTCGCAAATATGGCCCAGGGTGGTATTGGCCCTGTTCCTGAAGCATGGGGGCATGCTCGCGCTCCAACGTTCGTCGTTGGAGTATTTCCTCCCTGTTTTGCCGTGCGATGGCCTCAGCATCATCAACCCGCCTCCGAAGAGAAAGAAGCTCGGCGCGGGCAGAGGCCAAGTCCGCCTGCGCCGTAACCTGGGCGGCGGCCGTGGCTTCTGCACGCCTCACAGCCTCATCCAACATGGGCCTGAGGGTAGCGGTCCTGCCCGCATTCTCCGTACCCGCGAGCTTAAGCTTCAGGTCGTACCTACCCTCCAGGTATGCGCGAACCTCGGCCACCCAGCGATCGACCTCCTCCTCGACTCTGGCCTCACAAGCCCCGACGGCATCTTCTGCTTGAGCAACTTGACGCTCCCTCGTCTCCAGTTGCTCGAGCTCGAGGCAGCGCTCCACGGCTTTCAGGGCCAGCGCCTCCTCGCGCTTCCGGACCTCCTCTTCCTCTGCGGGCGTCCCCCTCAGCGATGCAAGAGCGGGCTGCGCGCCTCCACCTGCTGCTCAAGGGATGCGCTCCAGGCCTGGAGATCCCATGCGCGCTTCTCCGCAGCCTCGCGAGCCTCTTCCAAGGCCCGCGAGCGGGCTTCATAGGAAGCCTTGAGGGACGCCTCGGCCTTCGCGTTCTCAAGGTCACGCTGATAGCGGCCAAGGTTGATGGCCACCCTCAGCTTGCGCGGCTCCTCCACCAGCCGGAGACCTTCAGCCTCAAGGCGCGAGTCGACACCCGCGAGCTCTTCACCGAGTCGACTCATTTCACCCATCGTCTCCTGGAAGAGCTCGTGACGAACTACGCTCCGCCCGCGCTCGAGCTCGAATGCTCGGCCCACCTCGTCCTCCACCTCAGGGGCTGCAGGCGGGGCGCCAAGCGGCGCACCCCCTCCCGGCAGGGAGCTGGGGGCTGACACTGCACCTGACGTCAGCCAGTCCTTGCGAGGAGCCCCAGCCAATCGGGGCTCGCTGCTTGAAGAGGAGCCGAAGATCGAAGCCAACCAGCTACTGTTCATGAGCAAAGGAGGAGTCTTGGGCACGCCCACCAAGCTCCACGCCAGACCGTGGGGGAGGGGTGGCCAAGCCGCGGGCTCAGCGCGCCACGAAGGCGGAGACGCTCCCTCAACCGACCCTACTCCAGGGGCGGCAGGCGAACCAGGAACGCTCAAGGCCAATGGGGGAGTTGATGAAGGAGGAGGCCGTTTCTCAGAAGACACAACAGCTTCAATGGAAGGAGCCCTGAAGGACTGACGCCAGGATAAGAAGACTACATGCAAGAAGCCATGACAATAAGATACTTACACGTCAATGGCGATGTGCTTTCATCGCTTCAACGACCCGAAGATGTTGCTGCCGCTAGGGGATCCTTTCCTCTTGCAGAGCTCCTCGAAGTACACACAAAGACGACCGAAGCGCTCGACATGACGACCGGTGCGCGGCGGGGCCGAAGAAGAGCTGGGAAGGATGGCTTCAGGGGTGCCCGGTTGCGGTGAACAGCCGAGCGCCGTCTCACCACAACCTCCCGAGGCTCCCGGAGCCTTGGCCTCGGGAGCCGCATGCCGCGTCTCCTCAGTGACCGACGCCTCAGGAGGGGGGTCGCAGGCCCCCGAGGACGACGCCCCAGGATCACCACTCGGCATGTGCTCCTCAGCACTCGAGCCACCGGCCCCCATCGGAGCTCACCCTCCCGCACCTTCACCTGGGGCGAGCTCGGCACCGGCGGCGAGGAAGGGAACCACGACGACGGGGTTCTCGCAGGCCGATTGGGCGCAGCCCCCACTCATCAAAGGAAGGCATGCTCGCGGCAAATGCGGCTTTGTTCTCGCAGCGGTACAACAGACAGCTATTCCTGGGCATGTTGTCTGGCAGAGGGACACCCGATAGGATCGTGAGCACCATTGGCCGCGTCGCAAGAGGAAGCCCCTTCTCCCGAAACCTCATATGGTCCTGGCTGCTGAGCAAGTCCAACATCGGGCGAGAGTGGCGCTGAAGAGGAGCGACTCGGCGCTTGACGAACTCCTTCACCACCATAGGCGCAGTCACACCGCAGTCCTTCAACCACCTCAGCCTAGCCCAGCCGGAGTTTCTGATGGCCCCAGTCAGAGTTTGGAACAGCAGGCCCTGCCAAAACTTGGAGCAGAGGGCTGAGCACACCGGCGTCAACAAACACCCATCGTATACGAAACTCGCTCGTGGATGAAGGAAGCTCAAAGTCAATCACTGCGCCTGCTGTCGCGGCCATGGCTTGGAAGCCCATGCACCCTGAGCTCTGCCGGGGACCGGTCAGATACAATGAGAAGAAATGGCAGAGGAGGACCACGGAAGGAGCAATGCCCACCATGGCCTCGCACAAGAAGGCGAAGACGGCAAGAAGGGTCACAGATTGAGGGTCGAGATGAAGCATGTGGATCTGATAATGCTCGAGCACCATGTTGAAGAAGGCGGATAAGGGAGGAATCAGACCAGCCCAGAGGGCCCCTATAAAGATCGGGACCTCAGTGGCTGCCCGAGCCATGCGAGTGCGTGACGCGGGCCAAGCCACCCTCTCTCCCCACTCGTTGAAACCGGAGGCAAGCATGGGGCACACCTTGTCCATGGCGTCGTCGTTGAGCACCCGAGGCCGGCCGAGCGCCGGCTCAAAGGACGGAGGCGCAGTTAGCAAAGACAGAGGTTTCTTCCCCTTTTCAGTCTGTTTCGGCGCCATGGCGATGAAGCAGGCGGAGTGCAAGTCAGATTGGAAGGGCAAAGCAGGGCCTCGAGGAAGCAGAGAGGTTGGAAGAGCCAGGCGTGGGCGAAGGAAGAATAACTGTGTGAGATGCGGGGGCCGCATAGCCAGGCGGATTCAAGGGTAGCGTGGGGAAGTGGAGACGCCCATGTCCAATCAACCGCCACGCGTCAACCGAGGCCGCAGGCTTTTGGGCCCCGCGGAGCTCCGTACTTGACCCTTGGCTTCGCCATGAAGCCAAGCCCGAGCGCACCTTGGGCCCGGGGGCTACTGTCGGCGTTCTGGGAACGGGGGTTCCCAAACTTGCCTGCCTGCGGCCCACAGCGTGGCTAGGCCAGCGGGCCGTACGGCCCATCTTCATCAACAAGACATCCGAGACCCTCGCGAGGGGCCAAGCCTCACGAGGCGGATGATGCAAGACCTCCTAAGGAGTGGCCTAGTCAGACAGGCTCACGAGGAGCGGAGATATCAAGGCGAGGCAAACCTCACGAGGCTCTCGTGATGTGAGCCATGACGATCGGCACCAGGCGAGCGCCAGGCGGGAGCCAACGCGTGCAGTGTCCCTGTTTCCTCTTTGGTGCTAAGGAGGCCAGCGCAGGCGAGGAGTACCGAGGCATCATGCAAAGGTTGCCATATCGGTGCAATGAGACCAAGACCAGAAGGACGGTAAGACGGAGGTCATCATGGAGCCCAAGACGGCGTCACCATCGGAGCCTTTTGTAGGCGAAGACCACTTTTGTCAGGATAGCTTGTACTAGCTGCCCCCCTTCAAATTCGCCCGCCGTTCTTGGCTCCCTCCCCGCTCAATATTTGGGGAGAGGACCAGGGCCTATATAAGTAGAGCTAGACACCATAGTAGGGGCATCCCATCTTAGCTCGACCCAATCTGATCGAGAGCCTACCCTAGCCACAAGAACACCTCGACCTCAGGAGGTTGTTCTTCCCTTTGTACTGTTCTTCATCAGCCCAAGAGGCAATCCACCACCACACTGGAGTAGGGTATTACACCACAACGGTGGTCCGGACCAGTATAAATCTCGTGTCTTTCTGTGTTGCGAGTTCGTTGAGTTCGTCCGCGAGATCTTAGCGAGCTAGGGCGTAGATCGGTAGGGGGGAAAGACTTCGCGCGCACCCCAGTGTTCGAACCTTAAGGGTTTGCCGGAACCCCACATCCGATAGTCCTGCTACCTGACACCACATCCGCCATGACCGCGAGCACGAACGCTCTACGGGAGAGCTTTGTCTTCGGGGATGAACCTCGAGGTCGCCGCCCTCGCTCAAGTCGCTGCCCGTGACACAATAGCGGCGTAGCCGGACGCGGAAGCGAACGCACAAGCGGTGGCCACGATGGCGGCCGACGACGGGAGCACAGTGAGCCACGCGTCCTACTTGCCGTCGTTCAACGTCCGCCACCGCCGAGGTCGGGGAATCCTCCGAGGATGAGTAGGGCATGGGAGGCGGCAGGGCATGGTGTGCCAACTAGCCGGTCCGTCTCCCGTGTTCTACTCTTCCTCGCCGGAGACTGCACCTTCGTCTTGAACCCCGACCCCGTACATGGAGATCGCAGATGGAGGACGTTGGTCGCGGCCGTAGAATAGGTTTAGGGTCGGGTTTATTTTATTTTTCTGTCCTATAAAAGTTCGAAATGTAATGAAAATCTGTCGTGTTTGCATTAATCTTGGCCGGTGTATATAAACTTTCACAATAATATAGTATATTGTAGGAGTACTAGCAAGATGCCCGTGCGTTGCATGGAACATCAAGATCTTGTGCGAGAAAAGGATGAACGAGGGAAGGCCTTATCTGCAAATGTGGAGTGGAGTGCGGGTAAATTGTCATAGTTTCCTTCCTATCCGTTAGATATAGATCAGACGGCCTATATTGCAGGATGGCAGGCACACCATCATCACCAACTCTGCTCTTTATTGAACCGAGACAAAGCTAACATGCGAAGTAAATAAACACATAGGTTCTACATACACAATTTATCTTAGGCACTCCAATAGTACGTCCACTACACATTCACACATTTCACATCTTTCTACATCTACGAGAACCTACGAAAGGGTTAACGTAAATTGCCTCTCTCTCTCCTCCCTGATTTTCATGGTGGTGGGCCCCTCCCTCCCCCAATCTACAATCAACAGCGCACACGTTTCACATTACGTTAATTACGTAACTGGGATTACATAGGTGTAGCATTACTCATCCAAAAAAAAACCAACTAAGCCAACCTCCCAGCATATCGCGCGGGAAAAGACCCGACCCCGCCATTTTAGTCGGGATTACCGGATTACTAGTAGTAGTATCGATGGATCGCGCAAAGCACCAAGTTTTTTTTGAGGGGGCGAAGCACCTAGTTTAAAAGGAAAAAGGGGGTACACTCACAGCACCCTTGTCGCGGTCGCATTGCACCCACACACGTTCGGTCCTGCACACGGCTCACGCAAATGGAACGCGCTTCGGCTTGCCTCTTCACTGACACGTGGAACTGCACTTGGAGAAACCAACCATGCGCCAAACTCCCCCCGCCCACCGCGCGAAAATCCCCAAAATTTCCCCCCAAATCCCAAATTCAACCGCCCTTCGGCCAACTAGCCAATAATATTCCCCAAACCCCCCTCCCCCCGCCCCCTCCACTCCATTCGCTCTGCCAAAGCCGCCCTCCCTGCCGCACCGATACGTTGGCGCCGTGGTTCATCGAGGGGACGCACGGCGATCCTCTCGCTCCCAGAGTACGCTCTCATAGACTGCCGTCCTCGAGCCGCGCCGCCACCGTTGGCGACATTCTTGTGGAGGCGCACGGTGGTCATCGCCGCCACCGCTGGCGACGTTCTTGTTGAGGCGCACGGTGGTCAGCGCCGCCACCGCTGGCGACGTTCGTGTAGAGACGCACGGCGGTCAGCTTCTCCCACGGTACGCACATTCTAGACTGAGGCCCCGTGCATGTCGTTGTAGCGCTGAATGTTAGCTGATAGACGTTGTTAATCTCACTGTTTGCCGAAGTAGTTTACTGTCAATATGCTATGCTTAAGAAGCTTCCTTGCCCTGTTCTGCACTCAATCTGCTTAGCTGAGATGGCATGCCAAGCCCGATTAGTTGCTAAAATATCCTGCCATATATTTGTTGTGACGTAGATTGCCATGGTCTAGTAGCCAATCTATTAGGTGAAATAGCTCTACACCGTTTTATACTCGATCTTTGTTTGATGGCTGCGTGATCGGCCTCATTGACTGCTGAAACAGCCTGCCATAATTTAGCACTCAAATCTGTTTGCTGAATTAGCTTTAAATATATTTCGTTACTTAGATCTGCTCGTCCAAATATCTTGCCATAGCTTTAGACATCGACCTAGATATTTTTTCTGGACTTCATAAAAAAGCATATATATATTTTTCCTGTAATATCTAGTAGAAGAACTAATTTGTATGTCTAACAGATGGACATGACTTGGATAACTTCTGCTTGAAGATTCTCCGTTGCATATGTCGAGGGGGTTGAAAACTTCATGAACTTTATCAGAGCTGAGTACGATGGTCCAAAATCAGATGTGCTCTACCCGTGTAGCAGTTGTATGAATTCAGTTACAAGACCCCAGTCAACTATGCAAAATCATCTACACTTGTATGGGATGTTGGTCACATATACTAGGTGGGTTCATCATGGTGAAGCTGTGAACGTCAATATTACTGACTACGTGGAAGCAGTAGATCACTATCTTGATCTGCCTGATGCTCAGGTGGAAGAGGAGGAGGAGGTGGTGGTGGCGGAGCCAGTGAGTTTGACCAACATTGAAACAATGCTACGAAATGCTCGTGCATTTCATGAACTTTCATCTGCAGAAGAATGATGGTGGGTCCGCATGTTGGAACAATGCAACGTGGCTGTCACCCCAGGAAATAAGTTGTCAGTATTCTCAGCTATGGTCACCTTTCTTTAGGTGAAGTCATCTGAGCGGATGATCAACAAATCATTTGATGCGATGTTGGCTGCTTTCCGCAAAGCTTTCCCAGATGCGTCTGAGCTGCCACACACCTACAGTAAAATGAAGAATTTCCTTCGTGCAGTTGGAATTAGATATGATATGATCCATGTTTGTAAGAATAATTGTGTTCTATTCCGAAAGGATTATGCCAACTTAAGTGAATGCCCGAAATGCAAATCATCAAGATGGAAAGATGGTGATCTTTGTGAAGAGGATTCCTCATAATGTTCGAGACATTTTCCAATTACACCAAGATTGCAGAGGTTGTTTCATGATGCTGAAACAAGAGAGGATGTACTGTGGCATTCTAGGAACCAGGAGTATAGAGATCAGAATGTAATGAGCCGTCCATCACATGGTAGTGAGTGGAAAAGCTTCAATCAAAAACACAAAAAGTTTGCTGCTGACCCGAGAAACATTAGACTTGGCTTAGCTTCAGATGGATTTAACCCATTTGGCCACCAGAGCGCCACATATAGCATGTGGCCAGTGCTTGTAATCCCTTACAACATGCCTCCAAATGTCTGCACCAAAGAATCAAACTACATGATGGCCTTGTTCATCCCAGGTCCAAAAAGTCCTGGAATGGATTTTGATTTATTCATGGAGCCTCTTGTGGAGGAACTTCAACAGCTATGGAAGGGTGTTCTCACTCGAGACCTACATAGCAGCCCACCAGCTGATTTCTTTCTGCGTGCTATTATAATTTGGTGCATCCATGATTATCCGGCTTTGGGCACTATGTCAGGGCGAACGACACTTGGTTACAATGCATGTGTTCGCTGTGACAGGAATCCATTGTCATACGCAATACTTAGCAAGATCTGTTACATTGGACACCGTCGTTTCCTTGCCAAGGACAAGCTGCGTCCTACAAAATACCGAAGACATGTGTTCAATGCAAAGCATGAAAACTGCGATGCGCCAAAGAGGCTCACCGCTGATGAGGACCAGAAGACGGCGACCCTCGGTGGGATCCTTGCCGAGGAGATCCACAAGACCCCCGACAAGCGCCTTGCCGGGGACGACTGCCCCGTTCCCGTCCCTGATAAAGCTAAGGGACACCTAAGCTACGCATTAAATGCATCTTGCACTACAAAAAAAGACACATCTGTGACATTTTGGGCCGAATGAAAAAAATTCTCGCATACATATGACACTTCTATGACGATAATTGTGACAAAACCCGGTATCATCATAGATGTGGTGGGCTCCTACTTCTATGACGAAAAACCATGACAGAAAATGGGCTTTTCGTCCTGGGCGGGCCGGAGATGCAGCTGCATGACATTCTTTGGGCCGTCCATGACGGAAAAAACCATGGTAGAAGCGAGGGCGAGGAAAATTTCTGGGAGTTCCCGGTTACGGTGGGAGGCCGGGGAACGAGCGATGCACGTTTCTCTCGTACACATACGCGCGTGTGTGCGAGGCGTTGGCCCTAACTGAACCCGAGCGAGGCGTTGGGCTCTAAATGAACCCGGCGATTACCGCGCGAACTCGCGTTCATCGAACCCGAGCGATCGATCGATGGCTGTTAATCGAACCCGATCGAGCGATTCTTCGCCATCGCTACTAAGCGAAGATGATCGATCTGCCGCCTGGATGAGCAATGGCGTTGCGGGGGGTTGGATGAGCAGTGGCGGTGGCGTTGCCTTCGGATGAACAGCACCCGTGGTGTGGTGGAGGCTGGATGAATAGTAGACGGTGGAGGGTGCCCGTGGAGGGTTGGATGAACAGGACCCGTGGTGTGGAGGGCTGGATGAATAGTAGACGGTGGAGGGTGCCCGTGGAGGGTGGTTTAACAGGACCCTGTAGTGTGGAGGCTGGATGAGCAGTGAGCGGCGGAGGGTGGTTGAGCATGAGCGGTGGAGTAAGCGCGTGATGGAGGCTGGATGAGCAGGAGCCCGTGGAGGCTGGAGGAGGTCGACGGTGGAGATGAGCAGTATCTCGTGGAGTCCTGTTTTGCACGCCACACCCTCCCGATGAACATGACCCCTGTTTCGACCGTAGCACTCCAACACAAGTCCGTTTCGTCCGTTTTGCGATACGCCACACCCCTCCCGATCAACAGGAACCCCGTTTCGACCGTAGGAGGTCCGTTTCCTCCGTTTTGCGGTACGCCAGACCCCTCCCGATGAACAGGATCCCGTTTCAAACATGGCCGGTCGAACACAAGGCCGTTTCCTCCATTGTGCGGTACGCCAGGCCTCGTTTCCATCGCCTGTTCCGTCCAAGCCCTCCTGATGAACACGACCACGCATTCCGTTCCGACCCAGCCGGTTGGCTCCCACGCGTTCTGTTGCCTCCCGATGAACACGACGCATTCCGTTGCCTCCCCATGAACACGACGAAGACGCTGTTTCTCCGTTCTGACCCAGCCATGTACACGAGCCCTGGCCGTACGTATGCGCGAGTAGGCGTTCGAGACCCTGCCCATATGTACGTACGTGGCCGTATTTTCTTTCTTGCACCACGGCGCTGACGTGCGTGTACATGCTACGTGCGGCGCCTCTACTACGACTGCGTCTGGCGCCTCTACTACGACACGTGCGCCTCTACATCCACCAAGATATATGTACGTACCGTTCGCGACCGAATGACAACGCCACGACGCTTTGACAAGGTGGGTCCCACGGTATCGAGCACTTCCTTGCCTGCGAAGATGTGTAGTGGTGGGTCCCAGTCGATGTGGGGCGAATCATTTTGGTTTTTTTTTTGCCCAGACGCACTTCCTTGCGTGCGAAGATGTAGCTGGTGGGTCCCATCAGTCAGGGGGCGAATCTTTTTTTTTGCCCGGACGCACTTCCTTGCGTGCGAAGGTGTAGCTGGTGGGTCCCAGCAGTCAGGGGGGAAACGTTTTTTTCGCGAAATACGATGGCCCGTCCGATGGGTCCCTGGAATCATTATTTTTCGCGTAATAAGGAGGCACTTCCTTGCTGCCGCCATGGACCCAGCTGTCAGCCTCTCCACGTACAGTCCACGCCCAATGGAAGTCGTTCCTTGACCACGTTGACCACGCCGTGCCGAGAGCACCAGGGCGGTGGACGACGGCGAGGCCTAGGAAGGGGACGACGTGGAGCCGGTGAAGACGCGGCAGTGGATGCCCACGCGGAGAGGAGTATGAGGGTTCACTCGTTCAGCTGCGGTGTGAGGCTGCCGTCGCCGCAGGGCCTGGCCAGCAGTGGGAATAGTAGGGGGCGGTGAGACCTCCGTGGCAGCACAGCCGGCCATGGGAGGCAGGAGCAGGCGGCACGACCGGCGCTGCTCTGGGCGGCTGGAGCAAGAAGACCAATGGTTGAAGAAGCACCACGGCCGTTGGATGGACATCGTACGGTCACTGCAGCAAGAATTGTTTATATTGACTAAGTTGACAAAGCCCTTGGTACGTCAACTTAGTAGGCCCACAGGTCAGCTTCCGAAACAGTGCGCCCCAGATGTCAGGGGGAGGAATCATTTTTTGTGTGGGTGAAGCTAGAATATCTGAGATTGAAGAAGAAGCACGGCATCCGTTGGATGGACATCCAACGGCCACTGCTGCTAGAACCGTGTGTTGCCTATAAGTTGACAAAGCCTTGCATACGCGTCAACTCTGTTTTTTTAGGGGACGCGCCAACTTAGTAAGGCCAGAAGTGTGTGGCAGAGAACTTATAGCCCATTTGAGATTTGTAAGAATGTGTAGCCCATTTTTGAATTCTAATGGAATTTACTACGGCCCATTTATAGTTTGTTAAAAGTACAACCCATTTCAACCAACCATTCAAAACATAATTCAATAAAATTTCCCGCATTTTGATGGGATCTGAAATATTTTTATCCCGAAATTTCTAGTCAGATTAAGACAATTTCAATATAAATTTATATTACGTAAAAATCTAACGAAACATTGCGCTCGCAAAAATTAATGAAATTAAAATTTTCAATATCCAAAAGTAATATTTTATAAAGTAATCACGTGTTTGGTGCATTTTTTATAGTTACTGCCCAGTTTTTATAATTACATCCCATTTATTATTTCTTAAAGTCCATTTTCTTGTTAAGCCTAATGCATCCCTCCTAGGAAAGATTTGCAGCCCAGCTGGGCGGAGAATAACAACTTGACCTTGCCTGGGTATTCCTAAAAAAAGTATAGCTAGGCTAGCCATTTTCATCTTGTAAAAAATTAATATCTGGGCTGGATATCTGGCTTGGGCTAGACGGGCCACAACCCACCCAGTTAATACCTGCAGTGATGTTTTCGTTGTTGTTCAAAGGAGAAAAATTAATATCTGGGCTAAACATTGAAAAACTCTGCAGTGCTCACACCTCAAAAACACAAATACTGCTCGAGCTGCTTGGTCCCAGCTGTCGGCCGCTTCTTGTGCAATTCTCTCGTTTATTGACTACTACATAGGTTGATAATGGTGTGGGACCGTGATGTCAGGAAACCAGGAGGAAGCAAAATAAATTACTCCAGCGAGCGCTTCCACCTCTGCCTCATTGTCTCCCGTGGAAACCCCTTTCCTCCCTTTTTTTTGCTCGGGCAAGGACCAATGCATGCAGCATGTCCATGCGGTTATTAGGCAAGAAATAAAAGTGCTTTGTATGCTATGAATTACGATGGCCTGCATGGGTAGCTAATAAGGCATCCTCTTAACTGCTGTGATTAAATGTTGTGTTTAGAAGAGAGAAATATTCTTCTTTTCCACCAATCTGCTTGCGCCTAGGTCGTGATGCACCTTCTAATATGACTTATTCACCTAGACGGAGGGAGTATAGTTTACACACACACACACACACACACACACACACACACACACACACACACACACACACACACACACACACACACACATATATATATATATATACACACACACACACACACACACACACACACACACACACACACACACACATATATATATATATATATATATATAAAAATATAATAAGGAGGCACTTGCGTATGTGAGGCTATGGACCTGGTGGGTTCCCATTGTCATCCTCTCCAAGTAAAGTCATCTCCTCGCCCGCGCGCGCTTTCCGCCCGAAACAATCAACGCCGCCCGCCCCGCTTCCTGGTGTAGGCGATTGCTCCGCCTTCAAACGACACAAGTGCCGTTCGTCCGTCCATCTGCCGCCCACATTAATTGTACGCGGTTGCCGAGGCGGCTACTCCGGCGCCACACGTTCGTCCTTCCGCCCGCCCACCATTGCTATATAAACTGTTGCGCCGGCCATAGCTGCAGTCATCCGCATCCGTTCCCTTTCTCCTGTCCACACCACTACTGCCCACCATGGCTACCTCGCGCTCCAACACTCTTCGGGACGGGCGGATGACGAACCACAAGGAGATAGCAGCCATTGCTGCCGACCGGCTGGCTGGCAGGCAGCCGGAGGACGACGACGTCCCAATGGAGAACATGGTAGTCGACAATCCAGCGCCAACTCCCTCCTCCGCGCTATCCTCGCCGGTGCATTGCACCATGACCATCGGCGAGGCCCGTGCCCAATATATGGACACGGTGAGGCAGATGTGTGAGCAGCAGGTCCGGGAGGCGCAGGCCGACGCCGCCTACAACCACCATCTCCTCCAGGAGCACCTGTAGGCGGAGGAGTAGATCGCCGTGGAGCGGGCGGAGCAGGAGGCGCTGCTCGATTCGTACCGCTCCGCCCGCAAGGGCCGCCTCGAGCGCTGGCGGTACCGCATGCGGGTGGCAGAGGCTGCGGCCGCCTACAAAGAGGAGAGCAAAGAGGGCGATGAAGCGGGTGAGGCGCTGTTTGGCAAGACCAAGGACGAGGCAGAGGACAATGCCGGCTCCGACGAGTCCCCGCTCCGCTCGCGTTGATGAGTCCCTGCTCCGCCGAGGCCCCGCGGCGCCAACAACGAGGCAGAGGACACCGCCGGCTCCGCCGAGGCCCCGCCTCGCCAACAACGAGGCAGAGGACATCACCGGCTCAGTCGAGGCCCCACCCTGCCGACAACGTGGGGGAGGATTTCCCCCGCTCCGCTGAGGCGCCGCCCACCGGCAACGAGACAGAGGACATCGCCGGCTCCGCCGAGGCTCCGCCCCGCTGCCAACGAGGCCGCGCCACACAGAAAACGAGGAAGAGTAGAACACGGTAGGTCACCGCCGCTCGGGTCCAAGTAAGGCCACCGCTGCTACCCTCCGGTTGAAGCCAAGCTAGGCGGGTTAACCATTAACGGCCGGTTAGCTTCTTGGCGGTGACGTGGAGTCGGAGAGCTGCGCTAGAGAAGGACGCTGCTTCTACTTAACTGCTGGTGCAGTTGGCTGACTCGCCACATGTCGATTACGCATGCGCACTGCAGTTTAGTCATCAAGCTTCGCTCGGCTCGGCGGGACACAGTGGGTAACCGGTTAATTAATTATACCTCCAGCGCACCCTTTTTAGTTGAAGAATGTATGAAATGTAATGAAATCCGGCATGTTTATATGAAATCCGACCGTGTATGAATGAATTTATTTTGATTAGTTCTAATTCTGTATCACGGCATTGGATGAACATGCAAAACAATACGTACTAGCATTATTCCTGTGGTGATCACCTCGTTTGCAGCAGTTTCACATGTACTCCCTCCGGTCCTTTCTAGTCTGCATACTAGTTTTTTCTGCAGTCAAAGTATCTCTTCCTTGACCAATCTTATACAAAAAGTATGCACTTCCACAATGTGCGAAGTAAAAAGGAACAGAAGGAGTACAAAGAGTTTGAGCAGCTTTTTAGCGTTTCTGTACATTGCAATCAAACACACAGGCCTGACAATTCATAGAGAACATTCAAAACAATCGATGATTATGCATCTCAGCGACTCACATGTTAGAGGCAATATTTACTTCACAACTAAAGAATATAGAAAAAATTATCGACGCTACTGACAACAAAGGGCTTCCCATTCGAAAATATCAAACGCATGTCTTGCTAAAATCAATGAGCAAAATTTGACAAGGTTGTCCCATTCCAAAATATCAAATGCCTACGATTGTGGAATGGGCAGGGTTTGCCATCAGTTCGGACATTGACATGGCACCTCGTGCTAAATAAACCAGCTGTTCTTTTTGTGCAGTTCCACCAAAATCAACCAAATTCGCGCGTAGCTTGTATGATTTCGCCCTTATATGTTGCAACGCCTTGAACTTATCGGCACCTCCTTTCTTGTGGTGGAAATGAATGATTCGATGTATTCATGAACATTTTGTGCAGTTCCCATCGAAATCAAGTGAGCACCCTGTTTGCACAAATACAAAAAGTGATTAGTATAAAGCAAACTGTACTATGAATTGACAGTTTCAACAGCACATACATGGTCCATGTAGAGCACACTTTTAGAAAAATGGAACTCACCGAAAGAATCCTAGAACAACATTGTACTCGCGCATCACAGCAAAAAATGGAGATTTTGTCAGTCCTTCTGAGCTGAAGTTAGTTTGGTCTTGTGGGGAGTAATGTAACCATCCTTCAACTGCTCCTTTTGATGATAAGATAGACAGGGCTTCTTCATCCTGGCATAATCGGAACTAGTCACTTCACGTACTCCATATTCTTCTTCAGAGGAAGATGATCCTGTTGTGCAAAGACAAGAGGACTACTAAATGCTAGCATCACTGTTTTCTCGAAAAAAAGGAAACGAAATATTTAAAACAACACAGATGAAGCACTTCTCAAGGACAATACCACTTTTTCATGACAGTATCTAAACAGTAGCACAACACCAATAGAGATGACAAAGCTCAATCATATGGATGAAATCAGTGGGCGAGTACCAACCTTTGTCAGGAGGCTTATTGTGTAGAGCATACATATGAAGCAATTCTCCGGAGTCATCTGTTGCTATCTACGGTGGGGGCCATGCTTACTATATACTGCTCGATTAGTTTAATGTTTCCAACATCTTCTTGTGCAGTTCCACTAAAATATATGGTATCTTCAAACAAGATCCCTGTTTGCACAAGTAGAGGTAATTACATATTACATTAAGAGTGGCATCAAATCAGTGGCAAAACAATTGCTCGTTCCAGCCATAGCAATAAATTAAGATGCAAAACTATATCATTACTTGTGTCATCACAGCCCAAAGTGCTTCATTACAGCACGGGAGTTGATTTTGTTTTCTTCCGCTTGTTCTTCCCTTAATCACTTGGTTCAATAACGAGACAAGCTTCGCCTTCAATGTAAGATTTGGCATGTCAATTAGGGAGCACAAGTATAGTACTAAACTTAATTTTATGATGAAAGTGGCAAAATACAGGCCAACAGTTGTGAAATATCCTTATCTTACCTCAATGGGATATTACGGTGCACATACAGATTGGAAGTCTTGTCTCCATTTGTGCAGTTCACTAAAATCAAGCAACATTATCGTACAAGTAGCACAACATATGAATGCACACTGCAGAATCATGTGAAAGAAGGCTAGTACTGACCTCTCGCAATGCGGAATTCAAACAACTCACAAAAAGAAGATCTGAACCAAATTTGCCTTAACGGATAGGAAGTAAGATCTCCTCTTGTGCAGTTCCACTAAGATCAAGCAATAAAGCAACGTTGTCGGTGTGGCATTTTGGTTGAACTGCACAAAACACTCTTAAAACAAAAGTGTTTTGTGCAGTGCAACAAAAGGTCACAATGGCAACAGGTGAAGTAGATAACCTGTTTACACAGAGGTGCAAAGGAAACAATTAGTGTTCAATAACGGTGGATGACACGAAGCCAACAAAAGAAGCATCTACCTTATCTAAATGGGAAAGAAAGCAAGACAGTAGCATTTCTCAAATGGTGGCATTGATTAATATTAACATAGAGATTATATTAACAATAAAATTAGTTAAACATGTAATTTGCTTTTAAGCGTGGCATTGCATCAATTTTCAGTGCATTATTAGAGGTGTTTGTTTACGGGGACATTTTGGTGTAGGGACTAAAAAACTCCGTGTCGGTCCCATCTAAACCAAACAGGAGGGACTTTAGGGACTAAAAGTGGGCATTTGGGACTAAAGAAAGAAGACCCGAGGAGTCTTTTGGGACTTTTTCCAACAGTTGCCCCCGCCACGCATCGCACCTTGTCTCTATTAGTTCATTACTAGGGGTAACATGGTCTTTTAGCATGTCATTTAATAACCTCTAGTCCATGTTTAGTCCCGGAACCCAGCAGGTAGGGACTAGGAGTTTTTAACCAAACAGGGCCTTAGATTAACAACAGCTAATGAGTTGCACGAGGCGGTGGACGACCAGCACCATGTGCATCTACCGATGTCTTGTGGTCATGCACATCTGTTGCAACAAAGAACAAACAACCAAGGAGCATATTTGTGTTGGTCCCAGTTTTGTTATCTTTAGACACCTTTCCCTATGTGAGCGCAGCAAATCTAGTCCTACTCAAACTCTACAGCCTTGTCCCCTCCTTTCCTTTTTGAACTAGTACTTTCGCCCCTTCCATTCCTCTTTGAACCACGTCCTAGATTTATGCGATACAACTTTCCCCACTACTTTCCCCCATTCCTTTCCTCTTTGAACCACATCCTAGATTCATGCTATACAACTTTCCCCCTTCATTTCCTCTTTGAACCATGTCCTAGATTCATGCTATATACAACTTTTCCCACTACTTTCCCCCACTCCTTTCCTCTTTGAACCACGTCCTAGATTCATGGTATACATGCAGCTAGAGCAATGCATGTGGAGTAAGTAAATTATACCTTAAGGTTCTTGGGGCGTGGTTTGGTGGGCGACGGGACTGCGGCGAAGAAGAAGGGGTCGGAGGCCCTCCCGCGCCGCCGCTGGGTGGAAAGTGAACAGCTGCGCCGGTAGTCCCTCGCCGACGGCGACAACGTTAAGCCTCCTTCCCTTCCCGGCGGATGGATCTTGCCGGCTCTTTGAGCAGCAGTGAGGGGAGAGAGAGGCCAACAAAGTCTTGTTTAGATCTGGAGAGGGTGAGAGTGTGTGAAGAGAGCAACTACAAGCGTTGAGGCTCCAGCGGGAGAGGGCGAGAGAGTGTGAAGAGAGCAACTACAAGCGCCGAGGCTCCAGCGTGTATATATATATTGGAGAGAGAGTGTGAACCGTGCAAACCCTAGGAAACATTTTGACCAGTCAAAGAATCCTCCTGGCACAAATTATGCTCAAGTGTAGTTATCTAACCCGAGACCTCAAGTTTGATGAGCGAACAGGCTAACCAGCTACACAACCCTCCCATTATGTTCAACGAGAGGGAAATAACCTTTTATACATTCCTGCATTCATGTGACAAGCATGCAGTGTTTTTTGTGTGTGTGTGTGGGAGTCGTTGGGATTTCAACCATAATCGTGTCATGTGGCTTTGGTGGTAAGACTATCTATAGTGGTGCAGAAATAATCCAGCCTTAGTCACCTTACCTCTCTCCACGTAGTACGTTGGGTCCCACCAGTCAGAGGGTGAAACAAACAAATTAATAAGAAAAATTAAAAGCACTGTCCAATCGATCCCTCTATTCGCTCACGTACACTATTTTAAGTGAATCCTTATTATAACATGCACACAAATTTTGGGCACTTGTATTCGACTGAAGTCAGCGTGCCACCGTACCTCGTATACTTACTACTCCCTCCGTCTAGGTGTAATAAGTCATGTTAGAAGGTGCAACGGGACCAAGGTGCGTGCGTGTGTGTGCGCGCGCGCGCGCGCGTGTGTGTGTGTGTTTAACAACATGTGTGTGTTAGAGAGAGCGACAGATCGACCTACTCCTACAGAGAGATGTTGTGTAGTGTACGATTTTAGCTGCGAGAGTCGGTGCATCCTCTCGTTTCCGAGCGTGTCCGGTAGGGACATGCAGACAGCTGCCACGCCCGCTCCTGACCAGCCTGGCCCACCCAAAGCCCCTCCATCGCCCGCGCGCGCTTCCCGCCCGAAACGGTCAGCAGCGCTCCAAAGAATCGGTGCCGCATTTCAAAGCACAAGTGCTCCCTAGGTGGTTTTGGTAATTAATGACAACATATCTCTTGTTGGACTAACACTTTTATCTAGTATGTTTCAGATAAGTTCAACATTGGAGTGGCATGGACTAAAGGATGTGGGAACTCCTTCAAGATGCTAAGGACAAAGGATTGGCTCAAGCTTCAAGCTCAAGACTCTTCATTTTCCATTTTAGTGATCCAAGATCACATTGAGTCTATAGGAAAAGCCAATACTATCAAGGAGGGATGAGGTGTTGCTTAATGAGCCTCTTGCTTCATGTGCTTAGTGATATGCTCCAAATACCCTCAACTACTTTCCCACTTCCACACATATGTCCTAAACCTAAAGTCAAACTCGGCCCCACTGATTCTTTCTATCCGACGCCACCGAGTTTGGATGTCTTAGCCACTGCCACAAACCCTAGGCAAATCGGTCTCACCGATAGGGATCTCGGTCTCACCGAGATGGGATTGTAATCTCTCTGTGTATGTCCATTATCAAAATCGGTCTCACCGAGTTTGAGCAACCGAGATTACAATGCAAACTCTCTGGTTAACTTATTATCAAAATCGGTCCCACCGAGTTTGATAATCGGTCAAACCGAGTTTGCCTGACCAACTCTCTGGAAAGCTTATTACCAAAATCGGTCCCACCGAGTTTGTGTAATCGGTCTTACCGAGATTACGTTATGCCCTAACCCTAACCATATCGGTCCCACCGAGTTGCATTTCGGTCCCACCGAAAACCCTAACGGTCACATTATTTGCAAAATCGGTCTGACCGAGTTTAACTATTCGGTCCCACCGAGTTTGGTAAATTGTGTGTAACGGTTAGATTTTGTGTGGAGGCTATATATACCCCTCCACCTCCTCTTCATTCATGGAGAGAGCCATCAGACTGAACCTACACTTCCAGCATCCTATTTCTGAGAGAGAACTACCTACTCATGTGTTGAGGCCAAGATATTTCATTCCTACCATATGAATCTTGATCTCTAGCCTTCCCCAAGTTGCTTTCCACTCAAATCATCTTTCCACCAGATCCAAATCCTATGAGAGAGAGTTGAGTGTTGGGGAGACTATCATTTGAAGAACAAGAGCAAGGAGTTCATCATCAACACACCATTTGTTACTTCTTGGAGAGTGGTGTCTCCTAGATTGGCTAGGTGTCACTTGGGAGCCTCCGACAAGATTGTGGAGTTGAACCAAGGAGTTTGTAAGGGCAAGGAGATCGCCTACTTCGTGAAGATCTACCGCTAGTGAGGCAAGTCCTTCGTGGGCGACGGCCATGGTGGGATAGAAAGGTTGCTTCTTTGTGGACCATTCGTGGGTGGAGCCCTCCGTGGACTCGTGCAACCGTTACCCTTCGTGGGTTGAAGTCTCCACCAACGTGGAAGTACGATAGCACCACCTATCGAAACCACGCCAAAAACATCCGTGTCTCCAATTGCGTTTGAATCCTCCAGTCCCTTCCCTTTACATTCTTGCAAGTTGCATGCTTTATTTTCCGCTGCTCATATACTCTTTGCATGCTTGCTTGCTATATGTTGTGAATGTTAAGCTTGTGCCTAAACTCCACTCAAACTTTAAAGAAACTTAAAAACTGCAACTTTGGTACTTATTGTCTAATCACCCCCCTCTAGACACCTCTTCTCAAGGTCCTACAAGTGGTATCAGAGCATTGGTCTCCATTGCTTTGGTCTAATCACCATTGGAGTAAGATGGATGAGTCTACTTTGGGGAGTCTTAGTCATAGAGTGCCTATTCTTGATGGAGAGTATTTTCGTGAGTGGAAAAATGAGATGCTTGTTATTTTCAATCAATATCATTTTAACAAGTACATTGCTAGTCCTTGTGCACCTTGTGTTGATCCTATGCATCCTACCCTTGATGAACCTATTGACATGACTAGGAATCTTAGAACTGTTAATCTTATCACTAGAGGCTTGCCTAGAAACTTGATTAGAATCTTGCCTACTTTTGAGTGTGCCTACACTATATGGAAATTTCTTGAGGAATGATTTCCTGATTATTCTTTGAAAAATCTTGATGAAATTCTCTATAAGTCTATTGCTTTGAGCAAAATGAATACTAGTGATCCTATGTTTGGTGATCGTCTATTTGAGCTTACAAACCTTATGCGTGCCAAAGGAAATGTTGGCATTATTAGTGACATTATTTCCGAAGCTATAAGAATTCATAAGCAAGATATGTGTCAAACTCATTCTAATGAATCACCCTCTCTAGGATTTGATCCACCACATGACGATGTTGAACATGGATACTATGATGAGGATGATGATAGTGACTTCGATCTTGACGATGCAATGAGACATTTTGGTCTTATGGCAAATCTTCGGGGATATATGTCAGGAGGAAAGGAATGGGTTCTTGATAGTGGATGTACCGATCACATGACCGGAGATAAAGACATGTTTCGTGAGCTTGCTGATAATGATAGTCCTCAAAAATATGTCACTTTCGGTGACAACTCAAAGGGTAAGGTGGTTGGCCTCGGTAAGGTGGCCATCTCACATGATAGCTCCATACAAAATGTTATGCTCGTTGAATCTCTTGGTTACAACTTACTTTCAGTATCTAGACTTGCTGATTTGGTTTCAATGTTCTATTTATCAAGTAGATTGCCAAGTGTTTCATCGAGATAATCATAAAATGGTCTTCTTGGTGTGCGTAGAGGTGATCTATACATTGTTGATTTCACTAAAAGGCTCAACCTAAAACTTGCTTCATTGCTAAATCCTCAAAAGGCTGGTTATGGCATAGACGGTTAGGTCATGTTGGTATCTGAAACCTTGACAAGCTTATTAAAGGAAATCATATCCTTGGAGTTAATGATGTCATATTTGATAAGGATAGACTTTGCAGTGCTTGTCAAGCAGGTCAACAGGTTGGAGGAAGGCATCCCGTGAAGAACATCATGATCACGAAGAGGCCACTCGAGCTACTTCACATGGATCTCTTTGGTCCCAACTCTTACAAGAGTCTCGGTGGAAATTCTTTTGGTCTAGTTATAGTTGATGATTTTTCCAGATTTACGTGGGTGTTCTTTCTCGATGATAAATCGCAGGTCCAAAAGATCTTCAAAAACTTCGCTAGAAAGGCCCAAAATCAATTTGAAGTGAAGATCAAGAAGGTTCGCAGCGACAACGGAACGGAGTTCAAGAACGCAAATGTGGACACCTTTCTTGACAAAGAAGGGATTTCACACGAGTTCTCGGCTACGTACACACCTCAACAAAATGGAGTTTTTGAGAGGAAGAACCGGACGCTCATCGAAATGGCGAGAACGATGCTTGATTAGTACAAGACACCGAAGCACTTTTTGGCAGAAGCGGTTGAGACAGCTTGTCATGCAACAAACCGCTTGTACCTTCACAAGCTACTTGGCAAGACGGCATACGAGCTCCTCACCGGTAACAAACCCCAAGTTGGATACTTTAGTATTCGCTCAAAGTGCTACATTCTTGATAAGCATCGTCGTTCTAAATTTGCTCCTAAGTCTCATGAAGGTTTCCTACTAGGTTATGGCTCAAACTCTCACACTTACCGTGTCTACAACAATTTCACCCGAAAGGTTGAAGAGACGGTAGATGTGAAGTTTGATGAATCTAACGGCTCGCAAATAGAGCAATTGCCAATTGATGTAGGAGACAAAGACCCTTAGGAAGCAATCCAAGACTTTTCTATTGGCAAGGTCCGTCCAACGGAGGTGAAGGAGAGTACCTCGTCCGTCCAAGTGGAAGCTTCTACTTCACGACAAAGTGAACCAAGAGTTGATACGGAAGCATCCACAAGTGGGACACACCAAGATGAAGAAAACGAGGAAGTGCATCAAGATGAATGTCAGCAACCTCCTTCTCCACCACGACAAGAGAACGACAACGCCAACAATGAAGAAGGCCAAGAAGAAGAACAAGATGAAGAAGATGTTCAACGAAGACCCAAGCAAAAGCTTTCACGAGTTCGAGCAAGAATTGCTAAAGACCATCCCTCGAGCAAATCTACAATGATATTCAAACCGGGAGAATCACTCGCTCTAAAACTCGTTTAGCTAACTTTTGTGAAAACTATTCTTTCATCTCTAGCATTGAACCTATGAAGGTCGAAGAAGCATTGGAAGATCCGGATTGGATAAATGCTATGCATGAAGAGCTATAGAACTTTGAGAGGAACCAAGTTTGGACATTGGTTGAGAAGCCCGACAACAACCACAACATCATCGGTACCAAATGGGTGTTTCGCAACAAGCAAGATGAAGATGGACAAGTAGTTCGCAACAAAGCACGTCTAAATCGCCCAAGGCTACACACAAGTCGAAGGTATGGACTATGGTGAGACTTACGCCCCGTTGCTAGACTTGAGTCCATTCGCATCTTACTTGCCTATGCTAATCACCATGATATCACCTTGTACCAAATGGACATTAAAAGTGCTTTTCTAAATGGTGAAATAGAGGAGGAAGTTTATGTTAAACAACCTCCCGGCTTTGTTAATCCTAAGAAACCCAATCATGTTTACAAACTTCACAAAGCTCTTTATGGTCTTAAACAAGCTCCTAGAGCATGGTATAAATGCTTGACCAAGTTTCTTCTTGAAAAAGGCTTTGAAATTGGGAAAATTGATTCTACTCTTTTTACTAAAAGGGTTAATGGCGAACTCTTTGTGTGCCAAATTTATGTTGATGATATAATATTTGGTTCAACTAACCCTCATTTTAGTGAAAAATTTGGGAAGCTAATGTCGGAGAAGTTTGAGATGTCTATGATGAGCGAACTCAAATTCTTTTTTGGTTTACAAATCAAGCAAACTAAGGAAGGTACTTTTGTTTCTCAAACGAAGTACACTAAGGACTTATTCAAGAAGTTCAATATGCAAGAATGCAAAGGTATGACTACACCCATGCCTACTAGTGGACATCTTGACTTAACCAAAGATGGTGAACCGGTTGATCAAAAGGTTTATCGCTCAATGATTGGTTCATTGTTATATCTATGTGCTTCACGTCCCGATATTATGCTAAGTGTGTGCATGTGTGCACGATATCAAGCTGCCCCTAAAGAATGTCATCTTAAGGCCGTGAAAAGGATAGTGAGATACTTAATCCATACACCAAATTTTGGCATTTGGTATCCTAAAAGGGCCTCTTTCGATCTTGTTGGCTATTCCGACTCGGACTATGCCAGAGACAAGGTTGATAGAAAGTCCACTTGGTACTTGTCAATTTCTGGTAGATCTCTTGTGTCTTGGTCCTCCAAGAAACAAAACTCGATATCCTTATCCACCTTGAAGCTGAATATATTGTCGCTGGTTCATGTTGTGCTCAATTACTTTGGATGACCCAAACTCTTAAAGACTATGGGATATATGTGAGACATGTTCCATTGCTTTGTGATAATGAAATTGCTATCAAAATTGGTCATAATCATGTGCAACATTCTCGAACTAAGCATATTGAAGTTCGTCATCATTTCATTCGAGATCATGTTGCTAAGGGTGACATTGATCTTCAGCATGTTCGCACCGAAAAGAAATTAGCGGATATATTCACTAAACCTCTTGATGAGAAAGTGTTTTGCAGGTTAAGAGGAGAATTGAACATCATTGATGCTTCAAACTTGGAGTAGAAACTCCATTGGATACATGCAAGACATGAGCTTATGACTAATCCTTGATATTTCTCTTAGGAAGAAAAACTTATGTCTTGGACATATTTGTATCTTGCATGTTATCTAACCCATGTAGGTACTTGGTTGAATCAATTCCATGAGATTGTAACCTACTCATATCTTGAGCAATCTCTACATCACCAAGTCTCTACACAAGGTGGTTGAAGACAAGGAAGCACGAAACCATTCAAACATATCCTTTGATAAATTCTATGTTGAGTTTCATGATTGTCATTTTTGGATATACAAGTGCTCTTCCTTGCAAGAACTAACCCATGTAGGTAGATGGACTCAAATTCCAAGTGGTGCTCCAAATTCTTGATGAGCTACATCAACCTTGAGTAACCCACGCAAGTTCAACTACATGGACAACACCACCAACCAAGGTATGTTATTCCATCTTAGAGAAGCTTTACTCCGAGTCATTGAGTTAAAGCAACTCGACAAGATGTGAATACATCAAGATGCTTAAACGAAAAATGGCAACCCCATTTTGAGCTTAAACGATGAGTATGGCCTATGATCAAGTGATCTCACTTGACTCCTAAGTCAATATACTCTAACATAGGTGACTTTGTTGCCGACCATCTCTAGATGAAGTTCTCCTGTGTTCTTTTCGAGTTTTGCATTTGTCTCATGCATTTGTGTTTCCCTTTCAAAAAAACCTTCATCTAGATTTCTTTTCTGTTTTCTCTGCATTTTCGCATCTAATTCCTTGCATATCTTTCAGTTAATTCCTTGCAAATCTTTGTGAGATCTTACTAGTCTAGTGAGCTGAGGTGACAAGTGTTTTCTCTGCGATGAACTCGGTTCAACCGATTTGTTGTTTTCGGTCCAACCGAATCCTTTCGGTGCAACTGAAGCCTACAACTCGGTGCCACCGATTCCATAACAGGAAAAACACTTTGCCACATATTCTGTGTTTCGCCTGTTCCAGCTCCACTCCATGAATCTTGTCCTGTACAAGCATCACAATTTTATCATTGCTTTATGTTGTGACTCAAGGATCAAACCCATTCATGAAAAATTCCAGAGGGGGAGAGAGAGATTACATCTTTATCAAGCCCTTCTTGGAAATTGATGTCAAAGGGGGAGAGAGAGATCACATCAAAGCTTATCATTTAGAGAGAGAGATCACATCAGAGAAGGAGAGAGAGATCCTTCAGGGGGAGAGAGAAGATCCTTCAGGGGAAGAGAATACTAATAGAAAGTATTTCTCAAGGATCCCAGATGCTTTGTGTTCAAGAGGAGAGATGTCCACATGTCTTCTTGAGGGGAGAGACATGTTCATATGATCTGTTGTGCTAAATTTTGCATTAGCATACATTAGCTCTGAACTTTAGCTCTGATCATCATTCATATCTTTTAGCTCTGTTTTCCTTCAGCTCTGATTTTCATTCCCTATCTTCTCCCGGTATCCCATGTTAGATTGTGGGGAGCAAGACATCTAAGGAAAGAGATCATTTAAATTCATTGCATATCTTTACTCTTGGGGACATGTCTAATCCAATGTGGTACTCAGTACTCACTCTCTACATGTCATCCAGTCTTGGTATTCTTGTGGTTTCTTTTGTTTGCTCTAGCTAGTAGATGCATCTGTGTTCTCTAACCTTGTTTACGCAGGTTCATTCCATCCTAAGCCAACTCAAGACTATAAGGTAAGTATATGCATCACAATCATGTGTATGAGGAATTCTTGCTGATGTACATACTGTTTGCAAGAAGGACTCATGGGCATGAAGGTATTCTCTTTAATACTTTTGTGACGCCCCTGATTCAATCGTACACTAATCATACACACAAACGTGTACGATCAAGATCAGGAACTCACGGGAAGATATCACAACACAACTCTAAAACATAAATAAGTCATACAAGTATCATAATACAAGCCGGGGCCTCGAGGGCTCGAATACAAGTGCTCGATCATAGGCGAGTCAGTGGAAGCAACAATATCTGAGTATAGACATAAGTTAAACAAGTTTGCCTTAAGAAGGCTAGCACAAACCGGGATCTGAGATCGAAGAGGCGCAGCCTCCTGCAGGATCCTCCTAACTACTCCCGGTCGCGTCGTCGGGCTGCTGCGTAGTAGTAGGCGCCTCGGTGTAGTAGTAAATCATCGACGGTGGCGTATGGCTCACGGGATCCATCGTGCTGGTCGCAGCAACCGGGTAAAGAAAGGGGAAAAGGGGAAACAAGGCAACCGTGAGTACTCATCCAAATACTTCGCAAGCAAGGAGCTACACTACATATGCATGGGTATATGTGTAAAGGGCCATATCAGTGGACTGAACTGCAGAATGCCAGAATAAGAGGGGGAAAACTAGTCCTGTCGAAGACTACGCTTCTGGCAGCCTCCGCCTTGCAGCATGTAGCAGAGAGTAGATGAAGTCCTCCAAGTAGCATCACATAGGAATAATCCTACCCGCGATCCCTCCTCGTAACCACGAGAGAGAGCGACCACCGGGTTGTATCCGCACTTGGAAGGGTGTGTTTTATTAAGTATCCGGTTCTAGTTGTCATAAGGTCAAGGTACAACTCCAAATCGCCCTGTTATCAAGATCATGGCTATTCGAATAGATTAACTTCCTGCAGGGTGCACCACATAACCCAACACGCTTGATCCCATTTGGCGGACACACTTTTTCGGGTCATGCCCGCCGCGGAAGATCAACACGTCGCAGCCCACCTAGGCACAACAGAGAGGTCAAGACGCTGGTCTAAACCTAAGCGTCAGGGTGCGAGCCCATCGCCCATAGCACACTTGCACGCTTGTAGGGCGGCGAAGCGGCACCTAGCCTAGCGGCGTTCTAGTCCAATCTGGCGCGCGCCGCTCGATCGCCGACGTCACGAAGTGCCGGTGATACCACGACGTCGAGTGCCCATAAGCATTCCCCAGCGTAGTTGGTTAGTGCGTATAGACCAAATGGCGGACTCGGATCAAATACCAAGATCTCGTTAAGCGTGTTAAGTATCCGCGAACAACGACCGGGGCGAGCCCACCTCTCTCCTAGGTGGTCTCAACCTGCCCTGTCGCTCCGCCATAAAGTAACGATCGGGGCCGTCGGGAACCCGGGCCCACCTCTACCGGGATGGAGCCACCGTCCTTTCAGCCCCATCTCCGAACAGTATCACGGAGTAATGTGACAAATGTAAAGTATATAGTATATGCCCGTGATCACCTCCCGAAGTGATCACAGCCCGATAGTATAGCATGGCGGGGCGGACAAGAGTGTAGGGCCACCGATGGAACACTAGCACCCTATACTAAGCGAAGAGGATAGCAGGTAAAGGTAACAACAAGTAGTAGCAAGGACAAAGCTATGCAGCGATATAGGATTAACCGAAAGCGAGTAACATGCTACACTACTCTAATGCAAGCGGTATAGAGAAGAGTAGGCGATATATGGTGATCAAAGGGGGGGGCTTGCCTGGTTGCTCTGGCAAGAGAGAGGGGTCGTCAACTCCGTAGTCGAACTGGGCAGCAGCAGCGTCGGTCTCGTTGTCTACCAGAGAGAAGAGGGAGAAGAAACAATGAACACCATGCAAACAGATGCATAATGATGCATGACATGACAAGTAACTATGCTAGGGGTGCCCAATCGCGGTAGTAGGTGATACCGACGAATGGGGAAAACATCCGGGAAAGTATTCCCGGTGTTTTGCTTTTCAGATGAATGAACGGGGGAAAGTTGCGTGTTTGCTATGTTAGGGATGTGTGGTGGATGAACGGACTGCGTATCCGGATTCGTCTCGTCGTTCTAAGCAACTTTCATGTACAAAGTATTTTCATCTGAGTTACGGTTTAATTTATATTAATTTTTAAAGTTTTAAATCATTTTCTAATTTATTAATTATTAATTAAATTAACATTATCCAGAATAGTGTTTGCTGACGTCAGCATGGCGTCAGCAGTCAACGTTGACCGTTGACCTGGTCAACCTGACAGGTGGGTCCCATTTGTCATTGACTGAGATTAACTAAACATGTTAGTTAGCTTAATTACCTGATTAGGTTAACTAATTCTAATTAATTTAGTTAAACCAAATTAATTAACTTAATTAATTCACTAATTAATTAATTATTACTTTTACTAATTTCATTTTCATTTTTTTTGTTCTTGGCAGTGGCCCACAGGGCCAAACGGGTGTTGGGCGATTGGTGCAGGCGTGGCAGCAGGCGACGGGGTTATAGGCGTGGCGCCCGTCGGGCTGACCCAACTGAGCGAGATCGCTCGAGGCGTGGGGAGGGCGGAAGGGGAACGACCATGGCGGCGGAGGCGGCTGGCGCAGGAGCCGCAGGGCGGTGGCGGGCGCCGGTGGGGGGGGTTGCACGGGAAGGGCGGCCGGAGGCAAGTGGCAGCAAGGGGCCGACCACGGCGCCGGAGCGAGGCGGCAAAGGGGCGGGACGGCCAAGGCGACGGACGCGTGGGTTCGTCGCGCACGCTGCAGAGCAGCACGGGGCGGGGTCGTAGCGAGGAGCACGACGAGCGGCGGAGAGGGGAAGAGGAGGCCGAGGGCCTCACCGTGGAATTCTGAAGGACGGGCAACGGGGTCGAGGAGGTGGTCGGGATGACGCGCGAAGAGGAGGCAGGCCGGTGAGGGAGCGCTCCGGCGAGGTCCAAGCGGGGCGGCCGTGGCCGTGGCGTCCGCGGCCTTCGGGCGCGATCTTGGGCGAGGGAGAGACGACGGGACGGCGCGGACGGGTCTCGCGGCGCTTTGTCGGGGGAACAGCGAGGTAAGCGGGCGCCGGGACCGAGGCGAGGCCTTGGTCCGCGAGGAAGGCGGTCGGGTGGGGTGGCGAGGTGGCTCGGTGTGACGGGAGTCGAGGGCGACGGGCGGCTGGCAGAGGCGGCGGGGCACATGCGGCCAGCCGTACTGCGGCGGGCGGCGTGGATCGCTGGGCGTCGGTTGCCCAGACCGGATCCGCTGGGGTGGAGGCAGCGGTTCCGGCGGCGTTGGTGCGGCACACGGCGACGGCGCCGTTGTCCAGGGCGGCAGGACGTGATGCGGTTCGAGGCGGGTGGCGTCGGGGTAGGGCCTCTCCACAATCCAGATGGGATCGAGAGGAGAGGGTGGGAGAGGGAGTGGCGTCGTGGGGGGGGGAGTGGGAGAGCGGTAGTGGGTTAGGGTTTGCGGTCAAGGTGGAGTGGCCTTGTAGGCCAGAGAGAGTGGGACGGGCCATGGGCTGGCTTTGGCCGGAGTGGCCACTGGGCCTCGAGGCCCATGAGGGGTGTTTCTCCTTCTTTTCCTTAGTTAGTTTTGTTTTTTTTAATTTATTTTCTCTTCTATTTTATTTCATTTTAAAAATATAGGACTTATATAAAAACATGGTTTCTTCATGACAAATAGTTAGGGAATATTTTCAACACATCGAACATTTTAGTTTTGAGTTTTGAAAACTTTAATTGTTTTAACTTTAATTCAAATTTAGAATTTGAATCCGTTTCGATCTAACATGGGATTATCAACAGTAACCGAGGTGACGTGGCATCGTTAACACGGGATTACTGTAGCCTGATTACCCGGGCGTCACAATTCTCCTCCTCTAAAAGAAATCTCGTCCCGAGATTTAAGAGGTAGTGAAAGGGGGGAAGGTTTGGTAACGAATCTAGCGGGTCTTCTCATTCTGGCTTGCTCTTCTCGAAGAGACCGGTTCAATACATTGATGTCTTCATTTCTTTGCTTCAGGTCTTCATGATGAAGTCGACATCCTTTCTTCGGGATCTTCATCGTACTTACGAATAGGTAACGGGGCAAATCGGCAACGACAGCATGCTATAAGGGTAATAATCTGGGATTAACCCATGAATGAGCATATGAGTACCTCTCGAGTTGAACAAATAAAACACATCGAGAGTAAAGTTCGAAGGTACAATAAGAAGTTTCAAGCAGCCAGGCCATCGTTCAATGCCTAGTCACAAGGTGAAAGGGGTTTCAAAGCAACGTAATGATTATTTTGTCCGATGCCAGAATTGATGATCTCATCGGAAGGTGGCTCATTAATTACATACGAGTCCACGCGGGAGGAATAACTTTGGGAATAGGGGGTGTACAGGAGAGTCAGGTTTCGATCCTGTGGAACTGTGGGTTATGGACCCACCATGTGGTTGAAAGTAGCAAGCGGGCCGGCATCTTGCTCGGTCACGATAGCAAGGCGTGTCAGAGGGTAGCATGTTAGTTATGCCGGCAACATCATCGATACCAAGGGCGAGGGACGAAGAGAACCATTTTCCTGCTCGTTGAACGAGGCGGGCCAATAGGCAAGGTTCTCGTCCATCTGTGGCTACGAAATGTCATCAACAATAATAATGAGGTCTTCTTGCGAGAATTGTACACGAGGTATATACATAAGCAGGAGAATATTACTGCTTAGATCATATAGATCACAAGAAAGGTTAAACCAAACAATGGAAAGGAAAATGTGTTTAAACACATATATCGGGTATATCCTTCCCAAGGACAAGCAGAGCATGATATCCTTGGCAGGATATAATGTAGAAAACTCTTTAGGAAAAGGGAGAGAAATTTCATGACATTACCCATGCAACGGTGTTTGGATAATTGAGCAAGTAACATTTAGCATTGGGCTTCAAATGTTCTTATTGAAAATTGGAGCACCAAAGACATGCTTCGAGATAGCATTGACAAGGTCTTCAGGCAAAGATCAGACTATGGATACACAAAGGAGCCGTCAAGAACAACTTATAGAATAAGTCTTACAATTTTCCTCATGGATGATTGGTTAACCTTGCTAAAAAGGAAACTATAACAATAGGTCCTCCGGCCAGGTGTGCTAGGCATGACCTCACCTTATCGGGTCAAGGACAAATGTTATAACTCTTGGGATTATATTCCAACCATCATATGTGACCCACATTCAGGTCTGATTGGTGTTAGGATACCTCAAACTCAGGATGCCCGAGGAGAAAAGGCGCGACACAAATTGACGGGATGACAATGTAAGATTCTCGGGAAATGAACTATGGAAGCGAGTTCCTGAACAAGAGTTCATCATTAAACCAAGGAGAGGATGAGGAGGTGGCTGATGGACTAAGCGACAATCCATCGAGTTTAACAAAAGATGGATTTCCACTATGATGTGAACAAGGAGGTAACACTTGTCAGATCAAATGATATAATTATGTATGCTCGAGGAAAACATACACAATTAAACACAGGTTGAAAGGTGTAACCGAAATATGGGCTAGGTTGCCCGACCAATGTTAGAATGGTGATTCGCTAACCTATATACAAAGAATGAGACTATCGTTCATTAATTTACAAGCAATATGGCTGCTAAAAGTTTTGAATTCCCGTATCATAGCTCAATTGTCGGTATTCCAGTTAGAAGCAACATGGGGACCAAGAAAGAATGGTGATGGTGAGAAGTATCACTATACCAAGAATTCTTAAGAGGTGGAGTAATACTCACGACATTCTCGACAGAAAAGGCAGTAATACTTCAAGGCAGAACACAACACTAGCTGGAGAGCAAGTTGTATTCATAATGTGGACAAGTCCGCGATGAAAGGAAGTCAAGGGTGTTGTCGATGATAATAAAGATCATCGAGGGCAAGGAGGGTATTTCTCACCATGAACACAGTTGACAACTCGAAAGAAGTCAAAGTGTTGAAGGTGATCCGACACATTTGTCGAGAGATTTCATGAAGATGTAATCAATCAGCGACGACATCGAGTCAAAGGAATGATGAAGCGAAAGGTTATTGGAACCATGGGTATGACACAAACTCCAAAGCAAGCTTGATGTCCAAAGCGAAATGATATGATGAGGAAAGATCGACGTAAGCTTAGCTCATCATCAAAAAAAATGCTCTGTGAAGAAGGACCAGGTAGCACAGTTAAAATCGGCACGACAAGGATATAGCCAAACAGGCTAGGAATGACGTGATTGAGTTCAAACTCGTAAGTAATGAAGGTTACCAAGAGTTGCTTAATTGCGATGCGGACTCGAGTCAGTTATCGGTGTCCTTGAGTGTTTAATAACTCAGAGCCCGTGAAAAATTGGAATCAATGAGAATGTAACACTTGATGAAGAACTCATAAGAAGTTATGCAATTCTGTGATAATCTTGAGATACCAGGGGGTAATACTCGACGACAAATCAAAGTAGAGGTTGGACTGGGGTATTACTCTGCAGAAGACAAGTGCTTAAACTTGCACGAGAAATGGTATTTAAGGAAAACATGGTGGAAACCACGATCGTAAAGGATCGAACCACAGATACAAGATGAACTTACAACAAGGGGGTAATTACTTTTACGAGCAGCTTCCATGATAAGTTATACATCGTGTCCATGGGCATGAACGCAAGGTTCAAGGTCGACTCCCACTTCTTCAATGTATAACCTTCCATTCACTTCTCGCTTTGATAAAGGCATTAGTGTTAAAAGTTTTACCTGGTGAAATACCAGGTGAGTATGACTCGTGAAAACTCCCGAGTTCACACATATTAAGGAAGGCATAGGTTCAACCCATCAGGGTATCGTGGAAATATATACCACAAGCTTCAATAGTAAATACCACCAGCTCGAAAGCTGAGCATGGTTGAGAAAGCAGAGGATACAATTTACCAAAGGCATTATGTATTTGAGGGAAGGCTCACAAGGTTATTGAATATGAAGGACGTTGTTGGATAAAATCCAACAAAGGATCCGGTGGTCCTCAAAGGATCTGACGTGAGCATCGGTACTCAACCAGAGGAAGAAACAATGCAAGGAGATCAAACTATAGAAACAACTGACTAATCCAAAGTTCAAATGCAAAAGAATTATGATTTCCAAATCAGGGAATCAGAAGCAACGCTCTGATCAAGGATGGATAAGTTGAGTAGGCTTAGGGGTACAATCGACGGCAAATTGATTGGTCGATAACCAGCTCATGTTCAAAATAATGTCCGAGCGGAAAGATAATTTAGAAGGGTTGATAGATGATTGTGTGCATTACGCTGCGTGTTGAATCAAATAGGATCAAAATGGCGGTGTCAAAAGATACTAGTGAATATTGCGGATATATGGGAAGCATCCATAATGCAAGTAGACAAGTATTTTGCGAACAATAAAGCTGCTAAGGATTTTGGAGGATTGAATAGTATTTCAAAGACTTTTGTGAAACACCGAACAAGCGGGATGAGCGGATACTCGGAAAGTGCAGAAATTATTCTTAGGGGTATTCAGTGGCAAAGAACGCAAGGCAAGAGGCACAAAATATTCTCGGGGTATCTTGTAATAACAAGATCGATGAGAATAAAAGTAAGCACTGACAGTGTAAGTATTTATCCATAGGGATATTTCGTGGAAGGAATTGCAAAAGCAACGGGCACAAGGTCTCGAGAGAAAATCGAGAGTATCTTTGAAATCTCTTTGGTGCAGCCAGCGATCATCTGGACTGAAGGGGCTCTCCGGGAGAGAGTATTATCGAGAACCTAGAGTTATTTTTGTTTTTAGCAAAATCATTTAATCCGAATAGAAGAGATGTCAGAGTCCCAGAGTATAGGTCGAGGAATAAAAGATCCTAATACCACCCAATGGCGACGTGGGCCCGTAAGCCGCACAGCCATGTTAGTAAAAGCTTTGCAATGACTAGACTCAACTTCGGCCAAGGAGCTGGAAAGGGGGATTCCTACAGGCAGTCGGCTCTGATACCAACTTGTGACTCCCCCGATTCAATCATACACTAATCATACACACAAACGCGTATACGATCAAGATCGAGGACTCACGGAAGATATCACAACACAACTCTAAAACATAAATAAGTCATACAAGCATCATAATACAAGCCGGGGCCTCGAGGGCTCGAATACAAGTGCTCGATCATAGACGAGTCAGCGAAGCAACAATATCTGAGTACGAGACATAAGTTAAACAAGTTTGCCTTAAGAAGGCTAGCACAAACGGGATATAGATCGAAGAGGCGCGGGCCTCCGCACAGGATCCTCCTAACTACTCACAGTAAATCGCTGGGCTGCACGTAGTAGTAGGTGCCTCCGATGTAGTATTCGCCATCGACGGTGGCGTCAGTTCACAGGCTCCATCGTGCAGTCGCAGCAACTCGGGTAAAGAAAGGGGAAAAAGGGGAACAAGGCAACCGTGAGTACTCATCCAAAGTACTGCAAGCAAGGAGCTACACTACATATGCATGGGTATATGTGTAAAGGGCCATATCAGTGGACTGAACTGCAGAATGCCAATATAAGAGGGGGATAACTAATCCTGTCAAAGACTACGCTTCTGGCAGCCTCCGCCTTGCAGCATGTAGCAGAGAGTAGATCAAGTCCTCCAAGTAGCATCACATAGCAATAATCCTACCCGCGATCCCTCCTCGTAACCACGAGAGAGAGCGACCACGGGTTGTATCCGCACTTGGAAGGGTGTGTTTTATTAAGTATCCGGTTCTAGTTGTCATAAGGTCAAGGTACATCTCCAAGTCGTCACATTATCGAAGATCACGGCTATTCGAATAGATTAACTTCCCTGGGGTGCACCACATAACCCAACACACTTGATCCCATTTGGCCGGACACACTTTTCTGGGTCATGCCCGGCCGCGGAAGATCAACACGTCACAGCCCCACCTAGGCACAACAGAGGGGTCAGCACGCCGGTCTAAACCTAAGCGCACAGGGGTCTGGGCCCATCGCCCATAGCACACATGCATGTTGCGAGGGCGGCCGGAAGCAGACCTAGCCTAGCAGGCGCTCCAGTCCAATCCGGCGCGCGCCGCTCAGTCGCTGACGTCACGAAGTGCTTCGGCTGATACCACGACGTCGACTGCCCATAACTGTTCCCGCGTAGTTGCTTAGTGCGTATAGACCAAATGGCCAGACTCAGATCAAATACCAAGGTCTTGTTAAGCGTGTTAAGTATCCACGAACGCCGACCAGGGCCAGGCCCACCTCTCTCCTAGGTGGTCTCAACCTGCCCTGTCGCTCCGCCATAAAGTAACAGTCGGGGGCCGTCGGGAACCCAGGCCCACCTCTACCGGGATGGAGCCACCTGTCCTTTCAGCCCCCATCTCCGAACAATATCACAGGTAATGTAACAGTGTAAAGTATATAGTATATGCCCCTGATCACCTCCCGAAGTGATCACAGCCCAGTAGTATAGCATGCCAGACGGACAAGAGTGTAGGGCCACTGATGGAACACTAGCATCCTATACTAAGCGAAGAGGATAAAGGTAAAGGTAACAACAATAGTAGCAAGGACAGGCTATGCAGCAGTATAGGATTAACTGAAAGTAGTAACATGCTACACTACTCTAATGCAAGCAGTATAGAGAAGAGTAGGCAATATCTGGTGATCAAAGGGGGGGGCTTGCCTGGTTGCTCTGGCAAGAGAGAGGGGTCGTCAACTCTGTAGTCGAACTGGGCAGCAGCAGCGTCGGTCTCGTAGTCTACCAGAGAGAAGAGGGGGAAGAAGCAATGAACACCATGCAAACAGATGCATATCGATGCATGACATGACAAGTAACTATGCTAGGGGTGCCCAATCGCGTTAGTAGGTGATACCGACGAATGGGGAAAACATCTGGGAAAGTATTCCCGGTGTTTCGCGTTTTCGGACAGATGAACCGGAGGGGGAAAGTTGCGTGTTTGCTATGTTAGGGATGTGTGGCGGACGAACGGACTGCTTATCCGGATTCGTCTCGTCGTTCTGAGCAACTTTCATGTACAAAGTATTTTCATCTGAGTTACGGTTTAATTTATATTAATTTTTAAAGTTTTAAATCATTTTCTAATTTATTAATTATTAATTAAATTAACATTATCCAGAATAGTGTTTGCTGTCAGCATGGCGTCAGCAGTCAACGTTGACCGTTGACCTGGTCAACCTGACAGGTGGGTCCCATTTGTCATTGGTCGAGATTAACTAAACAAGTTAGTTAGCTTAATTACCGATTAGGTTAACTAATTCTAATTAATTTAGGTAAACCAAATTAATTAACTTAATTAATTCACTAATTAATTAATTATTACTTTTACTAATTTCATTTTCATTTTTTGTTCTTGGCAGTGGCCCCCGTTTGGCAGTGGCCCACAGGGCCAAACGGGTGTTGGGCGATTCGGGTGCACGGGCGCAGCCCGGCAGGGCGACGGGGGTTATCGGGCGCGGGCGCCCGTCGGGGCTGACCCAACGGAGCGTAGATCGCTCGGGCGTGGGGAGGCGGCGAGGGGGGGAACGATCGCGGCGGTAGAGGCGGCTGCGGCACGGAGTCACAGGCGGTGGCGGCGCCGTAGGGGGGGGCTGCACGGGAAGGGCGACCGGAGGCCAGTGGCAGCAAGGGGCCGGCCACGGCACCGGAGCGAGGCGGCAAAGGGGCGGGACGGCCAAGGCGACGGGTGCGTGGGTTCGTCGCACACGCTGCAGAGCAGCACGGGGCAGGGTCGTAGCGAGGAGCACGACGAGCGGCGGAGAGGGGAAGAGGAGGCCGAGGGCCTCGCCGTGGGTTGCAGAAGGACGGGCAGCGAGGGGTCGAGGAGGGGTCGGGGGACGGCGCGCGAGAGGAGGCAGGCCGGTGAGGGAGCGCTCCGGCGAGGTCCAAGCGGGGCGGCGGTGGCCGTGGCGTCCGCGGCCTTCGGGCGCGATCTTGGGCGAGGGAGAGACAACGGGACGGCGCGGACGGGTCCCGCGAGCGCCTGTCGACGGGAACGACGGGTAAACAGCGGGCGCCGGGGACCGAGGCGAGGCGCGGGTCCGGCGAGGAAGGCGATCGGGTGGGGTGGCGAGGTGGCTCGGTGTGACGGGAGTCAAGGGCGACGGGCGGCTGGCGAGGCGGCAAAGCGCCTGTGCCAGCCGATACTGCTGGCGGGCGCGCGGATCGCTTGGCTGGTGTCGGCTGCCGAAGCGGATCCACGCGGGTGGAGGCAGCGGTTCCGCGGCGTTAGTGCGGCACTGGCGGCAGCGCCGTTGTCGTGGTGGCGGGGCGTGGTGCGGTTCGAGCAGGCGGCGTCGGGTGAGCCTCTCCCGATCCAGATGGGATCGAGAGGAGAGGTGGAAGAAGGAGTGGCGTCGTGGGCGAAGTGGGAGAGCGGTAGTGGGTTAGGGTTTGCGGTCAAGGTGGAGTGGCCTTGTAGGCCAGAGAGAGTGGGACGGGCCATGGGCTGGCTGGCGGCTCAGGGCTGGTGGGCCTCGAGGCCCAATGGGGAGGGTGTTTCTCCTTCTTTTCCTTAGTTAGTTTTGTTTTTCTTAATTTATTTTCTCTTCTGTTTTATTTCATTTTAAAAATATAGGACTTATATAAAAACATGGTTTCTTCATGACAAATAGTTAGGGAATATTTTCAACACATCGAACATTTTAGTTTTGAGTTTTGAAAACTTTAATTGTTTTAACTTTAATTCAAATTTAGAATTTGAATCCGTTTCGATCTAACGTGGTATTATCAACAGTAACCGAGGTGACGTGGCATCGTTAACACGGGATTACTGTAGCCTGATTACCCGGGTGTCACAACTTTTTGCTCTGATGCATATAGCCAAGATACATGTAACACATTGCCTGCTCTATCATGGTTATGCTATCACATGCTTCTATATTTCATATCCACATGATTGCATACATGTAGGGGGAGCCTATGCTTGTTACCTTTCTTTCCAAAGCTTTACTCGCTATTCTTTATATCTTTATCTAAAGCTTTGATGTATGTTGCCATCAATTACCAAAAAGGGGGAGATTGAAAGCACAAGTGCTCCCTAGGTGGTTTCGGTAATTAATGAGAACATATCTCTTGTTGGACTAACACTTTTATCTAGAATGTTTCAGATAAGTTCAACATTGGAGTGGCATGGACTAAAGGATGTGGGAACTCCTTCAAGATGCTAAGGACAAAGGATTGGCTCAAGCTTCAAGCTCAAGAGTCTTCATTTTCCATTTTAGTGATCCAAGATCACATTGAGTCTATAGGAAAAGCCAATACTATCAAGGAGGTATGAGGTGTTGCTTAATGAGCCTCTTGCTTCATGTGCTTAGTGATATGCTCCAAATACCCTCAACTACTTTCCCACTTCCACACATATGTCCTAAACCTAAAGTCAAACTCGGTCCCACTGATTCTTTCTATCCGGCGCCACAGAGTTTGGATGTCTTAGCCACTGCCACTAACCCTAGGCAAATCGGTCTCACCGATAGGGATCTCGGTCTCACCGAGATGGGATTGTAATCTCTCTGTGTATATCCATTATCAAAATTGGTCTCACCAAGTTTGAGCAACCGAGATTACAATGCAAACTCTCTGGTTAACTTATTTTCAAAATCGGTCCCACCGAGTTTGATAATCGGTCAAACCGAGTTTGCCTGACCAACTCTCTGGAAAGCTTATTACCAAAATCGTAGAGCGGTAGTGGGTTAGGGTTTGCGGTCAAGGTGGAGTGGCCTTGTAGGCCAGAGAGAGTGGGACGGGCCATGGGCTGGCTCGGGCGGCTCAGTGGCCACTGGGCCTCGAGGCCCAATGGGGAGGGTGTTTCTCCTTCTTTTCCTTAGTTAGTTTTGTTTTTTAATTTATTTTCTCTTCTGTTTTATTTCATTTTAAAATATAGGACTTATATAAAACATGGTTTCTTCATGACAAATAGTTAGGAATATTTTCAACACATCGAACATTTTACTTTTGAGTTTTGAAAACTTTAATTGTTTTAACTTTAATTCAAATTTAGAATTTGAATCCGTTTCGATCTAACGTGGTATTATCAAGCAAGAATCGAGGTGGCGTGGCATCGTTAACAGTGATTCTTGTAGCTTTGATTACCCGGTGTCACAACTTTTGCTCGATGCATATAGCCAAGATACATGTAACACATTGCCTGCTCTATCATGGTTATGCTATCACATGCTTCTATATTTCATATCCACATGATTGCATACATGTAGGGGGAGCCTATGCTTGTTACCTTTCTTTCCAAATCTTTACTCGCTATTCTTTATATCTTTATCTAAAGCTTTGATGTATGTTGCCATCAATTACCAAAAAGGGGGAGATTGAAAGCACAAGTGCTCCCTAGGTGGTTTTGGTAATTAATGACAACATATCTCTTGTTGGACTAACACTTTTATCTAGAATGTTTCAGATAAGTTCAACATTGGAGTGGCATGGACTAAAGGATGTGGGAACTCCTTCAAGATGCTAAGGACAAAGGATTGGCTCAAGCTTCAAGCTCAAGAGTCTTCATTTTCCATTTTAGTGATCCAAGATCACATTGAGTCTATAGGAAAAGCCAATACTATCAAGGAGGTACGAGGTGTTGCTTAATGAGCCTCTTGCTTCATGTGCTTAGTGATATGCTCCAAATACCCTCAACAACTTTCCCACTTCCACACATATGTCCTAAACCTAAAGTCAAAATCGGCCCCACTGATTCTTTCTATCCGGCGCCACAGAGTTTGGATGTCTTAGCCACTGCCACTAACCCTAGGCAAATCGGTCTCACCGATAGGGATCTCGGTCTCACCGAGATGGGATTGTAATCTCTCTGTGTATGTCCATTATCAAAATTGTTCTCACCAAGTTTGAGCAACCGAGATTACAATGCAAACTCTCTGGTTAACTTATTATCAAAATCGGTCCCACCGAGTTTGATAATCGGTCAAACCGAGTTTGCCTGACCAACTCTCTGGAAAGCTTATTACCAAAATCGGTCCCACCGAGTTTGTGTAATCGGTCTTACCGAGATTACTTTATGCCCTAACCCTAACCATATCGGTCCCACCGAGTTGCATTTTGGTCCCACCGAAAACCCTAACGGTCACATTATTTGCAAAATCGGTCTGACCGAGTTTAACTATTCGGTCCCACCGAGTTTGGTAAATTGTGTGTGACGGTTAGATTTTGTGTGGAGGCTATATATACCCCTCCACCTCCTCTTCATTCGTGGAGAGAGCCATCAGACTGAACCTACACTTACAAACATCCTATTTTCGAGAGAGAACTACCTACTCATGTGTTGAGGCCAAGATATTCCATTCCTACCATATGAATCTTGATCTCTAGCCTTCCCCAAGTTGCTTTCCACTCAAATCATCTTTCCACCAGATCCAAATCCTATGAGAGAGAGTTGAGTGTTGGGGAGACTATCATTTGAAGCACAAGAGCAAGGAGTTCATCATCAACACACCATTTGTTACTTCTTGGAGAGTGGTGTCTCCTAGATTGGCTAGGTGTCACTTGGGAGCCTCCGACAAGATTGTGGAGTTGAACCAAGGAGTTTGTAAGGGCAAGGAGATCGCCTACTTCGTGAAGATCTACCGCTAGTGAGGCAAGTCCTTCGTGGGCGACGGCCATGGTGGGATAGACAAGGTTGCTTCTTCGTGGACCCTTCGTGGGTGGAGCCCTCCGTGGACTCGCGCAACGTTACCCTTCGTGGGTTGAAGTCTCCACCAACGTGGAAGTACGATAGCACCACCTATCGGAACCACGCCAAAAACATCTGTGTCTCCAATTGCGTTTGAACCCTCCAATCCCTTCCCTTTACATTCTTGCAAGTTGCATGCTTTATTTTCCGCTGCTCATATACTCTTTGCATGCTTGCTTGCTATATGTTGTGAATGTTAAACTTGTGCCTAAACTCCACTCAAACTTTAAAGAAACTTAAAAACTGCAACTTTGGTACTTAGTGTCTAATCAACCCCCCTCTAGACACCTCTTCTCAAGGTCCTACAACATTCATGCCAGGGAAGAGCGGACGCGACCTCTCACTGGCGCAAGAGTGATGGTTGCTTCGTCCGTGCAACTTACTGCTGGGTCTATGTGATTTGAAGGCTCATTGGTCTTTATTACTGTGGTGGTAGGACTGCTGGATGTCCCACGCTTTCGGCGAAAGGAGGTATACTACTACTAGATTTCAATTTTCTCCATTCTTACAGCAGAGGCGTGCAAGAGCAGTGAAAACACGCAGGCTCAGTGATTACATGGCCCACCTCACACTATCACCGTGCGAGACCTAACTCTTTACATAGTACTCCCTCCGTTCCTAAATATTACTAGATGAGTCCCCGCACGTTGGCGTGGAACATCGGTATATCTTTTTGCGCAAAATTATCGATTTCATAGAACTAAAAAAAACTCTATAACCGCATGACAAATGTGGTAGCCAAACTAAATAAACTCCCACCATCATTTAGATCATCCCACGTAAGGAAAAAAGATCAACCAACTCCTACCGCATAATGGGATTATATTTTTCTTTTTGACATGTTAATGGGACTTAAAAGCTCACTTACATGCATGCTACCGGTGCATGCTTGCATGCAGACATGTTGATGTGATTTAAAACCAACTCACATGCATGTGCCACGGTATTTCTGCATGCTTGCATGTGGCTTAGTGCGTAGCCTCTCAACGTCTAGATCAAACGGCTATTATGGACTGATTTACTTCATCTAACGGCTACATCAATTTTGATGATGTGGCTCAAGGAAAGGATAGAGAATTCCTAGTAGTGGGGGCTAGCTACTACTAGTAGATAAGTCTTTGTAGAGATTCCACTACATACGGAACAAAATGAATGAATCTACATTTAAAATGCATCTATATACATCCGCATGTGGTTCATGGTGAAATCTCTACAAAGACTTATATTTACGAACGGAGGAAGTACTAGTATAGTACGTACTGTAATTTATCAGTGAGATAAATTTGTACAATGCTATGAAGCTTCCAGCTTCTGTTACATGTATCTTGCATCCAAGGTTGCCCGTTACAACATTTCATCAAATACAAAGGAGACTAACATGCATGCTATTGCATCTCAATGGTTGACAGATCATAGCTAATATGTACTCCCTCCGTTCCAAAATAAGTGTCTCAACTTTGTGCAAACTTTAGTACAAAGTTTTACTACTACTAAAGTTGACACTTATTTTGGAACAGAGACAGCTAAAGAAAAAACGATCCATGCAGTCCCTAGCCCTTGAACCGTAAACCCTAACCAGGCTTTAATTTGCTGGCAACGTGGCGCTTCCTAAGAAATGAAGTTTGCGACCTTTTGAACATCGGATCATTTTGTGCAGTTTCACCAAAATCGAGATGAGCATCCCTGTGGCAAAGAAATTGAAGAAGCGTGATTAGAATAAGATTATGGGACTAGTTGTTGAGACATAACCTCATCACAAATCTGAGACGTAGAAGCCCAGAGAGGTATGTGCGGGGCAAAGAAGTAGAGAAATATCCACAAGGAGTGATGTGGGCAGCTGGAGCGATGGTGCAAGCCGGCTGTAAAGGGAGTTGTACACGAGGGACGTAGCTCAACCTTGAGGAGGGCAGCGGGAGGCGGCAACTGCCCACATCGCGGCGGTGAGCAAGGGACGAAGGCAACCTCACCGGCTTTGTGAGAGAGAGCGGCGGGGACCCCTAATCGGGACGTGCCGACGGTGGGTTTCGCCGTCGGCGGCAGCCACCGCATCTACACTAAGCATCCACCCCTTCCCCAAGCGGACGTGATCCGCCGGGATATTAGAGATGTGGCCACGATCGTTTTGTGCGAGGGTGTGAAGAGAGCAACCCCACAAAGCAACCGTGTAGGCTGGCCCGTCGACTATGTATATAGTGGGCGGTTTCCTTTTCTCTCCAATATGAACCTATCATATTGCGTACGTGCCACTGAAGAAAAAAAACTTTATTTATAAATGACGCGGCACCTACTACTCGTTCTCCTATAACCTTGCGCCCGACATCTCCAAAATATTAACCTTGCGATTGGCTCTTCACCTCTTCGGGAAGTCGAGCAATAATGGTAGTGCAGTATATATCGTTCTGGCTATATGAGACCGAATGAATTGATGCACGTCCACCACATGGACGAGGGTCGAGGGGCGAGGGAGAGTGCTACAATTGGAGCAAAATGAGTGAATCTACACTCTAAAATACGTCTATATACATCAGTGTTTGGAGTATGTACTAGTAGTTCATATTGAAATCTACTAAAGGACATATATATTCCAAACAATATGATATAATCTCTATAACCAAGGTAGTAGGGACGATGAGTAAGCAGAGGAGTAGTAAATTTTCTCCTCGTCCTGCGAGCCACCACAGCGCATGGGGCGGGAGGCGGTCGAAGGCGAGTAAGCAAGCTTCACCTCATCCTGCGAGCCACCGCGCCCGTGGGCGGGGAGGCGGGTACTAAGCAATCTTCTCCTCGTTCATGAGTTGACGGGACACATCAAAAGTACTCCAGTGTATAGAGTCTTGCCTCTAAGGTAGGCCCCACATGGTTTGCCTCTTTTTTAACATAACACGTCAAGTCGCAATTTGTTTGTTCACCCGTGGTAGACGATCCTCCCTCCACCAAGTGGACAACCAGTACACGTGCCAAATTACCACGTGGGCTGCCTTTTTCATACAGAAATGAGCTCCACCGTGTACCGGCGCGAGTGTGGTTGGGAAAGAGACGGGAGTACGTGCGCCGTGCATGCACCTCTTCTCTTCGTGCACGTCCCCCACCTACGTGGGTGTGTGTGAGAGATACAAACCACGTTCGTGAGTGTTTTTTGTTTTGAGGTGGGGGGTGGGGTGGGGGTTGATTTCGTGAATTATTTGTGGGAATATGTGTCGATGACATCTCAAACAAAATTTTGCATGCAATGTGTGTGAAATGGAGGCCTATCCGTATCATACATAGATGGTCGCGCAATCCATGAGAAGAGAGGGAGGGGTCATAGCTATCGATAGAGTCGAAGAGAGGATCAAGTGGGTGGGTGCGAGATCGATGAAGAGAGCCATCGAAATTGTGTGTGTGTACAAGTCAAAGATATAGGGCGACTGGCCTACCGGAACGTTAGAGGGCACATGTCAAGTTTGTGTGTGGCAGGGAGACATGACTAGGCGCTTGATGTATCGGTGTGTGTGTGGGGGAGGGGTGGGGAGGGGTAGGCAGAGGCCTAACTATAGAGGTAGAACGACTCGTATATGTGTTGAGAAGGAGAGACCCAGCTATGTCTTGAGGGAGATCGGTCGACATCCATACATAAGCGAAGGACGGGAAATATGATGGGAGAGAGAGAGAGAGAGAGAGAGGGGAGGAGAGGGGTAGAGTGCTGGATGGGTGATGGAGTTGCTTCTCGAAGATGGTGGGAGAGGCCTACTAGACAAGCGAGGGTGAACTGCAATGTTATCAATAAGAGGGGGATGTGTTTCGTGTGTGCTGCATGCGTGATAGATCTGTGGGGACGCATCCATGGATGATGAAGGGAACCATGTGTTTGGTAAGCAAACCTAACTAGATCGGTAGATCAATTGTTGTTTGTCGGAGGAAGGGAGAGACACAACTAATGAGGTAGATCGATTGACGTGTGGGTAAAAACGAGTTATAAGGACCTAGCTAGCTATATGTATAGCGAGAGATCGGTCGGTGTACGTCCATTTGTTAGAGGCAAATAAGGCCCAACGAGACGGATGAGCAGAGAGAATGGAGCTAGGAGGTGGTGCGAGAGGCCCAACTACTAGCTAGATAGGGGAGGAGTGTGCGGTTGTGAGATCGATGAAAAGAGGCGAGAGTTTACGTGTGTACGATGTATGAGAGACACGAGGCAAGGACACATAAAGGAGGAGATTGAAGGTGTGTGTGTATGTTGTAGGCAGGCATCGCTGGAGAGGTTTATCGATCGGTGTGTGTCGGAAAGGAGTTGTGGAGACTCTGGGAGAACGACCTAAAGAAAAAAATGAATGTGCCCGGTGGATAGAATGCCGAGGGAGGGGGAGGGCGAGGAGGGCGTGTGCATGCACGAGAGAAAGTTAGTGGTAGCTACAAAGGTTAGAGGATTGTGTGGGTGTAAGAGACTAACAAAGATCATAATTTGATATGAAAGAGGATTCATATATTTGAATAGGAGATCATAGTGTTTTAAACATTGCATGCATGAATATAGCGGTGATACACGTGTTGTGCACATGTTATACCATAATGTGATAATGCATGGCGTTTGCAACTCACACTAAATGCGAACAATCTAAACCATACTATACATCAAACAATCTCACATTTTATTTGAATTTGTGATAATGTGTGGCGTTTGCAGCTTACAACTAAATATCGAACAATCTAAACAATACTATATATCGAACATTCTCACATTTTATTTGAATTTGTGGTAATGTGTGGTGTTTGCAACTCACATCTAAATACTTGTAGGCGTAGGGGGCGGGGCACCATACATAATGTGATAAACACATTATACATATGAGACATGGTTTAGATTATGAAGATCTAGCTAGAGCTAGAAATGTAATGTGATTTGAAATCAAAATAAAGTGGATTCAAAAAATCTAGTTCGAGTTCATATAGTACACATAGTTCATATGTAACTCGAGACTAATCATGTGGTGTGATGTGAAGATAATACACAAACGATGGTTTAACTTGACAATAATGATGATTGTAGATCTTATTAAAATAGAGAAACGAATTCAAATGCTTTGACTTCACAACAATCATTACTGTAGATCTTATTCAAATAGAGAAACGAATTCAAATTTAGTTCATATTGAAGCGGTAGTATATACGTTTGGAATGCACTAAAACGTTCATTTGAGTAGTAGGTTGCATGCATTATACACGTAGCGAAATATTTTAATTGAACATAACATGAATTCAAAGTTTTGAATGACATTTGTAGTGCGCATTGATTTGGTACGGTACATGTTAGGCTTGTCCGGAAATTTCAACCCGCGCCTTGTTAGCCCAAAATACTTAAGATATATCTTTGTCTCGTTGTGCTCCGACAACTCCCTCCATCTCAGCCCGCGCCTTGCTATTCCGAAATTACAACACGCGTGAAAACTCCCACGTCCTGTGAAATCCCGACACGCAAAATGCCCGTGGTACCCCTGAACCGAAAGAACCGCCTCAAATCGGTGGGGGTACTTTCATAACTTACCCCACATTTTGGACAAGCACGTCTCTAAGCCATGGTTCCCCACTGCCATCCCATCCGCCCACCCATTCGTACACCGAGACCGCGAAAACCCGCGCGAAACCCCACACCTGCTCCGTCCGCCACTCAGCGGAGCTTCTTCCCCGACGACGTCGTCCACAACAACACCTCGGCGTCCCTCATCCACCGTGCGGATGAGGATCCGTCGTCGATCTCATCGTCCCACCGGTTCAGCCACCCGTCCTCCACCTCCAAGGAGCTGCCCGACGTTCCCCTCGTCTTTCGCGCCACCTCCATTCCCACACCACTGTCTTCACCTGCACCACCGGAAGAGCATCATCATCATCGTTTCCTCGGATGAAGCTGCGGCCTAATCGGCGCCAGCAAAGAGGTTGTACACTAATCGCCGCATTTTCTTCTTGATTCGATCTCACGGTGCTGCCGGTGCTCGGTCCCGAGCCGACACGGCGCGGCTCCATCCACGGAGGCGTTGCCGGCCACTTCCTCCACGGCGTCGCTCCCTCGGCGGCGACGTCCACATCAGTAAGACCTGCTGCTGCTTTAGCTTTCGCTCGCGCTGCTGCTCTGCTCTTGCTCTCGATCCCCTGCCTGGTCTGCTCTTGCTATTGCTCTTGCTTGCGCTACTGCTCTCGCTCTTGCTCTTGCTTGCGATGCTGCTCAGATTTAGCTACACTTCAGTCGACTGAATCGACTTTTGGGTCGATCGATTTTCAGGGGTGGGGGCTCGCATGGGTGAAGGAAGAACCAGCCGCAGCGGAGGGGGCTCACGGAAAGTTACCCACTATCTATCTTAGGGTTCAGGATGGGGCGGTGGTCGCGGCGGTGGCGGGCGGTGGTGTGGGATCACGGAGAAAAAGCTCGGCATGGGGAGCCTAGAGGATGGCAGGGGCGGCGGACCTGCGGTGGGGAGTGTTTTGAGGCGGACGGGTGGTGCACCGCCGGCATGAGCGGGGGGGGCTCTTGTTTGGCGGCAGGGGGTGGAGGTTGAAGATGAACCGCAGGCCCTTGATTACGTATCCAACGGCTGCAAAATCGGTGACCAGAGATGAAAAAGTCGATCGACCGACGTGTAGCCTCACCTTGCTAGTGCGTTCAGTTTTGATAGCAAAATTCAGTTTCGACAACAAAATTCAGTTTCGACAGTTAAGTTCAGTTTCGACAGTTAAGTTCAGTTCCGACAGTTAAGTTCAGAGATGAGCGGCTGATGTATTTTACATCTAGCACTTTGTGGTTATGTATTTTACGTCATGTATTGGAGATGCTATTAGAATTCCACTCAGGTTAACGTTGTTCGTTGTTTCTCTTGTCCTGCTTCAGCCTCGACGTCGTACAACTCACCGGAGCTGCTCCAACAACGAAACCCTCCATCACAGTGGAGCAGTACCTCGGGCTCCATCTCCAGACGCCTAAGATCTTCTTCCCCTCCTCCGACAGCAAAGTCAGGTGGAGCATCCTCACCGGCCAACCCAATCACGCTGAGATCGACATGGCTTCGCCAAAGAGGTTGTACACTTGTTGCCTCTCTTTTTTACTCTACATGTTATATATATTGTCCACTGAGCACACGGATTTGTTCCTTTAGTGTCTCCTTGAAAGAAAAAACGTAGGAATTTTAATTTTCACTTGTCCTCCTTTTCAAATTCCTATTCATGAAGCACAAGACTAAGAGATAGTAGCATAATAGCATTATAACCGTACATTTTCTTGTGGTTTGACTTAATCTCACCATGCTTCTTTGCATCTTGTGATCTTCCAATTGTTGTGAATCAAACACCCAGATTGGCAGAAATCCTGTGTTTTTAAATTCTCTGTTTTGCATGTGCATTCCTATCCTATTCCTGTCTATTTCCTATCCCTGCATTGTTGGAATCCTCCAATTCAAACGAGCCCTTACAGGATTACTTCTCTTACAGATAGTTGTCAAAGAAAACCTTGCATGGTTTGTCCCGCTCTGCTGCGCTGTCGTCCACCCCAGCTCGGCTGCTCCAACGATGAAGGGTCCAATACAGCGAGGATCCGGCCTCAGACTGTCTTCGCCGCCTCGATCTTCTTCCCCGCCGCTGGCAGCCATGAAAACTGCATTACCATCATCAACCGAGCAGATGACCTCGAGGACTACACGGGTCCGCAAGAGAGGTCGCACTCTTTCGTGTCTGCTTATGTTATGCATCGCTTAATATTACATGCTACTTTATCGTCATGTTCACCGATTAGACTCTGAGTCAGCTCCAAACTAATGGTCAAACTTGAGTTTTTAAATGGTTGTGGGGTACATATTGGGGCCGCTATCAATAGTATCTATCTACTATCTGGTTAATCTCCGGTGTCTACTATGAGTTTCATGTTGGGTGGGAAACAAGCAGAAAAAGCCATTATCTGTATTTTTAACTGAAGCCATTATCTGCCCGCTATTATTGGTTTTGGGTCTATCCACAAGTTGCTACCATCACTTTGGATTTCTGCATGCACTCCTTACATAATCTCACTATGTTTTATTCCTATGCATGACAGTTATTGTAAACAATGGAACTGAACATGTAGAGCAAAAGAGATGAGCCTGGCGTGGCAATAAAATTTCATGCAGACGTCGCTCCATGGTAGGCGCAAAGGCAGCCCCCCTCCACGCACTTCGGATTGTAATCGAGAGGAAAATATCGTTCTGAGGGGGATTCAGAAGGAGAAGACAACTCCTATTTACCCCCTGAGGTCTTCTCTCTAACTTGGCATGCTGATGTTGGTTATATCATGCATATGGTGTCTTACATTGCTTACTTTATACATCAAATATGTCATCTGCTTAGTTTAGATATCCTTTGTGCGAATGCCATCTATTTAGTTTATTCATCGTTTATGTGAATTATGCAACGCCATCTTGTTTAGCCAGGCATCATATATGTGAATTTTGCAATGCCATCCTGCTTAGCCAGTCATCTTATATGTAAATTATATCAGGCCATCCTTTTTTCGTTACATATTACATTTGTCAACAATGTTAGTACATTCAACGCTCTTCGTGTACATCAGCCATTTGACACGGTGATGGAAAATGCTGGAGTGAAAACAAGGTCTTCAGAGCAGACTGTGCTATCTGACGAAGCGCATATCTCGCTGGTTACGGATAGCTCCTCAGAGGAGGATTCAGAGACAGATGACCAGTCCTATCCCCCCCCCCCGAGGTGTATGCTCTAACTTGGCAGGATTATGTTGCTCATGTCATGCGTATGGTGTCTCGCATTGCTATGTCATTTGATTAGTTTAGACATGCTCTGTGTGAATGCCACCTATTCAGTGTCTAATTACCATATATGTGAATTATGCATTGCCATCTTGTTGCAAGACATTATATATGTGAATTATACAATGCTATCTTGTTGCAAAGGCATTATATATGTGAATTATGCAATGCCATGCTGTTTATCCAATCATCATGTATGTGAATTATATCATACTACCATTTTTTTGTATTACGTGTTCCATTTGTCGACAACGTTTGTATATTCAGCTACTCTTCCTGTGCATCAGCCATTTGAAGCAGTGATGGAAGTATCTAGAGTGAAAACAAGGTATTCAGAGCAGACAATGCTACCTGCTGAAGCAAACATCTTGCTGGTTCTGAGAGCTCCTCGAGAGGAGGATTGAGACCGATGACCAGTCCTATTTTCCCCCTGAGGTCTATGCTCAAACTTGGCAGGGTTATATTACCCATGTCATGCATGTTGTCTTGCATTGCTTAGTTTTTACATCATATATGGATTGCCATCTGCTTACTTGCTTACTATATAAATCATATATTTGAATTATATCATGCCATCATGTTTACATAGTACATACACATCATCTATCGAATTATGGCATGGCAACCCATTTAATAAAGACATCATATAGTTATATCATCTCATCCTGTTTAGTGTTTACAGTCATCATATTTTGAATTATGGCATTCTATCCGTGAATGTATGTGAATTATGGCATGCCAACCTATTTAATAAACACATTATATAGTTATGTCATGTCATCCTGTTTACATAGTCTCATATTTTGAACTATGTCTTTCCATCTTTTTTAGTTAGCCATCATAATGTGAAATTGTGTCATGCTATCCTGTTTAGTTAGCCATCATATATGTGAAATTGTGTCATGCTATCATGTTTGGTTAGACAACATAAATATGAATTATTTCATGCCCTCTTTTATTCCCCACTATCCATTGCACCTGTCTATCATACAATGTCTATACTTTCAATTACTTTTCTTGTTTATCAGCCATTTGAATTGGAGAGCATGATGGCAGTATCTAAGGGAGTAACAACACGATCTTCAGAAAAGATAGTGCTACCAGTTGATGCAGATAGAACCACGGTTGTACTTGCCCAAGGACCAGATCCACCACACATAACCCAGACTCTCACAGATTGTACCCCTACCCAGTTGGACAGAGAACCAGCTACACCCCTTCTAACCCCAACCCCGGCAGATAGTAACCCAGTTCCAGTTGACACAGCACCGTCTCCACCACAGAGCACCCAAACACGAGCAGTTAGTAAGGAACTGCAGTGCCAAAAGCACGAGGACCACCACTCCGAATCCCAACTCAACGCTTAAAGGAGAAGAAGATTTGTTCTCAGGTCAGGTTCTGTAGCTATGGTTCATACTCCTTTTCTCTTGCATGACTGTATTTACTCATACCAACTATTTTCAAATTTGAAGGATGGAATTGAAACTCCAATGGCGCAACAGGTATGTTTTAAACCTGTTTCTTTAACTGGTTTGCTGTTATAATGTGCTCTATGTTGATTTTAGTTTCAATTGAATAAACAGTATGTTCTCATGTCATGCACATTACAAGTGTTGTTATTGCTCTATAGTTACCCACACTTATATTCTGTCTATTCTGCTTTGTGTTGAACAAATATTATTTGAACTATGTCTCTACCTTGATTTGGCAACAAAAACTAGAATGATATAGACCATAAAGTGGCCATGGTACATAGATATATGTTTGTTTCATGCTGTTATCCTGTCCACTTTACTACTGAACTCATTTACCAAAATGAGTTTCATATACAACATAGTAAACATGTGATGTGTCTGCTTGTTTCTCTTTTAGAATGCGTACAAAATATTGGAGAACAGTACCGCGTTATCCAATGGTAAAGGAAGTAATGCAGATAAGGTTCAAGATAGTGAGACATCCATGTTGGTCTCCAAGAAACCTGATAAAAACTATCTTGATGATAGTGAGGGAACCCAAAAGTCCTGTCTTGATGTAGTGTTCGAGTTACTGGCCACTACTGCTGGCACAAGCTCTTCGAACTCGCTGCTGAATCAGTTCATCTTCTTGAGTCTCAACTTCAAGTTGAAAGACATCGATCGAGATGTCTTTGCTGACAGGAAGTGAAGGATGAGGAAGTCCTGCGAATTTAGATGCATATTTTACGGTGCAACGAAGTATTTGGAGGATTTAAGCGCCAAACAAGAGAAAGTTAATAAGCTTGCTAAGCATCTTGCCGACATTATGGGTACCCAGGATATTTTTCTTGAGATCTTCAAGTGGTTTCAGTTGGATTTGTTTTTCTTGGCGTTTATTTGCGCTGGTCGCCAACTTTGACAACCAAATGTATATGATATGCTGCTTTGTTCCCTATATTTGCTTTGGTGGCGGACTTTGATGCCGATGGATGTAATATATGTAATAGCCGTGATAGCCTAGCGTTAGTTGCTTGCTTATTTATTTCCTTGTTGTCTTGTTTATTTGTTTTCTTGTAGTCATTGCAATTCTTTTTCCGCGGTTAGCTAGTGGCTGCAATAACCTATTTTTTAAAACTAGGCCACAACCATGGGCTAATATTTCTTTGTAGTGACCTTGGGCCTCCTCTTGGCCAGAAAGCGATGGGCCTTCTACGGGCCGTAGAAACAATGGGCCTTCTACGGGCCGTAGAAACAATGGGCCTTCTGCGGGCCGTATTATCAATGGGCCTTATAAGGGTTGTATGATCGATTGGCCAAACATGGGCCAAATAAACCGCATTATGGCCGTAAACGGGCTAGAGTTGGAATCGTCCGTTCATGGGCCGACCATAACTGGCCATCGTTAATAGGCCGTATTTTATGACGCTATGAAAACAGCCCAACGTATTAACGGACCACAAACAGGCCGACTGTAACCATGGGCTGAATTTGGCCCTAAGCGAAAAATGACGATGTGAGCCGTAAGTAAGCGAATCTGGAAATGAGCCCAAGAATAAATGGGCTCGAGAAGGCCGAAGATAACATGGGCTGAAAGCCCAACGAAATAACGGGCGTTAATGGGTATAAAGTGATACTTTGTTCATTACGGGCCAGTTTCACCACGGGCCGTTAATGGGTGTAAAGTGATACTTTGTTCATTACGGGCCGTTTCACCACGGGCGTTAATAGGCCAAGAGTTACATAGGGCCTCATATGGGCGAAGGCGTCATGGGCCATACATGGGCCGGCGAAAACGGGTGGAATCATATTGGATGGCCGGATGACGCTACTGGGCCTAATTCGAATAGGGCGTAACGGGCCTTGGGTTAGTGGGCTGTAAATGGGATATATGCGAACAGGCCGTTAACAGGCTTTCCATGGGCCGGCCCGCCACCTTTTGACCAAGTCAAACGGGCCAGCCTTTTCACAGGAATGGGCCTCTGTTGGGCCGTGCCACGTGTTTCCTCCAGCCAATGATGATTTTACACGTGGAAAATCCCCGTTGGTCGGGGCTGTTAACTGGTTATCGGATCCAAAACCCGACCCGATAGCTTAACGGTATTCCGTTACGGTGGATGCGACGTGTCGATCACCCTTGACGAAAGCACTTCTGTGACGCACGATTTATCTTCATGGAAGTGGACACTTCCGTGATGATAATTTTGGTAATGTCATGGAACACTTCTACGACAGCACAGGTATGACTATCTTGATTCTGTCATAAATTTGTCATGGATGTACATGCATGACAAAAAAATGCAACCTACTGTGACAAACACGTATCATCACAGAAGTGTATTTTTTTGTAGTGTTGTCATTAACACGGGCGATAAGCCCGCAACACTATATACCTTTCCACCTCCTGTGTGCCACTGTGGCAGCCCCTTTCGACTATAAAAGGAGGCCCATGGCGTACTGGAGAGGGATTCGGCCTTTTGGAACTACGCAACCACCGTAGCTAGTCCAGAAGCTCAAGAACACTCAATACATCCACCAAAGCAGGACTAGGGTTTTACGCATCCTCGCGGCCCGAACCTGGGTAAACGATTCGTGTGCTTCCTGTTAGACCTGCTCTCCTCACGACCCCGCGCCCGCCGACCGTAGTAGGGATTCTTGTGATCCCATAGGTGTCGTTTTCCACCGACATCTTTGGCACGCTAGGTAGGGGGCGCAGTTGTGAGAATCAGGTCTAGTAGTTAGCCTAGCAGTTCTTCATCGCCATGGCTCCCAAGAGGAAGACGATCACGGTGATTGGCTCGTCGGGAGCCGAACGACCCGTGCCAGTGCGGGCGAGCAGCGGTCCGGTCACGGACAGGACCCGTGCTACACGATCCATGAGCACCAAAGATCGCTCGGCGAGTCGAGCCTAGCGGCGGCGTTGTTAAATGCGCCAGCGACGGCCAGATCGCCAAATCCAAAGACGGAGCTGGCCCCCCCGCAAGCGGCGCGGGGCCCTCCAGGAGTGTCGTTGTGCCACCCACGGGTGGCGCGGCAACCTCCAAGACGCCCACGCTGGCGCACATCGCGCTCTTCCTAGGGTGCGCGCGACGGGCAGCGACACCACGCTGGAGATCCCGGACGTCGCCGTGGGAAGACTCCTGTGCATCATCTGCGGGACGAAGGAGTCCAGCATGCCCGCCGAAGTGATGGAGAAAATGGCACGCAACCCTGGGCCATGATAGAGCTCCTTCTAACGTGGTTAGGAGTCGAAGCGCGCCATGGTCCACGCAGCTGTCACAACCGCTCACGCCAGCAGAAGGTTTGGCGCGCGCGCAGCTGCTCCTCGACTTCCCTCCTGCTGTAGAGAAGCTCGACGAGTAGAGAGACACCATCCGGAGCCTCGTCGCCGTCGCCAATAAAGATGATCCGCGACCGGCGGGGCCCTCGGGCCGGCGCTCCGTCGAACCACCGCATGCCAGCGGTGGAGGGGCCGGGGGTGCTGCGGCCACGGTGCACTCTCCTCCTCCACGTCAGCCACCGCGGGTGTCGGTCCGTTGCGATGACGCTTGTGATAATATTTCCATAGCGTCGTCCGACCCACAGACCCACCGTGACCAATGCCAAGTTCTTCGAGAATGAGCCCATGAAGATGCTCGAACCACTATCGAGCGCCCGCGCGCTACACGCCACCAGTCGGACAAACGGGCGGGACCCGCTATGGACCGCCCAGCACCGGGGGGCTCCGGCAGCCTACCTTACGAGGTGGGTTGCCCGGCCTTTACCCATGAGCTGCGACAGTTCCAGTGGCCGTCCCACCACATGTTCAAGACCGACGTCGGTGAGAAGTACAATGGCAAGACCCATCCGTCAGAGTTCCTCAGCATCTACACCATCGCGATGCAAGCTGCCGGAGCTCGCAACGACAAGGTGCTTGCCAATTACTTCCCGTTGGCACTAAAGCCCAACGTCATGTCTTGGTTGATGCACTTGCCGGTGGATTCCATTTCTTCTTGGTCGGAACTGTGCCATGAGTTCGTTGGTGCCTTCACCGGGGGCCACCAAGCTCATGGCCAAGCCAGTGATTTGCATATCATTCCCCAGAAGGAAGGGGAAACCCTGCGCAAGTACATCCAGAGGTTCAAACGGGCGCAGTACAACATCCCCGATGTTCATCCCACCGCCGTGATCAGCGCGTTCCATCAGAACATGCGCAACCGCAAGATGCGCGAAGAGCTGGTGGTGAACAAGGTTAAGGATGTGGCCGAACTTTATGTTTTGGCCGATAGGTGCACCCGGGATGAAGAGGGAAGGAAGTACCCCGGTGAGGACGCCGGCGCGAAAACCGACTCTACTGATGAAGATACCGCTGCCCCGACGAAAAAGGGCCGGCGTCGCAACAGGAAACGCAAGGGCAAGACCATGCTTGCCGTCGAGGGATGCGACAGCACCGGCGCCGCCAAGAAGGCTAAGGCAGACGACACCGACAAGGATATTGTCGGGTGCGCCGCTTGCCGGGCCTTGGCGGCTGCTGACAAGCTCCGACAAGCAGTATTGCAAAATCCATCGCACCAAGGGCCACGACCTCCAGAACTGCCGACAAGTCGAGTTGCTTGCTGAGAAGCAAAAGGCCGAGTACGAGAGGCGAGACAAGGAGAAGGGCCAGGATGGTGCCGAGGGATCTGGCAAGAGGCGTGGCGGCCAAGGAGGTCACCGCGGCAAGGATAACCAACAAGAGAGGCCCGCTCGGGGCCGCGACAAGAAGCAAGAAGATGATGATCATGACGAGGACAATGAGTCCGGCGATCAAGAGTTCCAGAAGGCTACAAAGGCCATGTGCGTCGACGGTGGCGCCTCGCTGCATACTTCTCACTGCCAGTTCAAACAGTGGGCGCGTGAGATTACAGCAGCGGAGCCCTTGTTCGACGCTCAAAAGCCGCCGAAGTGGTCCAGCACGCCCCTCATCTTTGACGCCGAGGACCACCCTGACCGCACAACTGTGGTCAGGTGTTCGCCGTTGTTGGTCTCGCCAATGATACGCAACCTCAAGATGAACAAGATGCTGGTTGAGGGTGGGGCCGGTCTGAACTTGATCTCACCCGTTGTGATCAAAAGGCTGCAAATTCCTGATGGAGACCTCGAGGGAACATGCACGTTTCAAGGGGTCAACCCGGGAAGGAGCCAGCCAAAGGGGAAGGTCACGTTTCCTGTGACGTTTGGAGGCGAGCTGAACTACAGGACAGAGAGAATTGTCTTCGACGTAGCTGAGATCCCTGTCGGTGTCAAAACCGGCGGATCTCAGGTAGGGGGTCCCGAACTGTGCGTCTAGGCGGATGGTAACAGGAGACAAGGGACACGATGTTTTTACCCAGGTTCGGGCCCTCTCGATGGAGGTAATACCCTACTCCTACTTGATTAATATTGATGATATGGGTAGTACAAGAGTAGATCTACCACGAGATCGAGAGAGACTAAACCCTAGAAGCTAGCCTATGGTATGATTGTTGTATATCTCGACTAGCCTGGCCTCGGTTTATATTAATGCACCGAGGCCTAGGACAACAAGAGTCCTAGCCGAATCGCCGGTGGGGAGGAGTCCTTGTCTTGATCGCCAAGTCTTGTGGAATCTTCCTTTATGCGGCAACCGTCCGGACTGGCCCATGAGTATCGACCATGGGGATCCTCGGCCCAATCAAGCTGATCGAGAGATGGCGTGGTGAGTACCCCTAGTCCGGGACACCATCGGTAGCCCTCGAACCGGTCTTCAAGTTGGGGCGCTCCTCGATTCTTCCGAACTGTTCTTCATCTTGATCGTCGGTCTTGAAAACTGGTTCAACAAATCTTCTCATCTTCGATCTTGAGGATCGCCGAAATGCATTCGACGAGTTTACACGTCGGGTATCCGAGGAGCCCCTTTAAGTTTATGGCCTTTATCAATGCCTTGTTATTTTTATGCCACGCCTCAGGTTTGAAGTTATTCCCAGGAGGCAGTGTCCTCTTGCGTCCGAGCTCTAACGCCGGACTGCATTCGAGGTATCTTTTGCAGCCGAGCACCAACGCCGGACTGCTTGCCAGCTCTATCACCAGACTATGTATCTGAGCTCCAACGTCGGACGGTATCCGAGCTCCAACGCCGGACTATGTATCCGAGCTCCAACGCCGGACTGTATCCGAGGTGTCGTAAATCACCTTGGTTCAAAGAAGTTTGAAGGAGTTTAGCCGAGCTTAATATCGGAAATGCCCTCTATGGAGCCAGCCACTGGCGTCCGAGCTTTATGCCGGATTGCTTCCGAGGTGGTGCACCACCCCGAATGTGGGCCGATTTTTGTCAATTTTTTTGATTGGTGCAATTTATTCTCTGCCGAGATACATAGCCAGTAGCCCTCAAGGTGGGTATCGGTCTAAAACCCGAGATACACATGAAGGATGACATAAGACCGCTGATCCCGTGAGTCAGCCGAGACTCGGGTTGATTTGCAAAATCGGTCCGAGGATCAAGTCCTAGCTCGCGAATACTTGGGACACAAAAGCGGCGTGCTCAGTCCTCGAGACTCGGGTTGGGTGCGGCCGACCAACCTGAGGATCAAAATCTCCTCGGAAACTGTATTGCACTTAAAATTTTCTGCATAGAACAGGCAATGCAGTAGCCCCCGAGACACTGGTCGGGTGGCAACACCAGATCGAGGATTGATGTGCCCTTTAATATTTGTAAATAGTAAGCCCGAAGCCCAGTAGCCCCCGAGCCTTAATGCGGGCACGGGTGGCCGAATTAAGGATCGATATCCATAGTAAAATCACAAATTATGTGTGATGACTCAATGTATCCAAGTACTTTATGTCATTAATGCTCGGATCCGCATTGTACAAAACTTTGTTGACCGACCATCGGCTTCAACCTCCTCGGCCAGTAGTCGAGGAGTGTTTGTCCTACTTTATAAAGCCTTTATGAGGGCAAAGATTTACGACAAACAAGGCAATCTGGCCATACGGTTTTATAAACAAAGGTATGCAGAGAGATATGTTATATTACTATTTAATGTAAGAAATGTCTTCGAAGAAAATAGTCCCGCTTATCGGTTCCTTTCTTTGGGTTGTCATGCTAAGCATGATCATGAAACCTCAGCTCTAATGTAAGAGCAAAATATTGAGGATTTAGTTTGGGAGGCCGTTACTAGCCCCGGTAGTGTTCGGCGACGATCGAGGTCAAGCCGAAACACTTCAGCCAATGTTATGAATGGCCCGTCATTTAATATAGTCATCGGATCGCTGACCAGTTTACGTTTTGTGACGGTCGGTTTTGGCTTTCTCCATCGAGGTGCTTGACCACCGAGCTGGAAGCACAATCGCGATGGTTCTCCTTTGCACACCTAGCCGAACAAAGCGGAACGTAGGAGGCAAGCGCAGGAGACGGGCAACCCAACTATTGACCGAAGACACAATTCAAAACCGATGCATATATAGCAATATCCAAGAAAGTTTTTGCCGAATCTCTAAAGGTGTCCGGCGTTGCACTGCGAGACTTGTGCTGAAAACACAAAAATAGTTTAAAAGTGCCAAAAGCTTGGAAAACCAAAAAACGTCAGTAAAAACATGACGTCCGAACAAGATCAAGTGTTCGATGCCAATCCGAAAATTGGACTTTAGAAAAAAAAAAGTGCTTCTGTCGTGCTTTAACATGACACATCCTATCTCAAGACTTTAAGCGGGTCTGCCTACGGCTTCAATCTCCCATCCCAAAGGCGGAGTACTTCTCATTACGCCAGTTTAGAAAACTAAACTCTAGCGGTTTTGAGAGAGAAATTAGGCTCCCCGGCTAGTGACCGCACGCTCGTGTCGAGAAAAGGAGTGATAAATAATAATAGAAACTCTGCAATGACTAAGAAGAAAAACACTTATTATAAAACGGCTCAAATAAACATAAGAGCCCCCAAGGGACTTGGGTAAAAGAATGGTTGTATGTACCGAAGTACTTATATCATATCTATGTTCAACCGAACTTTCAACACGTCTTAACCGACCGTCGGCTTCTCCCTCTTCGGTCAAGGACCGAAAAGTGTGAAAGTGCGTTATATCGACTAGAGGGGGGGTGAATAGGCAATTTTTATGAATTCTTCACTAAGGAATTTGCCGGTGAGGAAATTCCTTACCGAAGAACTACTTGCAGTGGAATAAGTACTCAGAAATATGCATAACAGAATGCGGGCATGGTCATCATGATGAAATGAAGACAAACAAAGAGTACAGAAAGCGTAAACACGAGGATAGCACAAGATGAAGACAAAGCAGATGAAGAAATTGAAGCGAGGAAATTGAGAAAGTCTTGATCAAAGTCTTCAAACACAGATATGAATGAACACTCAACACAATAATGAGGAAATGAAAGGGTTGAGGAAATAGAACCGATAAGGTTGGTGAAGACAATGATTTGGTAGACCAGTTCCAACTGCTGTCTCGGTTATGCGTCTGTTGGAGCGGCTGAGTATTTAAACTCGAGGACACACAGTCCGGACACCCGATCGCTGAGCACGCAGCTCAGACACCAAGTCCTCACCGTATTCTCCTTGAACTAAGGTCACACAGACCTCGTCCAATCACTCGTGGTAAGTCTTGAGCGAGTTCCAAACCTTCACAGACTTGGTCACTCGGCGATCCACAATTCCTCTTGGATGCTCTAGACCATGACGCCTAACCGTCTGGAAGAAGCACAGTCTTCAAAGGTAACAAGCGTCGGATCCACGCAGGATCAATCTCTTCAGTTATGCTCAATCACTTTGGGTTTGTAGGGGTTTGGTTTTGGGTTTTTCCTCACTTGATGATTTTCGCTCAAAGTCCTCGGAGGATGGGTTGCTCTCAAATGACAAGTGTCAAGTTCTCTCGGAGCAGCCAACCAGCTAGTGGTTGTAGGGGGCAGCTATTTATAGCCTAGGGAGCAGCCCGACATGATAAGACATAAATGCCCTTCAATGATATGACCGTTAGGTGGATAAGATATTTTGGGACAGGTGGACAAGACAAACAGCGGTCGGAAATTTGAATCTCAAATTCCTCGGGGCTATCATGTTCCTCCTTGTGTAGGCAATCCAGACTGGCGAATTCCTAACTCCTCGGTCAGAACAAATTCCTCAATGACCGGAAGAACTTCGTCTCATCCTTTGAAGAAATTGACTGGACTGTATGAGATTTCAAAGGCTTCACTCGAAGGGATTGGTAGGTGTAGGATTTTGAGTTGAGCATCACATGGAAATTTTTCCTTAGTATTTCCTCGACCCCTTTAACGAGACGGTGTTTCCTATGACTCAAGAAATAGAAAATGAAACTACGAAAACAAAAGTCTTCACGCTTCATGTTCCTCAAATGAATACCAAGTCTTCAAGGTCACACCAATTTCTTCACTTTCAAAGTCTTCGTAAAGTCTTCGAATATCAAAGTCTTGATTGAAGAACTTCATTTTAGGGTCGACTTTCTCTGTAAATATCAAACTCCTCATAGACTTATAGACCTGTGTACACTCACAAACACATTAGTCCCTTAACCTATAAGTCTTCAATACACCAAAATCACTAAGGGCACTAGATGCACTTACAATCTCCCCTTTTGGTGATTGATGACAATATAGGTTAAGTTTTCAACGGGATAAACATATGAAGTGTAAATACTGATATTGAGGAATTTGATTGCAAGATATATAAGAACTCCCCACGAAGATGTGCATAGTGAGAATTTGCTTTTGAGGCAATGCACATTTGAAGAGTTGAATCATGGAGATCTCCCCTATATCTTGTAATTCATACGCATTTGACATATAGTATGAAGAATTTGAAATGCATGATGAAATATGGTGCTTGATGAAATTCAGCATGCGTGCGATAACATTAAAGAGGAACAAGCATGCAAAATAACGCATCAAGAGTATCAGAGCTCAAGAGAATCAGAGCTCAGTGCATCAAAAGTATCAGAGCATAGTGCAAGAGCACAGTGCATCAAAAGTATCAAAGCACCATCGGGTTTAAGATTACAACTCGATCCAATAAAAGTTTGAAGAACGAGAGTTGTAACTTAACAAAATAAATTGCCCATATAATAGACCCGCTTGAAGACTAACTCAAATTTCTCCCCTTTGTCATCGAATGACCAAAAGGATGGCGAGGACTAGGACTACTGAAGAATTTCAAGTTGAAGAAGGAGCTTGGCGTTGTTGGGGTCGGTTGTTGTAGTAGGCCTGCCGTGGTGTCATCAAGTCTTCATTTTCATCGGTGTTCGCGATGAAGAATAGGAGCTAGCCACCAAGGAAGGAACTTTGACCTTCTTGTATTTCTTCTGAGGAGGTGCAGACTAGTCAAATTCTTCCTTGAGACCCATTGTCGTCGGTTCTTCCATCTTTGTAGACATTAGAAAGAACAGCCAGTGCGTTTGAAGGTTTCATGGAGGTAGTAGTGGTTTTTCTTCACTGCATTGTGTGTTGAGGTCATGTTGTGAAGAATTGAACCAAACCGACGCTTGACCCATTTATGATTGCGATCAACCTTCCGATGAAGGCGAGGAGTAACTCACGATCATCATCACCACAGGTGCTTGTGGCTTGAGGACTTTGCTTGACCGAGGTATTTATGGCGAGAATCATGTGTGGCGAGTCATCATTGGTGGAGTAGGATGCAGCTTTGCGAAACTATCCATCCAATGGACGAATGCCTTCATCGATCACAGCATAGCCTTGCCCTTGTCATCGGTGAGGTAAATGTCCGTTTGAGGACTTCAATCGGGGCAAGTAGCTGCGGTGGTTCGAGTATCAGCCTTGTAATTGAGTGAAGACCTTGTCTGATGAATCTCATTATCCAAGGCGCATAAGGCTTCAGCTCAAATGGTGACATAGCAATGTTTGCCAGAGTCCTCATGAAGAAATCATGGAAGTTGACGGGAATGCCATGAATGATATTGAAAAGCATATTCTTCATGATGCCAACGACTTCTTCATCATTTGAGTCGTGGCCTTTGATAGGACTCATTGTCTTCGTCAGAATCCGATAGACAGTCCGAGGCACATACAATAATTCCTTGACGAGGAATTTGGTTCTTGGGGCCTGCCTTGGCTTCAAAGACTTCATCAGCACTTGCACATAGTGATTTGAAAGTTCTGGTTCGTTGTAGATACAACGAGCACCATCAAGTGGAGGATCGAGTGGTAGGGCACGAAGCAATTCAGTTTCTTTGGTGCCTTGTAGTGAGTATTTTCGGACATCCGATCTAATACCCATGAGTTCACGTCTTGAGCGTCTCCGGTGATGTGCAGCGTTGCATAAAATTGAAGAATGAGTTCTTCATTCCAATCACAGTATGTCGATGCAGAAATTTAGAAGTCTGCGTCGTGAAGAACACCGAGGACTGGCTCAAAGCCCGGCAGAGACTCCATGTCCACATGAGGAATATGAGCATGATCAAGACTTTGTCTTTGTTGAAAAGCACCGAGGAATAGAAATTGGCTTGGTGGCAGTCCGTAAACGCCTCTTCCTTATGCGAGCGTAATCATATGGATTATGTCGGTGAAGAATACGTGCTCGTGAAGAAATCTTCAGCCTTGAACTTTTGTTTTGTTGAGAAGGGATTCTTTGGCTTTGGCGGTGGAGTGTCGATGAGTTGCATCACGACCTCTGGAATCGCAATCTCAGGTTCTTGGTGAGGAATTTCTTGTTCCTCAACAAAGTGTACCGAGGATCAGCAGAAGAGTTCATCGGCGCTAGTGGCTGGAATTTCTTCATGGACAGATGAAGTGGGATGAGTTTCTTCAGAGCCCATTTGAACCGTTGGAGTAGGGGACTGAGGTATCTGTTGGATTGGGGTGAAGAGTGGAGAATTTGGATGCTAACTTTCCCAAAAGTCATCGTTCATCACTGGCGTTGTGCTTCCAATATCCACATCTTCTTCAATTGCCTCAACACGGGCCTCTTCAACTGTGAACTGAGGCATAGGCGAGGAAATGATTGGGGTTGAAGGGATTGCTTCCACTTCAATTTCTTCATCAATCTGCTCGACGAAGCAGAGAATGATTTTCTTCATCAGATCCGCTTGGGATCACATAATCTTCATCAAAAGGAACAAGGTCCTTTGATGCAATTGAGGAAATTGGAACAGCATCAATAGGATTTTCAAAGGAGCTGGTCATTGGCTTCATTTTCTTCGCAGCCGAAGAATTTGACGCAGCTGATGCTTTCCGTTTCTTCACAGCAGCTCGTTCTGCAGCCTTGGTCTTCTTCACATCAGAGGCAGATGGAAGAATTGGAGTTGGTGTTGGCGCAGGAGGAGCTGAGGAATCTGGTTGATTTTCCTCAGGCGCAACTGATGTAGTTGCCACGACTTGTTCGATTTCTTCAGCGCACCACTAGTGGATGCCACGGCAATTTCTTCAGCGGCTGGAATGGGATCATCAGCCCTAGAACTGGCATTTTCTTCAGCAGCCTGAACTTCATCAGCGGTGCTGGCATGTTCTTCAGTCGGCTGAGCTCAGGCTCCAGCCTGAGGAATTTCGTGTTGCGGTGGGGCAGCAACATTGGTGAACTTCTTCGTCAGGTTGACGAATCTGACCTTGGCTCCTTGCCAATCAGCATAATAAGCATCGAAGTTTTTGCTGAGGTCTTGAATTTCAGTCTGGACCTTGAGAATTTCCTCAGGTGTCATTCTGACAACGTTTTTCTTCAGGAACTTCTCCTTTCTGTATTGAGCTTTCTTGATCTCTCTTGCCTTTTCAAACTTCCATTTCTCTTCAGTGATGAAATGGGTCAGCATATGACTTTGTCCAGGAGTCAGATGAAAGTCAGGCATAGGGGTGTTTGGATCCTTGTGCCAGAGATCAATGTAATCGAGGATTTTCCTCGGATCCAATAGCAGTGGCACAGATGTGCCTTTGGCTCTAGCGGCCCTTTCTTGGCGATCTCTGATGATTTCCGCAAGTTCATCATCATCAGCCTCATCATCTTCAGGTGGCACTTGGAAGGTGACTTGTTTCTTCTTGGGACTTGGCCGAGGACCTCGTCCAGCTGTGGCCTTAGTCTTCAGCAGAGTCGGGCGGATGAAGACCTTGGTGCGGTGAGGAACTTCTTTGAGACACCAGAGGCAATGGAGAAGCTGCAGTCCTTTGGCACGTGGCGGATGCACAGTCTTGAGGACTTTGTCGGAACTGCCGAGGACTTGGGAGGAGCTGCTGAGGACTTTGAAGGAGCTGAGGATTTTGGTGGAGCAGGAGTAGCATGAGGAATTGGCCGTGAGGGCACTGCTGAGGAACGTGGCCGTGAGGGAACTATTGGTGAAGCACTTGGTTTGTGTGCGGGCTTCTTTGCCATATATTTTCTTGGCTTGACAGAGGCCTCAGTGGCAGCAGCAGTAGCAGAGTCCTCATTGAATTTCCTCACTGCCTCGTTGGCTTGTCTTGCCAACTTGGCATGGCGCTTGGCCCATTCTTCAGAAAGTCCTCACCACGCTTGATCTTTGGTGGGGTCGACTTCTTGACCAGGTGCCAATGGAGCTCTTGGGCATGGAGGATTGAGTGTGAATTTCTTCATGTACTTTGGAGTTACATATCTGTACTCCTCCATTCCCTTGCCCATCTCCGTTCAATCCTTTGAATCGCACCTTGCGCTGATTTTTGTTTTCTTTGCGAACTCGGCTTCATCAGTGTGCAATAATCAACATATATTTCCTCGAGGATTTCAAACGCGGTCATGACCTCGGGCCTCTTTCCTCCTTTTCGTGGCTTCTTTCCTTACGCCATATTCTTGGTGAGGAATTTGAACAAATGAATTCTCCAAGAAGTATGCAACTTTTCTTCGAGGAACGCTGCAAATGAGTTAAGTTGATGAGAACCTAGTGATTCAGCAGCGGACATGAGTACCTATGAGCAGAGTATAGTTGCGAGGAATTTGGAGAGGTCATATGTGTTCTCGTAAGGTTTTCAAAAGAACAAGTTTGAGGAATTTGACCAGATGAGCCTTGAAGATTTTCACTAAGCGATCTTTGTCTTAGGTTCCAGAGTTGTATAGATCGAGGATCCACACAATTGAGGAATCTTGAAGAAAATCATTGCTTAGAGAAACGAATCAAGAGCATATTTTGTTTGAGGTGTTCATATGTGTGAAGATTTGAAGAATAAACACCTTTGAAGATTTTCAGGTAGGTTTGAGAATCAAAGCGAGTAATAAAAGTAACTTTTAATTACCCGAAATGAAGAACACGACGAATTAAGAAGAACAGTTGGGAAGTTCGTCACAGATCTTCCACGCCCTAAATTGGCGGAGGAAGACAGCTACGGCGGCGGCGGAGTGAAGATTTCCGCGGTCGACATGAGTACGTCGGCGACGAGGTCGAGGCAGTGAAGCGCTTCCTCACCGGCGACGATGGAGTAGCGGCGGCGCTAGGGTTTGAGGAGCTCGAGCGGGAGAGAGAGATCGAGCGGAGTAAAAGAAGTGAGGATGGAGAGAGGGTATTTATAGAGGCGGTGAAAAACTGTTCGCTCAAGATTTAGGACGAACGTGCCCCTGACCATTCTCCTTCTCATGACATGTGTCACCCACGTACTGTGTAGTGGAGATCGTGTATGATCGTGGGTGAGTAAAATAATGCATCGTGGGATGCGGAACGGTTTGAGCGGCAAAACCGAAAGTTTGGATAAGATCAGTTTTAAAGTTTCGTTCGCAATTTCTTGGTGACAAGGACACAAGTGAAGATTTTGAGCGAGTTTCAAATAGAACGCACATGAAGAATTTGTGAATAGATTGGGTTGAGTATAGCATAGAGGGGAAGGGTCCGATCACATTCACTTAGCGAGAAAAAAACGACTTGAAGAAATAGCCATAAGTGAATCTTGTAGAGGACATAAACCCATATATATATATATATATAGCTAATGAAGAAAAACGACGGAAACAGTGAAGATTTTGAAAAGTTGAAGAATTTGAAAAATGAAGAATTTCAAAACGAGGAAAAACTCAAATTGAAGATTTTCAACTTTGGTGGTGGCGTGTCCCACCAGTATAAGAATGATGATTTCAGACACAGCGTACAATTGTCGAGGGTTACGAGAATCAAATTCTTCATTAATTTCTTCACACTTAGAGTGTTATTCTTCATGGATTGAAGAAAAACGTTTCTTCATGTGTTGCACATCTAAGTCATCAAATTTGCATAAGTGTCAGGATGTGTGTTCTTTTCAAAGAACATTCGAAGATTCTAAGATATTTAGCTCACACCGCAACTTGCTAAATCTCTTCTCATCCAAGGGCATAGTGAAGATATCGGCTAGCTGTTCTTCGTCTTCACATGCTCGATGGAGATGCCGCCTTCAACACATGATCACGAAGAAAATGATGACGAATTTGAATGTGCTTTGTCTTGAGTGCTGAACTGGGTTGTGAGCAATCTTGATGGCACTCTCATTGTCACAGTAGAGAGGCACATTCTTCACGTTGATGCCGTAGTCCTTGAGAGTTTGCTTCATCTACAGCAATTGAGCACAACACGAGCCAGCAGCAATGTATTCAGCTTCCGCGATGAGCGGTGATCGCAGTTCTGTTTCTTCGAGGACCAATGGACCAAAGATCGTCGAGGAAATGACAAGTACCATATGTTGACTTGCGGTCCACACGATCACCAGCATAGTCAGAGTCAGAATATCCAATGAGATCAAAACTAGAGCCCTTGGGGTACCATAATCCTAGTGTTGGTGTGTGAGCTAGATATCGAAGAATATGCTTCACAGCCTTATGGTGTGATTCCTTCGGTGTAGCTTGAAATCGGGCACACATGCAAACACTAAGCATTATATCTGGCCTAGATGCACATAAGTACAATAAGGAACCAATCATGGAGCGGTATACCTTGTGATCGAAGTCAATACCATTTTCATCAGTGCATAGATGGCCATTTGTGGGCATAGAAATTTTGACGCCTTTGCAATCTTGCATGCCAATTTCTTGAGGACATCTTTGAGGTATTTCTCTGAGATATGAATATGTCATTGTGTTGTTGTGAATTTGAAGACCTAAGGAGAATTTCAACTCTCCCATCATAGACATTTGATATTCTTCACTCATCATATAGGCAAATTCATCACTATAACGTTGGTCAATACAACCAAAGATAATATCATCAACATATATTTGGCACACAAACAGTTCACCATCATATGATTTAGTAAAGAGATTAGGGTCGAGTGAACTGGTGTGAAGCCATTCTTCACGAAGAATTCCTTCAATGTATCATACCACGCCCGGGGCTTGTTTGAGACCATAGAGGGCCTTGTTGAGTCTGAAGACTTTGTCCGGATTCTTTGGATCTTCAAAACACGGGGTTGAGCAACATATACTTCTTCCTCAAGCTTACCATTGAGGAATGCACTTTTCACATCCATTTGATATAAAGTGATATTGTGATGGTTAGCATAGGCAAGTAATATTGAATAGACTCAAGTCTAGCAACAGTGCAAAAGTTTCATCGAAATCAATTCCTTCAACCTGTGTGTAGCCTTGAGCTACAAGTCGTGCCTTATTCCTCACCACAATGCCATTTTCATCTTGCTTGTTGCGGTAGATCCACTTTGTGCCAATGATATTATGCTTGCGAGGATCTGGACGTTTGACCAGTTCCCCGACATTGTTGAGCTCGAACTGATGTAATTCTTCTTGCATGGCCTGAATCCACTCAGGCTCCAGAAATGCTTCATCTACCTTAGTGGGCTCTGTGATAGAGACAAAAGCATAGAGTCCACAAAAGTTAGATAAATGTGAAGCTTTTGAGCGTGTGAGAGGACCTGGCGCTTCAATGTCATCGATGATCTTGTCAACTTGTACTTCTTTTGCAACGCGAGGATGAGCTGGTTGTCGTCGGGGAATTTGATCATTTTCCTCAACACCATTGTCTTCAGCATTATCTTCAGGTGCATCAGCTCGATGTTCTTGGCGTCAGAATGAATTCTTCACAGATTCTTGATGGGAATGACATCCTCGGTTTCCTTGAACTTGATAGATTCCTCGGTGCTGGTTCATCTAACACAGAAGGTAGGTGCTCTCTTTGTGAGCCATTAGTTTCATCGAACCGCACATCTACAGTGTCAACAATCTTGTGAAGAGTGATGTGGAAGACTCTGTAGGTGTGCGAGTCCTTTCCGTAACCAAGCATAAAACCTTCATGTGCTTTCGGTGCAAATTTAGAATTGTGATGAGGATCTCTAATCCAGCATTTAGCACCGAAGACTTTGAAATAACTTACATTGGGTTTCTTGTCAGTGAGGAGTTCATAGGCAGTCTTCTTGAAGAATTTATGAAGATATACTCTGTTGATGATGTGGCACGCGGTATCAATTGCATCAATCCAAAAATGACTAGGCGTTTTGTATTCATCAAGAATAGTGCAAGCCATCTCAACAAGAGTTCTGTTCTTGCGCTCCACGACGCCATTCTGCTGAGGAGTATAAGGAGCAGATAACTCATGAGTAATACCAAGTTCATCAAGATAGGCATCAAGACCGGAATTCTTGAACTCAGTTCCATTGTCACCCCGATGTGTCCGATCTTCACACCAAAGTTAGTTGAAGCCCTCGAGGAAAATCGTTTGAAGACTTCCTGCACTTCATTTTGTAAGTAACAATGTGTACCCATGTGTAACGCGAGTAATCATCAACAATAACAAAGCCATAGAGAGATGCGTCATTAGTGACAGCTGAGTAATGATTAGGACCAAAGAGGTCCATGTGAAGCAATTTGAAGGGACGAGTAGTGGTCATGATAGTCTTCGCTGGATGCTTGGCCTTGGTCATTTTTCCAGCTTCACAAGCTCCACACAAGTGATCCTTGAGGAATTTGACATTTTCAATGCCAATGACATGCTTCTTCTTTGCAAGCGTGTGCAAATTCCTCATGCCTGCGTGACCAAGTCGTCGATGCCATAGCCAGCCTTCTGAAGCTTTCGCAAGTAGACACACGGCTGGTTGTGGTCCTGTAGAGAAATCAACAATATACAAGTCTCCTTTCCTAAAGCCTTCGAAGATTTGGAATTGTCAGCTTCCATAATCACAACAAAACGATACTTGCCAAAGATAACAACCATATCAAGATCACAAAGCATTGAGACTGACATGAGGTTGTATCCTAAGGACTCAACAAGCATGACTTTGTCCATGTGTATGTCCTTAGAGATCGCAACCTTACCAAGAACCAATACCTGACTTTTGCCTTTGTCAGCAAAGATGATATGCTTCAGATGTGACGGTGATAAGGGAGCATCCATCAATAGATTCTTGTCACCAGTCATGTGATTTGTACATCCACTATCGAGAACCCACTCAGTGGCTTTGGGTTGATCATCCTGCAGATGAATTAGTGCAACTTACGATCTCATATACTTCATCAGTGAAGAATATGATATCAAGTTCATCAGATGAATTTCATCAGGAAGTATAACAGATAAGCAGTATGAGGACATGTGAAATGAAAGTTCATTTCATCATGATTAGCCTGCGTCCTTTCAGGCATTTTTGTCAGGCCCCCAGCAAATTCTTCAGACGTTTAAAGCACGTCTGGAGACCTGACCCTGCAGAAGAGGTTAGTTCTTTTTCTTCACCACCCACATCTGAAGGGGTGGCAAAGAGTTCATCACTCTGCGAGCACCATATGAGAATGGTGGCATAGAGGCCAATCCATTTCGTTTCACATAAGAGGGGTTAGGGTAAGCATATGAATAAGCAGAGAAATTTGAGAACTTATGAACATATTGGTTTGAAGAATAATGCACATATTCATAGCCCTTAGCTCTACCCTGCGAAACAGAGTTGTTAGCACGATGATAATCATATGAGGACTTTGATCCTTTTGAGGAATTTGATCCACGTGAGGAATTTGGTCCGTATGAGGACTTGGATCCATATGAAGAATTTGGTCCATATGAAGAGTTTGATCTGGGGTTCCTATTCTTCACGGTGGTGTCATGAGGACATTCACGAAGACTTTCAAGGCACTTCTTGGGAACCCAGATTTTCTTCATAGGGAACCATTCCTGCAGATTAGTGCCAACATATCTAGCAAATACTTCACCATTCTGATTTTTGAAAAGTTTATAGTTGAGTCAAATGACTCATCGGAAGAATGAGGAGATTCGCATGTAAAACCAGATAAGTTAGATGGATCAGCTGGAGGTCCCTTTGCAGCAACCCATGAGGTTTTGGGATCCGCTCAAAGCTTCCAATATGTTCCATCGGCATTGAGTTTCCTCTCAAAGGCAATACCCTCTTTCCTAGGGTTCCTATTGAGGATCTTCTTTTTAAGCACATCACAAAGAGTCTGATGCCCTTTGAGGCTTTTGTACATGCCTGTCACATACAATTCCTTTAGCCCTGCAACGTAATTAATACTAGCAATGTCCTCAGATGAGGAATTAGTGATAGCAGAGGCAGATGAAGAATTTGTAATAGTTGAAGCATTTGAACATTCAGGTGAAGAATTAGCAGATTCACGTTCAATGCACTTTAAGCATGGAGGAACAAATTCTTCCTGAGAAGCGCTGATTTGTTGAGCAAGTAATGAATCGCGCTCCTTCAAGATCTTCATAACTCACTCTTAGCTTCTCAAGATCTTGCTTTCTTTGAAGAAATTCATAAGAAAGTTTCTCATGATCGACAAGAGAGTGTTATGATGACCTTGAAGGCTGTCAAACCTAGGCTGAAGTCTCGAAGATTTTCGATCGGGGCTTTAGTGCGATCCATTTCTTCACCTAACATATCATCACTCTTATCTAGCATGTTTTGAACCTTTTCAAAAGCCCTTTGTTGTTTTACAGCAATCTTAGCAAGTTTTGAGTAAGCGGGCTTTAGATCTTCATCGATTCATTTTCACTAGATTTAGAGGAGGTATATTTGAGTACCTTGGCACCCTTTGCCATGAAGCAATAGGTGGGGCGTAGTCATCACTATCTTAATCAGCTTTGTTGGTGAGGTCATTTTCTTGAGTTGAAGATGGACTTGTCGACGAAAGCGAGAGCGAGAGCTAGACTCGCCACACGGACTCAGATTCTTTGAAGCCTCCTCTTCCTCATGTTCCTCGATTCAGCTTCAGAGTCCATTTCCTTGCCAATGAATGCCCGAGCCTTTTTGGAGCTGCTTTTCTTGTGAGAAGAGGGCTTTGAGGATTTTGATGATGAAGATTTGACGATTTCTTCTTCTTCTTAGCGTCATCGTAACTGTAATCCTTGTGTTTCTTCTTCTTTAATTCCTTTTCCCATCGAGGACAATCTTGAATGTAGTGACCAGGTTTCTTGCATTTGTGGCAAAGTCTTCTCTTATAGTCCTTTGGATGAGGAATCACTGCTCCTTGAGGATTTTCCAAAGCGACCACGTCTTGAGAACTTTGGAATTTCTTCACGAGCAGTGCTAGCTCTGGCCTAATTCTTCAGATCTCCAAGGCTACTACGAGTCTTCACACTCAGATTCGAGACACAGCCTTGGCCTTGTGGCACGTGTTTTTCCATAGCTAGAACCATAGAGATCTCTTTTCAAAGCAAGTGGAACTCATGAGTATTTAGCCTCTCGAGGATATCACTGGATCAAGTGACTTGTAGTCAGCACGCTCTTGTATCATCGGTGCGAGTATCAAATGAGGAATCAAACGATCTCAACAATTTCTTCACCACCTCATGGTCGGTGATGTCGATGGCACCAAGCGCTTGAAGCTCATTTGAGATGTCGATGAAGGCGATCGAAGGTTTGTTGAACATTTTGTTGTCGAGTCTTTTGAAGCGGTTGAAGAGATTGTGAAGAACATCAACTCGAGAGTCACGCTGAGTTGAGACTCCTTCATTTACTTTGGACAGCCTGTCCCGGATGAGCTTAGCAGTTTCCAAAGCACTCACTCTTCCATATTGTCCTTTGCTCGGATGGCCACATATGATATTCTTCGCTTGAGAATCGAGTTGCTTGAATCTCTTCACATCAGCAGCATTCGGAGAAGGTGTGGTGAGGAACACCATTTTCCACAACATACCGTAGATCATTGTCAATTGCCTCAAGATGCATTCGCATCTTGTTCTTCCAAAGAGGGTAGTCCGTCCCATCAAAGGTAGGACACCCTGCTGAGACCTTGATCATACCTGCAGTCGACATAACTAAAACTCCAGGTGGTTAAACCAAAATCACACAGAACAAGGGAGTACCTTGCTCTGATACCAATTGAAAGTGCGTTATATCGACTAGAGGGGGGGTGAATAGGCGATTTTTATGAATTCTTCACTAAGGAATTTGTCGGTGAGGAAATTCCTTAGCAAAGAACTACTTGCAGCGGAATAAGTACTCAGAGATATGCATAACAGAATGCGGGCTTGGTCATCATGATGAAATGAAGACAAACAAAGAGTACAGAAAGCGTAAACACAGGATAGCACAAGATGAAGACAAACAGACTAAAGAAATTGAACTGAGGAAATCGATAAAGTCTTCAGTCAAAGTCTTCAAACACAGATATGAATGAACACTCAACACAATAATGAGGAAATGAAAGGGTTGAGGAAATAGAACCTGTAAGGTTGGTGAAGACAATGATTTGGTAGACCAGTTCCAACTGCTGTCTCGGTTATACGTCTGGTTGGAGCGGCCGAGTATTTAAACTCGAGGACACAGTCCGGACACCCGATCGTGAAAGCACGCAGCTCGGGACACCAAGTCCTCACCGTATTCTCCTTGAACTAAGGTCACATGACCTCGTCCAATCACTCGTGGTAAGTCTTGAGCGACTTCCAAACCTTCACAGACTTGGTCACTCGGCGATCCACAATTCCTCTTGGATGCTCTAGACCATGACGCCTAACCGTCTAGAAGAACACAGTCTTCAAAGGTAACAAGCGTCGGATCCACGCAGATCAATCTCTTGATGATGCTCAATCACTTTGGGTTTGTAGGGTTTGGTTTTGGGTTTTCCTCACTTGATGATTTTCGCTCAAAGTCCTCGGAGGATGGGTTGCTCTCAAATGACAAGTGTCAAGTTCTCTCGGAGCAGCCAACCAGCTAGTGGTTGTAGGGGCGGCTATTTATAGCCTAGGGAGCAGCCCGACATGATAAGACATAAATGCCTTTCAATGATATGACCGTTAGGTGGATAAGATATTTTGGGACGGTTGGCAAGAAGACAAAGAAGCGGTCGGAAATTTGAATCTCAAATTCCTCGGGGCTATCATGTTCCTCTTTGTGTAGGCAATCCGACTTTGGCGAATTCCTAACTCCTCGGTCGAACAAATTCCTCGTGACCGGAAGAACTACGTCTCTGTCACTGAAGAAATTGATTGGACTGTATGAGATTTCCAAAGGCTTCACTCGAAGGGATTGGTAGGTGTAGGATTTTGAGTTGAGCATCACATGGAAATTTTTCCTTAGTATTTCCTCGACCCCCTTTAACAGTACGGTGTTTCCTATGACTCAAGAAAGAGAAAATGAAACTACGAAAACAAAATTCTTCACGCTTCATGTTCCTCAAATGAATACCAAGTCTTTAGAAAGTCTTCAGAATATCAAAGTCTTCAGTCGAAGAACTTCATTTTTAGGGGTCGACTTTCTCTGTAAATATCAAACTCCTCATAGATTTATAGACCTATGTACACTCACAAACACATTAGTCCCTTAACCTATAAGTCTTCAATACACCAAAATCACTAAGGGGCACTAGATGCACTTACAAAGTGTTATGTACTCCATCTGTCGAGAATATCGACGGTGTTTCCAATAACCAGGCAATCAGGTCATAAGGCTGTAACAGACAAAGCGCGCTCAGGGAACTTATGCTATATTACTGATAAAGTGTAAGAAGCATCTTCGAAGAAAATAGTACCCCCACCGATACCTTTCGTCGGTGCTCATTGTTAATATGAGACTTGTGCAATAGATTTTTTGTACTCATGAGTTCCGTTGTGTGCCGACCATTATTGAAAACAGTAAGAGCGCTAGCTTTCGGCTTCACCAGTCGAGGTCCGCTCGGGTGACCCGATCGTGACAATCGCAGAGGTGCTCCTTTACTCCCTAGCCGAACAATCGGGAGCGAGGGGTAAACACAGAGCAAGGCAACCCAGCTTGCAAATCGCTTAAGTCAATATGGTGCATATTGTGGCGTAATACGAACAAGGAACGAAGCCGTACAAGTATAATCATATGCAAGAGGAAAAGCTTCATGAAGGAAGCCCCCAAATGAATTGGGTATTTGAATTTATGCGTCACAAACAAAGTTTGGACAAGAAAATTTTTTACAAGCAACATTTTTCCAAAAAAGTATAATGCTTGGTCGAACCGAACACAAGTTGGAAATTAAAGCTTTGAGCATGAAAGTGACTTAGCTGGTTAATGTGTTCGGTATTGATGACGTGTCCGAGCTTGATACGGGACAAGGTTCCATTCCCCAAGCCGGTCCCGAGGTGGCGGAGAGAGAGCTCGACACCGAAGTGGTGACATAGCACGGTCAATGCGCACCGCAGAGTGGACGCCAAGTCCCGGATCATTTTCATGTGCACAAAAATGGTGCAAACTGGAGATAATAGTAATAATTAAAAAATCGTTGCATAATAAATAATTTATGCAAAGTGAGTAATAAAAGAAATATGGCTGGCGCCAAGTCAATGTCGATGCTGGGCGTCGGCGTGATGCGGTAAAGGCGTGGCAAAGCCTGAATTCACAGTCGGTCCGAGCTCGGATGTGGCGTCAGCGGACTATGTATGGAAACCGACCGAACCACCATGCGATATCGTTAACGCGCCACCATTTGATAGACCTGTGTACATATGATGGACAAACCAGAGTAATAATTCCTTGGAAAAATGAACCCGAACAAGCAAAAATCTGGGATTAATAGCACTGGTTTATTTGTTGTCATAATCCGAAGGAAGGTGATTCCCAAAATTGGGACTCGATCCGCGCACCCATTGCCGTGTCGGCTAGTGACTTGAAGTGTCCGGAGTAGGTTGATGAAGAGATGGCGAAGCCCGGTCCAGCCGAGATGTCGAAGTAGGTCGGTGTGATGGACACCAGCTTGAAGAAGCAATAGTGTGGCCCTGCCGATGCATGTCGTGGCGTGGTCGATGCCGCTTGATGAAGCGACCGCGGCGGCGATGCGGTATGCCCGCTCCGTGTAATCGTGGGGCGGCGATGTTGGTGATGATTTATCCTTCGCGATGCCGGACTCTTGTTCGGCTTGCCGAGATGATGATCCGAAGAAGTTGAGCTCGGCTCAACAAAGTGGCGACGTGTCTAGGGCAGGTCGGCAGCCGTGGAGCAATATTGCCAGACTGGTTTGACACCAGCATGATGTTGAAGATCATGTTCAAAAGATTTTGAAGTTAGTGGGATGTGTTCGGGAACAAAACACAATACCCCATACATAACTTCCTACAAAAAGGATGTCTGAAATCCCGTTTGTAAAAAGGAAGAACTCGGGTCGGATTTGTTTTCGCGCAGAAAACAGATCCGAAAAGTGATGCACTAATCGGAAGGTTCCCGGAGTTTGGACGGTCGGATCGAGCTGAAATTTTGAGGGGTGGTAGATATAGGGATTCCGCAGTCGATCAACGGTTGCATCTTCCAAAGGAGGTCCGAGCTAGAAGCTGGACACCACGCCCTAAACTCGTCCAGATTCTCGTCCACATTTGACAGGGCTCTGGTATATTGTAGATTGTTGGAGATTCCTCCATTGGAACTCGACGAAATTTAGCATGGCTGTTGTAGACGTAATTCCGCACTATTCCACTGAAGCAATTGTCAAACCGACGCTCGAGGAGGCGGTGACGGCGGATACAAGTTTGCTGTCCAGAAAAATAGCACGGTCTCCCGAGGGCAATGTTGACGTTGAGCCCCCGGGCTCCCTGGATGATTCCTCCATGATCTTGATAGAGATCGGAGCTGATGTTGATGAAGGCCCTCATCCGAACATGACGATCGGAGGTAGGCTGCAGTCCTTGGTCGAACCAAGGTGACCAGTCGAACTGGTGACGAAGATGCCGAAGTCGCAGTTGATCTGCAGGCGAGCCATCGACCTTTTGCCAAACACACAGCGGAACTCTCAATGAAAGCACCAATGTCGGTGTCAAAACCGGCGGATCTCGGGTAGGGGGTCCCGAACTGTGCGTCTAGGCAGATGGAAACAGGAGACAAGGGACACGATGTTTTTACCCAGGTTCGGGCCCTCTCGATGGAGGTAATACCCTACTCCTGCTTGATTAATATTGATGATATGGGTAGTACAAGAGTAGATCTACCACGAGATCAGAGAGGCTAAACCCTAGAAGCTAGCCTATGGTATGATTGTTGTATATCTCTCGACTAGCCTGGCCTCGGTTTATATTAATGCACCAGAGGCCTAGGACAACAAGAGTCCTAGCCGAATACGCCGGTGGGGGAGGAGTCCTTGTCTTGATCGCCAAGTCTTGTGGAATCTTCCTTGTATGCGGCAACTGTCGATGGCCCATGAGTATCGACCATGGGGATCCTCGCCCAATCAAGCGATCGGGAGACGACGTGGTGAGTACCCCCTAGTCCAGGACACCGTCAATCCCCTTGCCCTACAACGGGATCCTCGGTCGTCCGGCACTAGCCAAGTTCATGGCAGCGTCGCACTATGCCTACAACATGTTGAAGATGCCTGGGCCAATGAACACCATCACCGTCCCCTCCGACAAGAAGGACGTGCTGATCTGCGCCGACCTACTCTACCGGGAAGCAGTTGCAGCAGCTGCCGCCAAGGCACTTGCTCCTGCCGCTGAAGCCCAGGGAGGGAAGATGAGGTGAGGAAGCTGGAGGAGCGCTTTGATGGTATACATGCAGAGCACGTCCCCTTAGTGGAGAATGACAGCGCTGACTACCTGTCAAAGCACTCTGCATTCAAGCTACCTGTGAACCAGGTACCTTTTTGCTTCGGTTGACTCAACCATCCGTCGAACCATCAACGGAGCAGAACAAGCAGAGGAAATCAGGCCCCGGCAAGTACTTACCCGCCGAGCCCCCAGGGGCCGCCGGCAAAGGTGTTGCCGTGGACCCTGAGCCTGCCGAGGAGCGACCGACTCCGGCAGGCCGTCAAGCCTTGGTCGTAGAAAAGGCCGCTCCCATGGCAGAAGAGATGCCTTTGGTCCTTGTCGTCGAGACCCAGGCTCCGGCATGGGCACAGCATACCGTCTGATTCCTCCAGACAGGGGAGCTTGCTACCTCTTGAGCACTGCGTTGGATTTCCTTGAAGAGGAAAGGATGATGCAGCAAAGTAGCGTAAGTATTTCCCTCAGTTTTTGAGAACCAAGGTATCAATCCAGTAGGAGGCTACGCGCGAGTCCCTCGTACCTGCACAGAACAAACAACTCATCGCAACCAACACGATAAGGGGTCGTCAATCCCTTCACGGTCACTTACGAGAGTGAGATCTGATAGATATGATAGGATAATATTTTTGATATTTTTGTGATAAAGATGCAAAGTAAAATAAAAGCAAAGTAAAAAGAAAATATAATAAACACATGTTGGAAGATTAATATGATGAAGATAGACCCGGGGGCCATAGATTTCACTAGTGGCTTCTCTCAAGAGCATAAGTATTTTACGGCGGGTGAACGAATTACTGTTGAGCAATTGAAAGAATTGAGCATAGTTATGAGAATATCTAGGTATGATCATGTATATAGGCATCACGTCCGAGACAAGTAGACCGACTCCTGCCTTCATCTACTACTATTACTCCACTCATCGACTACTATCCAGCATGCATCTAGAGTATTAAGTTCAAGAAAACAGAGTAATGCCTTAAGCAAGATGACATGATGTAGAGGAATAAATTCATGCAATATGATAAAAACCCCATCTTGTTATCCTCGATGGCAACAATACAATACGTGCCTTGCTGCCCCTACTGTCACTGGGAAAGGACACCGCAAGATTGAACCCAAAGCTAAGCACTTCTCCCATTGCAAGAAAGATCAATCTAGTAGGCCAAACCAAACTGATAATTCGAAGGGCTTGCAAAGATAACCAATAATACATAAAAGAATTCAGAGAAGATTCAAATATTGTTGATAGATAATCTTGATCATGAACCCACAATTCATCGGTCTCAACAAACACACCGCAAAAAGAAGATTACATCGAATAGATCTCCACGAGAAAGGGGGAGAACATTGTATTGAGATCCAAAAAGAGAGAAGAAGCCATCTAGCTACTAACTATGGACCCGAAGGTTTGAGGTAAACTACTCACACTTCATCGGAGAGGCTATGGTGATGATGTAGAAGCCCTCCGTGATGGATGCCCCCTCCGGTGAAGCTCCTAACAGGCCCCAAGATGGGATCTCGTGGGTACAGAAGGTTGCGGCGGTGGAATTAGGTTTATGCTCCGTGTCGATCATTTGGGGTGCGTGAGGTATATATAGGAGGAAGGAGTACGTCGATTGAGCAACAGGGGCCCACGAGGGTGGAGGGCGCATACAGGGGTGGGCGCGCCCTACCTTGTGGCCTCCTCTTTTCTTTCTTGACGAGGGTCCAAGTCTCCCGGATCATAATCTTCCTAAAAATCAGGTTCCCGAAGGTTTCATTCCGTTTGGACTCCGTTTGATATTCTTTTTCTCCGAAACTCTGAAATAGGCAAAAAACATCAATTCTGGGCTGGGCCTCCGGTTAATAGGTTAGTCCCAAATATAATATAAAAGTGGATAATAAAGCCAAATATTGTCCAAAACAGTAGATAATATATCATGGAGCAATAAAAAACTATAGAAACGTTGGAGACGTATCAGGCATCCCCAAGCTTAATTCCTGCTCGTCCTCGAGTAGGTAAATGATAAAAAAGATAATTTTTGATGCGGAGTGCTACTTGGCATAATTTCAATGTAATTCTTCTTAATTCTGGTATGAATATTCAGATCCGAAAGACTCAAGACAAAAGTTAAATATTGACATAAAAATAATAATACTTCAAGCATACTAACAAAGCAATCATGTCTTCTGAAAATAACATGGCCAAAGAATGTTATCCCTACAAAATCATATAGTCTGGCTATGCTCTATCTTGACCACACAAAGTATTTAAATTATGCACAACCCCGATGACAAGCCAAGCAATTGTTTCATACTTTTGGCATTCTCTAACTTTTTCAATCTTCACGCAATACATGAGCGTGAGCCATGGATATGGCACTATATATGGAATAGAAGGGTGGTTGTGGAGAAGACAAAAAAGGGAAGATAGTCTCACATCAACTAGGCGTATCAACGGGCTATGGAGATGCCCATCAATAGATATCAATGTGAGTGAGTAGGGATTGTCATGCAACGGATGCACTAGAGCTATAAGCATAGGAAAGCTCAACAAAAGAAACTAAGTGGGTGTGCATCCAACTCGCTTGCTCACGAAGACCTAGGGCATTTTGAGGCAGCCCATCATTGGAATATACAAGCCAAGTTCTATAATAAAAAATTCCCACTAGTATATGAAAGTGACAAAATGAGAGACTCTCTATCATAAAGATCATGGTGCTACTTTGAAGCACAAGTGTGGTAAAAGGATAGTAACATTGTCCCTTCTCTCTTTTTCTCTCATTTTTTATTTTTTTATTTGGGCCTTTTCTCTTTTTTATGGCCTCTTTTCATTTTTTTTATTTTTCTTCCGGAGTCTCATCCCAACTTGTGGGGGAATCATAGTCTGCAACATCCTTTTCCTCACTTGGGACAATGCTCTAATAATGATGATCATCACACTTTTATTTTCTTACAACTCAACAATTACAACTCGATACTTAGAACAAAATATGATTCTACATGAATGCCTCCGGCGGTGTACCAGGATATGCAATGAATCAAGAGTGACATGTATGAAAGAATTTTGAACGGTGGCTTTGCCACAAATACGATGTCAACTACATGATCATGCTAAGCAATATGACAATGATGGAGTGTGTCATAATAAACGGAACGGTGGAAAGTTGCATGGCAATATATCTCAAAATGGCTATGGAAATGCCATGATAGGTAGGTATGGTGGCTGTTTTGAGGAAGCTATATGGTGGGTATATGATACCGGCGAAAAGTGTGTGGTATTAGAGAGGCTAGCAATGGTGGGAGGAAGAAAAGTGCGTATAATCCATGGACTCAACATTAGTCACAAAGAACTCATATACTTATTGTAAAAATCTACAAGTTATCAAAGCAAAGTATTATGCGCATGCTCCTAGGGGGATAGATTGGTAGGAAAAGACCATCGCTCATCCCCGACCGCCACTCATAAGGAAGACAATCAATAAGTAAATCATGCTCCGACTTCATCACATAACAGTTCACCATACGTGCATGCTACGGGAATCACAAACTCTGGCACAAGTATTTCTCAAATTCACAACTACTCAACTAGCTTGACTCTAATATCACCATCTTCATATCTCAAAACAATTATCAAGCATCAAACTTTTCTTAGTATTCAACACACTCATAAGAAAGTTTTTACTATTCTTGAATACCAAGCATATTAGGATTCTTCAATCCCACTTTTATCAATTTTAGCATCAAGATCTTAAAACTCCGAATTTTTGGAACGCCTTCTAGGTAAGGGTGGATCATATTCAGTCCCATCATTATCAAGATTCATATTACAAAACAAAGATTTAATAGGGGACACATCAATAACTTTTAGATCTTCATCTTTATTTTCATAGGAATTGGAAGAACATGCTTTAATAAAGGCATCTTTCATAGCACGCATCCTAGCGGTTCTTTCTTTGCACTCATCAATGGAAATTCTCATGGCTTTGATAGACTCATTGATATCATGTTTAGGAGGAATAGATCTAAGCTTTAAAGAATCAACATCAAGAGAAATTCTATCAACGTTCCTAGCCAATTCATCAACTTTAAGCAATTTCTCTTCAAGCAAAGCATTGAAATTCTTTTGCGAATTCATAAACTGTTTAACACTAGTCTCAAATTCAGAGGGCATCTTATTAAAATTTCCATAAGAGTTGTTGTAGGAATTTCCATAATTATTAGAGGAGTTACTAGGATAAGGCCTAGGATTAAAGTTTCCTCTATATTCAGTCCATAGATTCATTATTATTCTCAATCAAAGTAGAAAAGGGCATATCATTAGGATCAGAAGAAACACTCTTAGTAGCAAATAATTTCATAAGTTCATCCATCTTTCCACCCAAAACATTAATTTCTTCTATCGCATGCACTTTTTTATTAGTAGATCTTTCAGTGTGCCATTGAGAATAATTAACCATAATATTATCTAGGAGTTTAGTAGCTTCTCCTAAAGTAATTTCCATAAAAGTGCCTCCCGCGGCCGAATCTAAAAGATTTCTAGAAGCAAAATTCAATCCGGCATAATTTTTTTGTATAATCATCCACAAATTTAAGCCATGAGTAGGGCAATTACGTATCATTAATTTCATCCTCTCCCAAGCAACATGTTCATGATCAAGTTTCTTAAAATTCATAATATCGTTTCTAAGAGAGATGATCTTAGCGGGAGGAAAATACTTAGAGATAAAAGCATCTTTGCACTTGTTCCAAGAATCAATACTATTTTTAGGCAAAGACGAAAACCAAGCTTTAGCACGATCTCTAAGCGAAAAAGGAAATAGCTTCAATTTAACAATATCATTATCGACATCTTTCTTATTTTGCATATCACACAAATCCACGTAGCTATTTAGATGAGTAGCGGCATCTTCACTAGGAAGGCCGGCGAATTGATCTTTCATGACAAGATTCAACAAAGCAGTATTGATTTCACAAGATTTAGTATTGGTAAGAGGAGCAATTGGAGTGCAAAGGAAATCATTATTGTTGGTATTGGTAAAGTCACATAATTTGGTATTATCTTGAGGCATCGTGACAAACAAGCGATCCAACACACGGGCAAACAAAAGGGAAGCGTAAAAGAGGCAAACGGAAAAGAGAGGGCGAATAAAATGGCAAGGGTGAAGTGGGGGAGAGGAAAACGAGAGGCAAATGGAAAATAATGTAATGCGGGAGATATGGGTTTGTGATGGGTACTTGGTATGTTGACTTTTGCGTAGACTCCCGGGCAATGGCGCCAGAAATTCTTCTTGCTACCTCTTGAGCACTGCGTTGGATTTCCTTGAAGAGGAAAGGATGATGCAGCAAAGTAGCGTAAGTATTTCCCTCAGTTTTTGAGAACCAAGGTATCATTCCAGTAGGAGGCTATGCTCAAGTCCCTCGTACCTACACAAAACAAATAACTCCTCGCAACCAATGCGATAAGGGGTTGTCAATCCCTTCACGGTCACTTACGAGAGTGAGATCTGATAGATATGATAGGATAATATTTTTGGTATTTTTGTGATAGAGATGCAAAGTAAAATAAAAGCAAAGTAAAAAAGCAAAGATAGTAAACAAGTGTTGGAAGATTAATATGATGAAGATAGACCCGGGGGCCATAGATTTCACTAGTGGCTTCTCTCAAGAGCATAAGTATTTTACGGTGGGTGAACAAATTACTGTTGAGCAATTGACAGAATTGAGCATAGTCATGAGAATATCTAGGTATGATCATGTATATAGGCATCACGTCCGAGACAAGTAGACCGACTCCTGCCTGCATCTACTACTATTACTCACTCATCGACCGCTATCTAGCATGCATCTAGAGTATTAAGTTCAAGAAAACAGAGTAACGCCTTAAGCAAGATGACATGATGTAGAGGAATAAATTCATGCAATATGATAAAAACCGAATCTTGTTATCCTCGATGGCAACTGTAACATCCCAAATTTTCAATTTGGAATGTTATACACTAGATCATCATTGAATGTCATATTTTATTTTCTTTTGGTTGATACTAGAAATTCTACGCGACTCAAGGACCCTCGGAGAGAGTTGGGAATTTCGTTATTTTCATATTTGAGTTTCTCAAATTTTGAAAATAGGATCATTTGATTTTATTTATCTTATCTTCAACTATTTCTATTATACAAATATGAGAGAGGGAATAAAATGACTTTCCCAAAATGAAGAAATATTGAGGATTTAATAAAAAAATCAAATAAGATTTTTTCGGAGTTTTGGCTATTTTATTTGAATTTAGGAAAAATTGCACGTTTTCAAAACTGCATTTTAGGGCCAAGAAAATGTTCACCTCGTTCTAAATATTTTATTTAGATAGTGAAAATTTGTTTTGGCATTTTTAGATTTTTATTTTTTTTCTAGGATTTTTTCTTTTCGGCATAATTTAAAAAAAAAACTCCTCATACCGACCGGGTCAAGCCCACCGAGCCAGCCGACCCAACCCGCGCCGTCGCCTCCTCACAAGACCACCTTGCTGCACGGACGCCGAGGAGAGTCCGAGCCGGACTCCTCCCGGTGCCCCTCGCCAAGCAAGCCGCCGCCCCGCTTATATAGCCGCCGCCCGCCCTAGCCACGACCACCGCCACCGCTAACCCCGCTGCCCAGAGCCAAGCGCTTATGCTTGCTTGCCGCAGCTGAGCCCCCGCCCGCAAGCAAGCCGCCCGCCACTCGATCCCACCCCGCCGGAGTCCGACGAGGTAGCCGCGCCATCTGCCGCCGGTTTTCGGAGAAAAAATCGATCCGTTTTTTTAGAAACCATAGGTTTTTTATTTTGTTAGATCGGTTTTTTCGGTTTATTTATTTAGCGAGCGTTCACTCGTTCTTTCGTTTTAACGGACGAATTCACCGTTTAGTTTCAGTTAACGAACGTTCGTTCGTTAATATATTCGTCAGTTTTTATTTTTTCTCGGATTTTCCGCAATTATTCCGATCGCGATTTCTGATCCGATTTTCGTTTTTGTTTATCTCTTCGCTCGTTTATCAGAATCAGGCGATTCAAGCAGCTAGAGTTTCGTCTCGAAACCCTATTTCCGTTTAACCAACTCAAACAAGTTTTTGCTTCCATAAAATTTGACTTAGGTCTAGATTAGTAAACGAAGCTTGTTTCTTTCGCCGTTTGACTTTCGTTGCTTCGTTTGTTTCGGTTCTTTTTGCAATTCGGAGTTCTTAAGTTGAACTTTCTGGTTAGATCTTTTATTTGATTTTTCCATGTGCATTAGATGAGTACTTATTGTATGCTTGTTTGTTTGCGATAGAGTACCCGGAGTGCGCCGCTTGCTACTTTGAATCTCTAGGTTTCACGGATCATCAGCAAGGCAAGTAACACTTTGATCATATCCCTTTCATAACCAGTTTTTATGCATTAGATCAATCTTCAAACATTGCATGATTAGGATCTAATTAAATTGTTGGTTTTGGGAAGTAGATGAGGTGGTACCTATTACCTGTTTTATTATCAAACCCTTGGGAGTTACTTCTACGTTTGCTTATATTGCCATGCTATGCTAGTAGACGTGGATTGGGTTTGAGTGTATCCATGACAGATGTGAGATTGTTAATTAATTGTTTATTTAATGTGGCAACTTTAGTACACATCTGGGTGGATTGAGGTACCTGGGTATTCCAGGATTGCCTGTTTTTCTTTATGGACCGCCACCCAGGCTCAAAGGGATCATGAGATTATTCATGCTAGAAACTTCCGTGTGCAGCCACAAGCTACTATGGGCTCTAGCATAGTTGATTAAGTCGTCATAACTCTTACGGTGGTAGACTAGCGATGTAGGGAAAGTAGGTGTAACGGTCTACCCGATCGTAAGGTGCTAGCGCTTCTGAAAGACTATGTCTCGATCATCCGTTTCTCAAACACCATGTAGTGCGAGGATTCCAACGGAGGAGATCGAGTCTTGTGGGGAAAAGTGCGCAAACCTCTGCAGAGTGTATAAACTAATCATGGTTAGCCGTGTCCCCTGTTATGGACATCTTGAGTATCTAGTACTTGGATTATCATGTGAATCTCATCATGTTACTTTAATTAATATTGTTGGGTTTTAATGATGATGTTTAATTGGGATTGAGAATGCTGTCAACCATTCTCAATGTTTAACAACCACCATGATAGTTAAATAAAATTTATTCCTTTGCAGTAGGGAAAAATTGGCTTTACGCAAAACTGTAACCATAGAGCTTTCTACCAGCCATATATGCATGTAGTATAGCCTATTTCTGTTCATATTCTCTATGTGTTACATTGCGAGCATATTCCATGTGCTGACCCGTTTTCGGGCTGCAATGTTCATGTTGCAGACTTTTTAGACGACGGGTAAGGTGCCTTTAGGTCGTGGTTCTATACTCGATGATGCCGTTGGAGTTGATGGACTCGCTTATCTTCCGTGCCTTCATTTGTTATCGTTATTAGATGGCCTTAAGCCATATTTATTGTAATAAGTTCTCTTTTGAGACATTCGATGTAATAAGTGTGTGTTTGCTACTCTGTTATAAATCCTTCAAGTCATCGTGCGTGTCAAGATTCTCGATCCAGGATGACATTGAAGCACGAGATCGACTATTTGAGGTCTGGTCGCTACAAGATGGTATCAGAGCACACGCTGACTGTAGGACACGACCACTAAGCTAAAAGCCCTAGATCATGACTCACTCTTCTCATTTCTGACTCCTCATCTTCTCTACTCTTTTAGGATGGCGGATGCAAGGAACAAGTTCACGCAACCGGATGAAGATACACCCTTTGGACGCCACTTGAAGGAAGTCACTAGATACCTGAACATCGGATTACCAAGCTTCACCGGGACCTACAACGCCACTTTACCCGAAGAGGAGCGCTGGATGATTCAAGTTCAAGTTCCGGGAAGGACATTAGCATGATCCTTCGAGCCCATAGAGTTTTCCTTTGATGCACCAACACCGAGTCTAGGAAAGAGCATGGCAGCCCACATCACCATGGGACGCATTGGAGAAGTTTACGCAATGATCTCAAGGATACTATCTACCAGATTTGTGGGCGCCGAGATGAGCAATGGGAGATGATCAGCACCAGGAAGGATAGATCAATCGCAGCTTTTATCCAGGAGTTAAACCAGCACATTCGACGCCAGGAGAACCAGATGTGCGCAGGCATGATGGATCTGCAGAAGGCTTTGACCAAGATCACGGAGCTAGAAGAAGAACTCAAAGCTACACATGAAGATTATATGGAGGAAATCGAAGTATTAGTGGAGAAGAATGATGACCTGACCAGGAAGCTAGGAGTTTTCATGGGAGACCCCGCGCCAGGAGGAGAAGATGACGATTCCACTTGGCCGGAGAACTATATCATCATCGACGACACCGACTCGGACCCAAACGGCAGGGATGATGACTATGTTGATGAAGCTGGAGTGGATATCATGGAGTCTTCATCAGAGCAGTTTTTTTAGTCGACCAGCATAACAGTAGTAGTATTCCCCCATGTATCTAGTATAGCCCGAGCACTTTTGTAACGATAGATAGACCGTTGTATGCCTTTGTTTGAAATGATTGAAGTGATTTTGGTTTCATATGTCTCATGTGCATGTGGGTAGTGTTTTCCCTTTAGACCTCTTTCTATTCTGTATTCTCATCTTTTCCTAAAACCCTCAGATGCCTCCGAGACGCGACACCGGATTTGTTTTCCCACCGGAGATCACTCAGTTGATTCAGCAGCAGAATGTCTTGATACAAGCACTAGTACAGAACCAAGGCAACAACAACAACCCACCACCACCACCACCACCACCTGTTGACCATTTGACCCGTTTCTTGAGACTGAATCCGCCGGTGTTCTCCAGTAGCACCGAGCCGATAGTTGCAGATGATTGGCTCCGCAAGACAGGAAGGGAGTTGACCACTATAGGATGCACTGATGCGGGGAAGGTGCGTTTTGCCGCACACCAACTTGAAGGACCCGCAGCATCATGGTGGGAGAATTACACAACCACACACCCTATTGACACTGTCACATGGGACCAGTTTCAGCAAGCTTTCCATACTGCCCATGTTTCAGCAGGAGCTATGGCCATGAAGAAGCGTGAGTTTGGCAGCTTACGCCAAGGAGGACGCACTGTAGGCCAGTATGTGGAGGACTTTAGTAAGTTAGCACGTTATGCCCCAGATGACATTGCTACAGATGCAGCTAAGCAGGAGAAATTTGTGGAAGGACTGAATGATGAGCTGAGCATGCAGTTGATGGTAGCAACTGTCAACAAGTACCAGGAGTTGGTAGATCGTGCTCTTATGATTGAAGGGATGCAGCATCAGACTGAAAACCGCAAGAGGAAGTATGGACAAGGGAAGTACAATTCTGGAGCTCAGCAGAAGCTATGTTTTACTCCTAAGCCGGGAGGACATTTTCAGCATACCCATGGAGGAGGGAATTCGCATAATCATAATGGCTCAACGAATGGAAAAGGGAATGGAGGAAGCAACGACTAGAACCGTACCAACCCGTCAACCCCAGCCAAGAGAGACCTGAGCCAAGTCACTTGCTTTAAGTGTCAGAAGACTGGACATTATGCCAATGAATGTCCTGAAGCCCAGAATGGAAATGGCAATGGAAGCTCTGGGAAGAAGCCGAACCCTTTCAACAGGGGACAGGTGAACCACGTTAACGTGGAGGAGGTTGAAGCCCACCGGATCTTGATGAATGGGTAAGTTTTTGGTCAAGTCATTTACTACAATCGTTCTTTTTGATACTGGTGCATCGCATTCATACATATCAAGGGGATTTGTGGATAAGTATAAACTGCCCACCAAGGTTCTTAAAACACCTATGTTAGTAAGCTCATCAGGAGCGGAGTACATGGCTAGTCGAGGATGTTTTCAAGTGCCATTGAGTATAGGTAGGCATGTTTTCCCCTCGGATTTAATCATTCTGGAATCGCAAGGTTTGGATGTGATTCTAGGTATGGATTGGCTATCGATGTATGGAGGAAACATCGATTGCGCCAGTAAGTCAATTTTGCTTACCACCCCAAAAGGAAGAAGGATCAAGTATGTGTCACGGCATGAGCCGAAGAGAACTCAAGTAAATTCCTTATCAGGAGTTGTGCAGGAGGAAGTACCAGTGGTGAAGGATTTCCCTGACGTATTCCCAGAGGAGTTGCCAGGTGTCGGTGTCAAAACCGGCGGATCTCGGGTAGGGGGTCCCGAACTGTGCGTCTAGGCGGATGGTAACAGGAGACAAGGGACACGATGTTTTTACCCAGGTTCGGGCCCTCTCGATGGAGGTAATACCCTACTCCTGCTTGATTAATATTGATGATATGAGTAGTACAAGAGTAGATCTACCATGAGATCAGAGAGGCTAAACCCTAGAAGCTAGCCTATGGTATGATTGTTGTTCGTCCTACGGACTAAAACCCTCCGGTTTATATAGACACCGGATAGGGTTAGGGTTACACAGAGTCGGTTACAATGGTAGGAGATCTACATATCCGTATCGCCAAGCTTGCCTTCCACGCCAAGGAAAGTCCCATCCGGACACGGGACGAAGTCTTCAATCTTGTATTTTCATAGTCCAGGAGTCCGGCCAACGGTGATAGTTCGGCTATCCGGACACCCCCCAATCCAGGACTCCCTCAGTAGCCCCTGAACCAGGCTTCAACGACGACGAGTCTGGAGCGCATATTGTTTTCGGCATTGCAAGGCGGGTTCCTCCTCCGAATACTTCATAGAAGGTTTTGAACACAAGGATAGTGTCTGGCTCTGCAAAACAAGTTCCACATACCACCGTAGAGAGAATAATTTTTGCACAGATCTGCTGACGTATTCCGCGGCGTGACATCACACCACGGCCAAGCTTTTATATGAATCGTTTTTTTACTGTTCCACGTTAGCGCATTTAGCGAGGCAGTTTCCTTGGCACGTCTTATCAAAGCGGAGATCGTGCCCCCTTATTCCGGGATTCCCATCAATACGGACGTGGGTAACCCATCCGCGCCATTGATTACGGCGCTTGGGAGATAATCGAGTTTTACCGGTGGCGGGGACGATAGCCGTCGCCCATATAAGGGATAAGGATCCACCTTTTCACCTACACCTTCTTCCTCCTTTGCTCATCCATTTCGCACACTCGAGCTCCAGCGCCCAAGTCCGCACATCCCACCTCAACCTTCTCCAACTATGTCCGGAGCGGGAGGCAGGTGGATGGCCTCCTCCATCACGGAGGGGCACATCGAAAAGCTGCGGGAGGCCGGATACTTGTCCAGCAACATCGCGCACCGGCTACCCGACGAGGGGCAGCTCATTCCCACCCCCGGTCCCCATGAGAGGATGGTGTTCCTCACCCACTTCCTCCGCGGACTAGGTTTTCCACTTCACCCATTTGTCCTGGGGCTCATGTTCTACTACGGCCTGGACTTCCACGATCTGGCCCCGAACTTCATCCTCAACATCTCGGCGTTTATCATCGTGTGCGAGGCCTTCCTCTGCATCCAGCCCCACTTCGGCTTATGGCTGAAGATCTTCAATGTCAGGCCGAAGGTAGTGGGCGGCCGCCAAAGCGGAGTGTGGAGGCGCCATGGTTGGCAAGATGGCCAAAGTCCTATGGCTCGAGGGCTCCTTTGTGGAGACCATAAAGGGGTGGCAATCGGGGTGGTTCTACATCACCGAGCCGCGTGACTCTCAATGGGCGGCGGCCCCCGAATTCCGATCTGGCTTCCCCACACGGCTCACATCATGGAAAGAGACGGGCCTGACGTGGGGGATTCGAACGAGCTGTCCGGACTCCAAACCTGCGTCCGAAACCTGGTGGACAAGAATCTCAGGCTTGTCAACGTAATCCAGGTGATGCTCATCCGCCGGATTCTCCCATGCCAACAACGGGCCTTCAAATTGTGGGAGTTCGATCCGGCACAGCACCCAACTCTGAAAAGGCTCTTCGACACTACGTACGAAGATGCCTGGAAGGTGTTGTTCAAGGGCGCCGAGGCTCCCACATCCACTACCGAAGATCGCGGATTCAGCTCGCAGCGTCAAGCCAGCGAGGTAAGTTATTTTTCCCTTTATGGGACTCTTGTTTTTCATAGATTGACTCTATGTGGGATCTAAAACTCCCTAACCTTTGACAGGACTGGTTGAAGACGTCCGGACAGATTAACTGTCCGGCCCCTTTGCCAGAAGACCCAGCGGACGCCCGATTGACGGGGCTGCTGGCTCCGGCACCTCACGTGGAGCCGGAGAAGAAGGCCAAGAAGGAGGCCACGGAACTCGAAGGAGCTCTGGCGCCAGTCTTGTCGGACTCATCGCCCGACAACAACGAGGCGAATCCTCCTCTGAGGAAGAGGAGGAGGAAAAAGAAGCCTCTCCCCCAGCGGGGGGAGAGAAGAAAAGGAAGGTCGCCCCAACTGGGGGGGCCGGAGGGTCCAAGAAGGGAAGGACCCTTCCTCCGGACTTCTCCACCAACGCTGACAACGACAAGGAGGAGTGGCCAACAAGGGCCAAGCCCCTGGCGAGATGGTAAGTGTCCGGATACCCATGGCTTTTTTTTCATTGCATAGAGTTCTCTAATGCTGAACAATCATGCAGCCCGCCCAAGGGCGAAGCTCGCCGCCGCCGGCGGGTCCTCGAACTCGTCGGAAGTGGAGAGTACTTCACTTCCGCCGCCTCACCTCACGCTGCAGACGACGCCGAGGTGGGGCCCGAGGGGGCCTGGTCAAGAGGAGGTGGCGCAGGAGGCGCCGCAAGGCAGCCTCCCGGACTCCAGGCGCGAGGGAGCGAGACCCCCAGGGGCTCTAACCCCGACCCTTGTCCGAACTCCATACCGGATCCTTCAGCGGTTCCTAAGTCCGGCAAGCGGTCCCTTCGTAGGAAGGGTAAGACGCCGGTGTCCTCCGTCCAACCGGAGGCACCGGATAGCTTACTGGAGGCGCTTAACAGCGCCTCCATCGAGGAGGAGCACCGCACTGTTATGAGTGAAAGTTCAGTCCGCCAAGAGCGGGCTGACTGAAGCCTGTACCAGCCTTCTAACAGGCTTTGAGGTAAGTTTAGAATATGTAAAAATATTACCGCATAGACATTAGCCCATGATGCTTAGTTCGGTGTTCGGAAAGAAAAGCCGGACTAAGGATCTAAAAAGAAATACGCAGGAGTCTAACATAAGTATGTCAATAGGGGAATGCAGGCGCTGCTTGACCTCTGCCAAGACCGATCATGGAGGTCAATGCATTGAAGCGAGCCTCGGCGGTCCGAGAACGAGCTCGGCCTTGCCAAGAAGCAGCTCGAGGACAAGGAAGGTAAGTAATACCTTATTAAAGAAATACCTTATAGAATGGATTTGGTTGCAAAACATAACAGGAATAACATGGGTACTGCAGGGGCCACGAGCGAGGTGGCGACCCTGAAGGAGGCGGTGTCCGCAGCCGAAAACAAAGCAGCTGCGGAGCGCACCGAGCGAGATAAGGGGGAGGCACAGCTGGCGGAGGTACGGCAAGAGCTCCAGGCTCTCGTGGGAAAACACGAGGGTTTGGAGCGTGACTCGAAGATCCGAGAGTCCGAGCTTGCCTCGGCTCTTGAGAGTGCCAAAGCTGCTATGGCCGAGGCCCAAAAAGCTCTCCAGGAGATCGAATCATTAAAGAAGATAGTGGCGGGTAAGGCATTCTTTATGCAAAGCAAGCATGTGAAAGTGAATTACCTATTACTTACCCGGATTCAGAGCTCTCTAGGAGCATTCACAGAACTGCCCCGTAGTGTGTCTGATGCTGCCGCGTTCTACTGCGCCAAGGAGGGGAGCTCGACGGAGAAGGTGTTCTGGGTCTCGATATCGAGGCCGAACGTCCGGTGCCTCGAGCGACCAGCTGAAGCAGCTGGTCGAGCTCCACAAGGTCGCCGAACAGGCCATGAAGGGCCTCATAGTTCGGTTGTGGCCATTGGAAGCCATGCCTGGGAGCTTCTTTGGGCTAGTGCAGCGGTGGTGGACGTCGTCCATGGATTGAAGTCATCAAGCGCTCCGTCTGCATTGAAGGTGCCCGTCGGGCCCTTGCCGTGCTAAAGTGCTTTGGGGCAGGCTGGATGCGGAGAATCTTGTGACGGACGGGCCATCAAGGGCAAGGAGCATCGCAAGCCGAAATGTACTATGAGGGCGTCTGAAGGGTGCCCGCCAGATAGCGGATGAGTGCTCCGAGATGTAATTTTTGAATAGACTCGCATTTGTTATCCTGTACGCTAAAAACTTGTTCATATGCGCTAAGCAACGCTTGATAATTTAAAATATTACCTTTTGTCCGGCCGTTTATCAAATTTGAGAGATGGCAAGTCGTTGGCTTCAGCCCCCATGCCACGAGTGCTGGGGTGTTCGGGATAAACTTGAGCGCTCTTGTTCCCATTCTTGGGTCCGTCGAGGGAGGCGCTCAATGCAACGAACAAGGCAACCAGACTTATAGTGCTTGAACACTCTCACTTAGCCATAGAATTCTATAATTTTAAATTTCGGCGAAGCCCCTAGTATTCGGAAGACCGAGTTCGGGGCGCTATCCACGCCTTGGCCGGACAATGTCGGTTCCTCGCTCTAAGCGGCATAAGTCTTTAGGGACTCGAAGAAACCTCTCGAACAGCGACCGGCTCTCGCCTTATCATGACGGTCAGTTTTAGCTTTCTCCACTGAGGTGCTCAACCCAGCTCAACCGGGCACAATCGCAGTGGTTCTCCCGGTGCTACCTTAGCCGATATAACGGGCGTAAGGTACCAAAACATGGGAGCCGGGCAAACCCAACTATTGACCCAAGACATGATTGAGCCGATGCATATAATGCTATAAGTTCGGGTGCCGCACTTGTGAAAGTGTTAGGACTTATCACACCATTCTTTTGGGGTACATAAGCCCTCGGTGTATTAGCCGTACCAAATTATGCAGTTCGCAATGTCGTAAATGAACATATATAATGGGAAAGAATGCAATAATAGGCAAGAACTATATATTGGTTATTAAAAAGAAAGCGCAAATAAAAGCGAGCGATACAAATTGTGCGATAAGCAAGGGATGGGACTATTTAACATGTCCCCCTCGAGGGTAAGCTGCGGGATGGTATGTAAAACAGGTATAATGCTCGTAATAGAGACCACCGGACACTCGACATAGCTACGCTTCCACGGCTGTTGCATCGTGAGTTCGGCAATTCAAGTGCGGACAGGGCTTCGGAAGCGGAGTCTGAAAGTAGGAAAAAAGAAAAAAAAGTAAAAGAATGACACAATCGGGAACCCCTGGTGCGGTTGAGCCGCATTCTGGGCGTGTCGTGGTGGTGCCCCTCCCCTTATGCCCATGGTATCTCTAGAGCGTAGTTATGTACGCGTAGTACTGGCTTTGCAATTTCGCGAGGGCTGGGGTTGGGGCCGGATTGCTACGCATGCTTGGATCGTGCCAGGCGGTCTTGTTGTAGGTTACTCCCGGCGCGCTTGACAGTGTCCGGACGTTTAATGGCCGGACTCGAGAATTGTTGTGAGAGGCTGCTTTGCACCTCGACCGCGAGGGCCACCGTATGCTCCTCCATTCGGAGAGAGCGTTCGGTGTTTCCATTGACCGTGATTACGCCTCGAGGGCCTGGCATCTTGAGCTTGAGGTATGCGTAGTGCGGCACCACATTGAACTTTGCAAATGCGGTTCGTCCAAGTAGTGCGTGATAGCCGCTGTGGAACGGGACTATGTCGAAGATTAACTCTTCGCTTCGGAAGTTATCCGGGAATCCGAAGACCACTTCGAGCGTAACTGAGCCTGTACAATTGGCCTCTACACCCGGTATGACGCCTTTAAAGGTCGTCTTTGTGGGTTTAATCCTTGAGGGGTCTATGCCCATTTTGTGCACGGTATCCTGATAAAGCAGGTCCAGGCTGCTACTGCCGTCCATCAGGACTCTAGTGAGGTGAAATCCGTCGATGATTGGGTCAAGAACCAATGCAGCGAATCCGCCATGACGGATGCTAGTGGGGTGGTCCCTCCAATCAAATGTGATCGGGCAGGAGGACCATGGGTTGAACTTCGGGGCGACTGGCGGATCTCGGGGCCGGGATACATGGTCCGCCCTCTCATGGTTTTTCGGGGGTGCCATGTATCTGGCACAAGTGATCGAGTATTCGGTCCAAGTTGGACGGGCCCTGGGTATTTCTTTTGAATGGCTTCTTCCGCTGACCGGGTTTAGAGCCTCTGAATCCGGCATTAACTGCCGTATCTTCATCATTGTCGCCGTTAATGCGGCGCTTGTTCTTGTTGCGACGCGACCTGCCATTGCTGTCCTTGGTATCCGAACTACCAGGGTTTTTGGTCAAGTTGTTACTACGAGCTAGCCAGCTGTCCTCTCTCGTGCAAAAGCGGGTCATGAGTGTGGTGAGGGCTGCCATGGATTTCGGCTTTTCCTGTCCTAGGTGCCGGGCTAGCCACTCGTCGCAGATGTTATGTTTGAAGGCTGCAAGGGCCTCTGCATCCGGACAGTCAATGATTCGATTTTTCTTGGTTAGGAACCGTGTCCAGAATTGTCTGGCCGATTCTTCTGGCCGCTGAATTATGTGGCTGAGGTCATCGGCATCTGGTGGTCGCACATATGTGCCCTGGAAGTTATCAAGGAATGCGGCTTCCAGGTCCTCCCAACAACCAACTGATTCTGCTGGCAAGCTGTTGAGCCAATACTGAGCTGGTCCTTTATGCTTGAGTGGGAGGTATTTGATGGCGTGTAGATCATCGCCGCGGGCCATGTGGATATGGAGGAGGTAGTCCTCGATCCAAATCGCATGATCTGTTGTGCCATCGTATGATTCGATGTTTATGGGTTTGAAACCCTCGGGGATTTGATGATCCATTACAGCATCTGTGAAGCATAGTGGGTGTGCGGCGCCTCTGTATTGAGCTATATCACGACGCAACTCAAATGAGCTTTGTCTACCGTGTTTGGCCCGCCGAATTCTGATCTGGCGTGGCGGTTATCATCGCGTGTCGTGGGGCGCCCACGCGATCCGTAGATCGATCTTGTTTGCCTTGCCTTGTCCTCCGGTATGTCTCGCAGTGCAGTGCGTTTCCCGTGCCTTGGTACTTTTCGAGCGACGCCGAGTGCGGCTTGAATGGAGGTCTAGAGGCCTCTCTGTCGCGACCACGGGTGGCGGTCGGCGCATCATGCGCCGGTGATGTAGGTTTGTGTGCTGCTTCCTCTAATTGGGGTAGCAGCATGCGTTTGGGGTATCTCTTGGAGGGGCGTTCGAGTTCATACTCTTCGACTACAAGGACTTCAGTCCATCTGTCAGTTAGCAAGTCTTGGTCAGCTCTAAGCTACTGCTGCTTTTTCTTGAGGCTGCTTGCCGTGGCCATAAGCCTGTGTTTGAAACACTCCTGTTCGGCGGGATCCTCAGGCATGACAAATTCGTCGTCGTCGAGGCTTGCCTCGTCTTCGGAGGGGGGCGCATAATTATCGTCCTCTACCTCTCTTTCTGCCGCACTGTCGTGCGGACTTGCTTCTCCTCCTCTTGCGCTGAATCCTCGCTGGGGGGTTGTCTTGACCTTTGTCCGGGGTGTTATTATCTCCGTGCGGAATCACCATTTTTGCTGTGGCAGGATTTAGAGCGGCGCCGCTGACGCCGACGGCTGGGCTGTTTCTTGGAGGGGTCATCCTCCGCTTTTCCATCGCCGTTCCCATCTTTTGGGATGTCCACCATGTATATGTCGTATGACGAGGTGGCCTTCCAGTGCCTTGTAGGCGCTGGGTCTTGGTCGTTTCCGGCATCGTCGTCCATACCGTCGATGTCTTCGGAGTCGAAGTCGAGCATGTCGGTTAAATCATCCACAGTGGCTACAAAGTGGGTGGTGGGTGGGCGATGAATTTCTTCGTCGTCCACATCCCAACCTTCCTGACCGTAGTCCGGCCAGGGCTCTCCTGATAAAGAGAGAGACTTTAGTGAATTCAAGATGTCGCCAAAGGGCGAGTCTTTGAAAAGATGTCCTGGCAGTGAACTCCATGACCGGCGCCCAATCGGATTCGATTGGCAGGGGCGCGGAGGGTTCGGAGTCCGGAGAGGAGTCCGGCACCTTGGTGTCACGGTCTTAGCAAAGGATAGGGATGGAGTTCGGCTCAATCGCCGTTGAGTTCGTAGCCCCCGAGGCGGTGTCCAACCACTCATCCTCAATCAGGGGAGTCGGCTCCGAGCTAAGGGTCGGAGCGGACGCCGGTGCGGCCTCCAGGACACTATTCGGCGGCAGAGCTAGATCGTGCCCATCGAGATAGTGCGGCTCACTTGGCTGTGGCTCGAATCCGTCGAAGATCAAGTCTCCGCGGATGTGGGCCGTGTAGTTCAAACTCCCAAATCTGACCTGATGGCCAGGGGCGTAGCTTTCGATCTGCTCCAGATGGCCAATTGAATTGGCCCGCAGTGCAAAGCCGCCGAATACGAAGATCTGTCCGGGGAGAAAAGTCTCACCCTGGACCGCGTCGTTGTTGATGATTGAAGGAGCCATCGGGCCTATAGGTGACGACACAGAGGAACTCTCAATGAAAGCACCAATGTCGGTGTCAAAACCGGCGGATCTCGGGTAGGGGTCCCAAACTGTGCGTCTAGGCGGATGGTAACAGGAGACAAGGGACACGATGTTTTTACCCAGGTTCGGGCCCTCTCGATGGAGGTAATACCCTACTCCTGCTTGATTAATATTGATGATATGGGTAGTACAAGAGTAGATCTACCACGAGATCAGAGAGGCTAAACCCTAGAAGCTAGCCTATGGTATGATTGTGGTTCGTCCTACGTACGAAAACCCTCCGGTTTATATAGACACCGAATAGGATTAGGGTTACACAGAGTCGGTTACAATGGTAGGAGATCTACATATCCGTGTCACCAAGCTTGCCTTCCACGCCAAGGAAAGTCCCATCCGGACACGGGACGAAGTCTTCAATCTTGTATCTTCATAGTCCAGAGTCCGCCAAGCGGTGATAGTTCGCTATCCGGACACCCCTAATCCAGACTCCTCACCGGTATGCCACGGATAGAGACATTGAGTTTTGATTGAGCTTTTGCGGGCATAGGACCGATATCTAAGAGACCGCATCTGGACGCCCGCACAAGATTTGGAGGAAATTAAGAAGCAGATTAAGCAGTTACTGGATAAAGGTTTTATTCGCCCAAGTTCTTCACCTTGGGGATCACCAGTACTTCTAGTGGAGAAGAAGGATGGATTGTTAAGGATGGTTGTTGATTATTGAGGATTGAATGAAGTAACAATCAAGAACAAGTACCCATTGCTGATGATCAATGATTTGTTTGACCAATTGCATGGAGCTAAGGTATTTTCCAAGATCGATTTGCGATCAGGGTACCATCAGTTGAAGATTCGGGAGCAGGATATACCTAAGACAGCTTTTGCCACTAGGTATGGGCTGTACGAATATACCGTTATGTCATTTGGTCTGACTAACACACCTGCTTATTTCATGAGAATGATGAACAAGGTGTTTATGGAGTTTTTGGATAAGTTCGTCGTGGTGTTCATTGATGATATTTTGGTCTACTCGAAAAATGAAGAGGAGCATAAGGAGCATTTGCGTTAAGTACTTGAGAAACTCAGAGAACATCAGTTATATGCCAAGTTCAGCAAATGTGAGTTTTGGTTGAAGGAAGTTGGATTCCTCGGACACGTTATATCTGGAGAAGGTATAGCAGTAGATCCCACCAAGGTTGTCACTGTGACAAATTGGGAATCACCAACGACAGTTGGAGAGATCCGGAGTTTTCTTGGACTGGCAGGATACTACCGAAGATTCATTGAGAATTTCTCGAAGATTGCGAAGCCTATGACGGAGTTGTTGAATAAAGATACTAAGTTCAAATGGACTGAAGAATGTGAGGCCAGTTTCCAGGAGTTAAAGAAACGTTTGGTTACATCACCAGTGTTGATTCTGCCAGATCAGCGCAAGGATTACGAGGTATATTGCGACGCTTCACGTCGAGGACTTGGAGCAGTGCTTATGCAGGAGGGAAGAGTTGTTTTGTATGCTTCATGACATCTTAAGCCCCATGAGTTGAATTATGCCACACATGATTTGGAAGTAGCAGCCGTAGTGCATGCATTGAAGACTTGGAGACATTTTCTCATTGGAAATCATTGTGAGGTGTACACGGATCACAAGAGTTTGAAGTACATCTTCACGCAGAAGGAGTTGAATCTCAGGCAAAGGAGATGGTTGGAGCTCATCAAGGATTATGATATGAGATTGCATTATCATCCCGGAAAGGCTAACGCAATAGCAGATGCGTTGAGCCGTAAGAGCCATGTCAACACACTAATGATCGAAGGGTTACCAAAGGAGTTAGCCGTGGATCTTCAAGAGCTATGTTTCGAGATAGTTCCGAGAGGCTATGTAGCAGCATTGGAGATTCAGTCTACTTTGATGGATAAGATCAGAGAAGCTCAGAAGACTGACAAGGAGATTGCCTCTATAAAGGAGAGATGAGCAAAGGAAAAGCTAAAGGGTTTCGTGAGGATGAACACGATACCTTATGGTTTGAGGACCGCGTGTATGTGCCTAATGACCCGGAGATCAGGAAGTTGATTCTGCAAGAGGCCCATGATTCACCGTATTCGATTCACCCAGGAAATACCAAGATGTATTTGGATTTGAAGGATACTTTCTGGTGGACCGGAATGAAGAGGGATATTGCGGAGTATGTAGCAGTTTGTGATGTATGTCAGAGAGTGAAGGCAGAGCATCAGAAGCCAGCCGGATTGTTACAGCCATTGCCGATACCGGAATGGAAGTGGGATAAGCTAGGCACGGATTTTATCATGGGATTGCCCAGGACTCATTCAGCCTATGACTCAATGTGGGTTGTAGTCGATCATTTGACGAAGGTAGCTCATTTCATCCCAGTGAAGACTACTTACAGCAGTGCCAAGTTGGCTAAGATATACATGACCAGGATCGTATGTCTGCATGGAGTTCCAGGAGCATTGTATCAGATAGAGGAACCCAGTTTACCTCAAAGTTCTGGAATCAGTTGCACAAAACTTTGGGAACCCGACTAGAGTTCGGTACAGCTTTTCATCCGCAGACAGATGGACAGACCGAGAGAGTCAATCAGATTTTGGAGGATATGCTGAGAGCTTGTGCGCTAGATTATGGATCTAGTTGGGACGACAATTTGCCATATGCGGAGTTCTCTTACAACAACAGTTATTAATCCAGTTTGAAGATGGCCCCTTTCGAAGCCTTGTACAGAAGAAGGTGCAGAACACCATTATCGTGGGAAGAAGTTGGAGACCACTAGTTGTTTGGACCATATTTGATTAAGGATTCTGAACAGAAGGCGAAGTTGATTCATGATAGGCTCAAGGTAGCCCAGTCCAGGCAGAAGAGCTATGCAGATTCTAAACGCAAGGAGACACTGTACGAAGTTGGAGATAGAGTCTATCTTCGTGTATCTCCACTTCGAGGAGTTAAGCGCTTTGGAGTTAAGGGAAAATTAGCGCCACGTTTTGTGGGACCATACAAAGTTTTGGAGCGTATGGGAGAAGTTGCTTACAAGTTGGAGTTGCCCGAAGGATTGTTAGGAGTTCACGACGTGTTCCACGTTTCCCAGTTGAAGAAGTGCCACGCTGAGATGGCTGATATACCGTTGAGGGATACAGTGCCGCTGGAAGCGATTCGGTTGGACAGATCTGACCTATGAGGAGAAACCAGTCAAGATTCTTGAGTATGCCAGCCGAGTCACTCGCAGCAAGGTTATCAAATTTTGCAAAGTTCAGTGGAGCCACCACACCGAGGATGAAGCCACCTGGGAGCGAGAGGAAGATCTGCTGAAGGACCACCCTCACCTATTTTCTAGCTAACCCGAATCTCGAGGGTGAGATTCATCTTAAGGGGGGTAGGTTTGTAACATCCCAAATTTTCAATTTGGAATGTTATACACTAGATCATCATCGCATATCATATTTTATTTGCTTTTGGTTGATCCTAGAAATTCTACGCGACTCAAGGACCCTCGGAGAGAGTTGGGGATTTCGTTATTTTCATATTTGAGTTTCTCAAATTTTGAAAATAGGATAATTTGATTTTATTTATTTTATCTTCAGTTATTTCTATTATACAAATATGGGAGATGGAATAAAATGACTTTCCCAAAATGAAGAAATATTGAGGATTTAATAAAAATATCAAATAAGATTTTATTTCAGAGTTTTGGCTATTTTATTTGAATTTAGGAAAAATTGCACGTTTTCAAAACTGCATTTTAGGGCCAAGAAAATGTTCACCTCATTCTAAATATTTTATTTAGACAGTGAAAATTTGTTTTGGCATTTTAGATTTTATTTATTTTTCTAGAATTTTTTTCTGTTTCGCCTAATTTTTTAAAAAAAACTCTCCCGACCGGGCTAAAGCCCACCGAGCCAGCCGGCCCAACCCAGCGCCGCCACCTCCCCATGTGCCAGACGTCAGACGCTGCACGGACGCCAAGGAGAGTCTGAGCCGGACTTCTCCCCGGGCGCCTCGCCAAGCAAGCCCCGCCACCCCTTTATATAGCCGCCGCCTTCTAGCCACCACCACCGCCACCACCAACCCCCTGCTTGCCAGCCTGGCCCAGCAGCCCGCCCGCCGCTTGCCTGCCGAGCCCGCCGCCCATAAGCCGCCGCCCGCCTCGATCCCACCCCGCCAGAGTCCGACGAGGTAGCCGCGCCGTCCGCCGCCGGTTTTTCGGAGAAAAACCAATCCGGTTTTTTAGAAACCCTAGGTTTTTTTATTTTGTTAGATCGGATTTTTCGGTTTATTTATTTAGCGAGCGTTCGCTCGTTCGTTCGTTTTAACGGACGAATTCACCGTTTAGTTTCAGTTAACGAACGTTCGTTCGTTAATCTGTTCCATAGTTTTTTTTTCTCGGATTTTCCGCGATTATTCTGATCGCGATTTCTGATCCGATTTTCGTTTTAGTTTATCTCTTCGCTCGTTTATCGGAATCAGGCGATTCAAGCGCCTAGAGTTTCGTCTCGAAACCCTCTTTCCGTTTGACCAACTCAAACAAGTTTTTGCTTCTATAAAATTTGACTTAGGAACAGATTAGTAAATGAAGCTTGTTTCTTTCGCAGTTTGACTTTCGTTGTATCGGTTCTTTTTGCAAACCGGAGTTCTTAAGTTGAACTTTCTAGTTATATCTTTTATTTGAGTTTTCCTTGTGCATTAAATGAGTACTTATTGTATGCTTGTTTGTTTGCGATAGAGTACCCGGAGTGCGCCGCTTGCTACTTCGAATCTCTAGGTTTCACGGATCATCAGCAAGGCAAGTAACACTTTGATCATATCCCTTTCATATCCAGTTTTTATGCATTAGATCAATCTTCAAACATTGCATGATTAGGATCTAATTAAATTGTGGGTTTTGGGAAGTAGATGAGGTAGTACCTATTACCTGTTTTATTATCAAACCCTTGGGAGTTACTTCTACGTTTGCTTATATTGCCATGCTATGCTAGTAGACGTGGATTGGGTTTGAGTGTATCCATGATAGATGTGAGATTGTTAATTAATGGTTTATTTAAGGTGGCAACTTTAATACACATCTGGGTGGATTGAGGTACCTGGGTATTCCAGGATTGCCTGTTTTTCTTTATGGACCGCCACCCAGGCTCAAAGGGATCATGAGATTATTCATGCTAGAAACTTCAGTGTGCAGCCAAAAGCTACTATGGGCTCTAGCATAGTTGATTAAGTCGTGCGAACTCTTACAGTGGTAGACTAGCAGATGTAGGGGAAAGTAGGTGTAACGGTCTACCCGATCGTAAGGTGCTAGCGCTTCTGAAAGACTGTGCCTCGGTCATCTGTTTCTCAAACACCATGTAGTGCGAGGATTCCAACGGAGGAGATCGAGTATTGTGGGGAAAAGTGCGCAAACCTCTGCAGAGTGTATAAACTAATCATGGTTAGCCGTGTCCCCGGTTATGGACATCTTGAGTATCTAGTACTTGGATTATCATGTGAATATCATCATGTTACTTTAATTAATATTGTTGGGTTTTAATGATGATGCTTAATTGGGATTGAGAATGCTGTCAACCATTCTCAATGTTTAACAACCACCATGATAGTTAAATAAAATTTATTCCTTTGCAGTAGGGAAAAATTGGCTTTATGCAAAACTGTAACCATAGAGCTTTCCACCAGCCATATATGCATGTAGTATAGCCTATTTCTGTTCATATTCTCTATGTGTTACATTGCCAAGATATTCCATGTGCTGACCCGTGCTGGCTGCAACGTTCATGTTGCGATTTTTTAGAACGACAGTAAGGTGCCTTTAGGTCGTGGTTCTATACTCGGTGATCTTTGTTGGAGTTGATGGACTCGCTTATCTTCCAAGCCTTCCATTGTTATCGTTATTAGATGGCCTTAAGCCATATTTATTGTAATAAGTTCTCTTTTGAGACATTCGATGTAATAAGTGTGTGATTGCTACTCTATTATAAATCCTTCAAGTACTATGCGTGTCAACATTACTGATCCAGGGATGACACTGAAGCACGGAGATCAGACTGTTTGAGGTCTGGTCGCTACAGCAACAATACAATACGTGCCTTGCTGCCCCTACTGTCACTGGGAAAGGACACCGCAAGATTGAACCCAAAGCTAAGCACTTCTCCCATTGCAAGAAAGATCAATCTAGTAGGCCAAACCAAACTGATAATTCGAAGAGACTTGCAAAGATAACCAATCATACATAAAAGAATCCAGAGAAGATTCAAATATTGTTCATAGATAATCTTGATCATAAACACACAATTCATCGGTCTCAACAAACACACCGCAAAAAGAAGATTAGATCGAATAGATCTCCATGAGAGAGGGGGAGAACATTGTATTGAGATCCAAAAAGAGAGAAGAAGCCATCTAGCTACTAACTATGGACCCGAAGGTCTGAGGTAAACTACTCACACTTCATCGGAGAGGCTATGGTGATGATGTAGAAGCCCTCCGTGATGGATGCCGCTCCGGCAGAGCTCCAGAACAGGCCCCAAGATGGGATCTCGTGGGTACAGAAGGTTGCGGCGGTGGAATTAGGTTTTTGGCTCCGAATCTGATCGTTTGGAGGTATGTAGGTATATATAGGAGGAAGGATTACGTCGGTGGAGCAACAGGGGGCCCACGAGGGTGGAGGGCGCGCCCTGGGGGTGGGCGCGCCCCACTACCTCGTGGCCTCCTCTTTTGTTTCTTGACGTAGGGTCCAAGTCTCCCGGATCATAATCTTCCTAAAAATCACGTTCCCGAAGGTTTCATTCTGTTTGGACTCAGTTTGATATTCTTTTTCTGCGGAACTCTGAAATAGGCAAAAAACATCAATTCTGGGCTAGGCCTCCGGTTAATAGGTTAGCCCCAAAAATAATATAAAAGTGGATAATAAAGCCCAATATTGTACAAAATAGTAGATAATATAGCATGGAGCAATAAAAAATTATAGATACGTTGGAGACGTATCAGAGCTTCCTGAGGAGCGGGAAGAAGCGGAGAAAGTAGCCCGTCGATCCACTATGTATCAGTTCGTCGATGACGTCCTGTACAGGAAGAGATCAAACAGTGTGAAATTGAAGTGCATTCCCCAAGAGGAAGGACTGGAGCTGTTGGCGGAGATACACGGAGGCATATGTGGCTCCCACATAGGGTCGAGGGCCCTTGCCGGCAAGGCATTCAGCAGGTTTCTTCCGCCCATCGCCTCCGTGATGCAATGGCACTAGTAACCAAGTGTGAAGCGTGTCAGTTCCATTCAAAGAAGCTTCATCAACCAGCTCAAGCCCTTCAAACAATCCCTCTCTCCTGGCCATTTTTGGTCTGGGGGCTCGACATACTGGGCCCCTTCCCCCGTGTTGTCGGGGGCTTTGAGTACTTGTACGTTGCAATCGACAAGTTCACAAAGTGGCCGGAGGTGGAAGCAGTGAGGAAGGTGACAACACAGTCAGCCGTCAAGTTCTTCAAGGAACTAGTCTGCCGTTTTGGTGTGCCAAACAGAGTCATCACCGACAATGGCACGTAGTTCACAAGCCACATCTTCATGCAATACATCCAAAACCTCGGCATCAAGGTCTGTTTTGCCTCCGTGTCACACCCACGGAGCAACGACCAAGCGGAGAGGGCAAATGCTGAAGTGTTGCGAGTCCTGAGGACAAAGACTTTTGACAAGCTACACAAGAGCAGAAGGCGCTGGATTGATGAGTTGCCGGCAGTTCTTTGGTCGATCAGGACGACGCCAAATCGAGCCACCGCCGACACCTTTGCTCGGTATACGGGGTAAAGCAGTTCTCCCCATGGAACTCATATACGAAGTCACCTCGAGTGCTCGCTTACGACGAGCTTGAGCAAGAGCAATTGCGGCAAGATGACGCAACGCTCCTTGAGGAAGATCGTCTTCGGGCGGCTGTGAGAGCAGCACGCTACCAGCAAGCCTTGCGCCGCTACCATAGCCGCAAGGTTCATGCCCAAAGCTTTGAGGAAGGCGACCTTGTTCTTCGGCATGTTTAGTCGGCCAAGAATACCTACAAGTTGACGCCGAAGTGGGAAGGCCCTTATCGGGTAATACGAGTCACCAGGCCCGGCGCAGTCCGCCTGGAGACCGAAGATGCTGTCCCAGTGAGAAACTCCTAGAACATCGAGCATCTTCGCAAGTTTTACCCATAAGGCGCGGCTTGCCGGGCCTCCCGGCAAGCCACCTTTTGTACATGCTTTGCCGGCAAGGCATGTAACCCTCTGTACAAAGCCAGGCGCAGACCCTGAGCATAAATAACTGAAGCGTTGGTGCCCTAAGTTATAGCATGCATGCTAGGTTAAGTCTCTCCCTCGGTTAGGGCTGACAGTGCTAGCGGCGACTAACCCCTAGCCTAGAGGTCGAGTGTGCGTCTTTCTATCCTCTTTGGTTCACAGGGCACGTGGACACTTCTGCTGAGCCGCTTGGGGGAAAGAGAACGGATCGACGCTCCGGCCCCAGCAAGCCAAGACTGCCGGGGGCTGAAGACACAAGGATCCGACCACGGCAAGCCAGGGTTGCCGGGGGCTGCGGATTCAGATAAGTCTTTCATCCCCCTGTTATGCATTTCCGTATGGAACTGGGACATGTGAAACCTTGTTTATATTCTTAAAACCACCGTGCTCCCCTTTTCCCGTACCCAGGAGCTATCCCCTGGGTCGAAACTTGGTCGTAGTCGCGGTGGCAACGGAAACAAACGAGGGGCCTAACCCTACATCGCCCCTGCCTCCGCCAAGAGCATGAGAATGGTCGGCTGAGGTGGGGGAACGATAAGGCCTGTTGCCGGGCGACAATGTTTATATTAGAAATAACAAGGATTCGTCCTTGGCATGGGCCTCGCTCACGCACAAAGAACCCGGCAAACACCTTTTTCATTAAAAATGTCCCATACAGGTACCGTTCGTATGGAATAAAAAACATGAGCAAGGGGATTACAAGTCTTAAAATTAACAAGTGCCCGCAGGTTTACAAACTAAAAAGAGATAAGGTGCCCGTGATCCCTTTCTTGTCCCTCTCCTCAGAAGGTGAAACAAGACAGTAGGAGGGCGAAAGGAGCGCCTAGGTGAGGTGCGAGAAGCAGAAGGCACCAAGAGAGCATCCCGGTGCTGGCAAAGGAGCTGGAAGATGAGGCAACGGCCCAACAATACTCGATGAAGGCGTCGGTGCCCGCGTACTCCGAGTTGACGGCCGCCGCCCGCCTTCTTCGCCTTCTCCAGCCCTCCTACGCCAACCGCCCAAGGAGGCGATGGGGAACGCGCCGATGGAGAGCTTGACGAGGAAGGCCCTCGACAGGGCGCGAGGCCGAGGGAGGGGCGATGCGATCAGTCGAAGTCGGAGTCGGCATCCTGCCGCCCGACTCCCTCGTCGTCGTTGTCGCTGTCCTCCTCGTCACTCCCGCTCGAGGAGGAATCTTCATCGTCGGAGGAGCTCTCCACGCAGCACTTCAGACGAGTTCCAAAATCTCCGAAGACCTTGACGGCGAGCAGGCCGCCCTCCATTAACTTGAAGTAGAGGACGAGCCCCACCGTCAGGCTATGGATGCGAGCAAATGTCTTACATCCGCGACGGAGATACATAACATGAGGAGCGGGGAAGTCAACGTCGACCCGCGTGCCGTCGGTCCCGCAGCTCCTCATGTGCAATCTGAGGGTCTGGGGCGGATCGAGCTCCATCTCCTGAGCGAAGGGGGTGGGGAGATGGAGACGACGATGCGGTGGCCGGCGCAGCCTGATGAAGAACTCGCGGGGCTGGTCCCCGACGTGACCCTCCGTCACGGGAGGCACCGCTGGCGGAGGCACGGCCATCACACCGCCTCGTCCCCCGACCGCCGCGGCGACCTCGGCCACGCCCCTCCCCCTTACTCTCGTGGCTGGCTCCGCCGCCGCGGGCTCGTGGGAAGGAGGGACGCACTGACGGGCAGCAACCCTCGCCGCCACCGTCGAAGTCCCAGCACCTCCTCTCGCCATGGCGGGTGGAAGAAAGGAGCGGAGGTGGAGGAGGATGGGTACTGAAGGAATGTGGGACGCATGCATGCGTGAACCGCATCGCGCATGACCCCCACGTCACGCACGCCCCTCCACGTCGCGCATTAAACGCGGGTCATGGGGAAGCGCAGCGGACGGAACAGTTACTGCGGTAAAATCCGCCCCACCTGCCCGCGCACCGTTTTGGGCCTGGCCCAACAACGTGTCGTGCTTATGTGTGGCCCAGGCCCGGGGGCTCCTGTAGGTGTACAAAAGTAGGGGCACTCCTTTGTACACCTTTACTTGTGCACGGGCAATTGGAGCCACGCGCCACGGCCAAACTTAGTAGGGTAGAGGAGGGAAGCCGGAGACAAGCCGAAGCACAAGACAACCAAGACAACACCAAGGTCAGAGACACAGGGAGCAAAGGGGTGAGGTGGACTCCCCCGACAAGATCCTTGCTGGGGTGGCCTCCGTGGCCCCGACAAGAGCCTTGCCGGGGCGACTTGCCCAACACCAACAAAGCGAGCCACCCTTGAGCCCACGGGTTCTGACCCCACCAACTATGTTGGGACCAGAGCTCGGGAGGCACCTCTGTGGTGGCATGCAGATCTTTGTCAAGATCATAAACATGTGAGATCAGATGAGGACCAGAAGACGGCGACCCTCTGCGGGATCCTTGCCGAGGAGATCCACAAGACCCACGGCGAGCGCCTTGCTGGGGACGACTGCAATGCCACGGCAAGACCCTTGCCGGACCCCCTGCTAGGCCCTTGCCGGGGGCGTTAGTGGGTCCACAGTCAGGCCCACGTCGACCAAGACTCCACCACCGTCCCCAAGCAGCTGCTAGCTCAACCAGCTGGGCAGACACCTGCGTGAGGACACGCAGCCTCTACGCCAACTCAGCAAGCACCTGCGTGGTGGCATGCATATCTTTGTGAAGACCCTACTACCACGCCACCTCGGCTACCTGCCTGCCTACATGGCGCTGCATGCATCGCTAGCCTAGGCGCATGTCGAAACAAGGCGAGGTGGCGACGGACGGGACGGGCCTCGTTCCCATCCCTGATAAAGCTAAGGGACACCTAAGCTACGCATTAAATGCGTCTTGTCCTGTAACACGGGCGATAAGCTCGCAGCACTGTATACCTTTCCACCTCCTTTCTACCACTGTGGCAGCCCCTTTCGACTATAAAAGGAGGCCCATGGCGTACTGGAGAGGGATTTGGCTTTTTGGAACTATGCAACCACCGTAGCTAGTCCAGAAGCTCAAGAACACTCAATACATCCACCAAAGCAGGACTAGGGTTTTACGCATCCTCGCGGCCCGAACCTGGGTAATCGATTTGTGTGCTTCCTGTTAGACCCACTCTCCTCACGACCCCGTGCCCGCTGACCGTAGTAGGGATTCTTGTGATCCCATAGGTGTCGTTTTCCACCGACAGTTCCAAGTGGAATTAGAGAAGGTCAGGCATATTACACCAGGAAACCATCCTGGTAATGGTAGCGGGAAAAGGAAGCGTGGCAGGGCGCAAGAGAGATTATTGTTTACCCGCAGGTCCACTTTGTGGTGCTTGGAGTATTGGAAAGATTTGGATCTGCGGCATAATCTTAATGTGATGCACATCGAGAAAAATATATGTAACAGCATTATCGGCACACTTCTTAATATTGAAGGCAAGACGAAAGATACCTTAAAATCTAGGATTGATTTGACACACCTGGGTATCAGAAAGGATTTGCTGGTGGAAGATGAAGGTAAACCACAGGATATGGCACCAGCTGTGTACGTCTTGGACAAGGTAAAAAGAAAAGAATCCTGCGAGGTCCTGTCACGTGTGAGATTCCCACATGGATTTGCTTCCAACCCTGAAAGGAGAGTCAGTGCAGATGGAAACAAGGTACAAGGGTTGAAAACTATGACTGCCACGTCCTACTTCAAAGGGTTTTACCTGTTATCCTCAGAGGATTGGGCCGCCCTGACTTATACAGAGCAGTTGCAGAGTTGGGACAATTCTTCAGGGAGCTCCATAGTAGAAATATTAGGGTAGATGCTTTGGAGCATCTTAGAGACAAGATACCAACTATCCTATGCGACCTTGAGAAGATATATCCTCCAGCCTTCTTTGATGTGATGGTGCATTTGGTTGTTCATCTACCTGATGAGGCACTACTTAGAGGTCCAGTACAGTATGGATGGATGTACCCTATTGAAAGGCGGCTAGGCACTTTCAAGGGCTATGTTAGGAACAGAGTTAGACCCGAGGGTTCCATTGCAGAGGCCTAGATTGCTACAGAAGCGTTGACATTCTGCTCAAAATACATTGAAACAGCTGATCAGCTTAGCAAAGAGGCGGGTGAAGACAATCCCAGGCTCAATGTTTTGTATTATTCTGTTTGAGTTACAAGGAAGAGTCGACAAGAGGACAAACCTAAAGATTTGGACAAAATGGTTTGGTATGTGTTGAATAACTGTCCGGAGATACTACCTTATATCAAGTAATTGCTAAGTACTGCAGCTTATACATCGTAATATACTAAACTTGCAGCACATTCTTATATATTTAGATGTTTGACGCGATCACTATGTTGTGCAGCATCTACAAAAAGGAGTTACTGCCACAAAATCCAAGATACATTGACAAACTGGTTATGGCAGGATTTGCGAAATGGTTCAAGAGCCATGTAAGCTTTTGAATTGCACTGTCAGTTTCTTTAATATATTGAGTACATAAGATGATCAACTTGTCTATTTTCTAACCATAGGTTAAGAAGATGCGGGAAATTGGGCAGGCAGTTGATGATGCCCTTTACACACTAGCAATGGGTCCTGATACTCGGGTTAGACATTATGAATCTTGCGTTGTTGGAGATGTGCGCTACAACACCCTTGCACGACCATTTAAAGGGGAAGACACAAAACAGTGCCATCATGAGCACGGATACGTACAACGGAGAGACAACTTAAATGTATGCTAACATAACAGACATTGTTCAGTTGCAGTATATCTCCGGTTTCAAGGATCATCGGTGTGTGGTTCTATTGTGATGTCGTTGGTATAACCTGTTTTCCAGGGTCGCAAAACCCAGAGCTGATGATTATTTCAAATCCATCAATGTCAAGGCGGCGTACCAGACCAACGATCCTTTTATTTTGGCAAATCAAGCAACACAGATATTTCTCTTGGAAGACACATTTGCATGTAGCGATGACTGGAGAGTAATGCAAAGGTTGGAGCAGAGGAATTCATTTAATGAAGTTGCACAACAAGATGATGCTTACACTGCTCCTGATGTACAAGATTCCACAGATGTTCCTAATATCTTTGAGAACCATCACGTCAATGACGCTGGCGAAAAGATTGCCTGTCGTGCTATGGACATACAAGATTTGATCAAGAAGAAGCCAACGTTCGAGGAAATTGAGGATGAAGAAGAAGATGACACTCTGGGGAATTACGATTCAGATTGATACACATGGCGAAGATGTTGACGCTGCTGCTGCGGATGATGATTAGATTGCTTTTGTCGTATTTGCCTGTCAGAAGACATTTTTTATCTACTATGTGAAATTGTGTTTGCTGTGACAACTGAAACCTGATGAACGTGTTGTTTACTATTTTGCTGTGAGAACATCACTTGTTATGTATGTTCATTTGTGTTTGGTGATTGTATGACGACTAAAACATGATGACATTGTTGTTTAGTTGTACTCATATTTGGCTGTGAAACTTGAATTTGATGACATAGTTTGCTGTTGGACTGCAATTTGCTCGACGTCTTCGAATGGGAACAAAGCTGACCCGACAGGGCCTTTGCTAATTTATTAATTTATACCAAAAGGGCCTATGTTATTTATTTATTTATGAGCAAAAGGGGATACCCCCCCCCCCCCCCCCGATTTCAGAAATCATTAGATATTCACAACACTACGCCCAGCCTGCTACACAGGTTTCATTCATTACTAGTTTTAGCAAAGTGCTGATGTCATAACCACTGAATACATCACGAGTGCTACATACACTACAAATAAAGAGACAATCATCCTACAGAGCACATCGATTTTGCCCAATATCTTCACAAGCTCTTTCATCTCCTCATTGTTGTCAAGGCTGTTCAGCAGCTGTTGCTTGGCCATGATCAGAGGAACTGCATCTTTAACCTTATTCTGCTTTGCATCTTCCTCTTCTGCCGTTCCTTCAGTTACTTGTCCAACACCCCAACCTGCTGGTATTGGGATTCCTCGGCTAACCAAATAATCAGCGTAGTTGTGTTCCCCCACATTAGCAACTTCCCAAAAATACAAATCACACGAATCTTCCCTTTTCTACATGAATCAAATTGGACGATCATCAACCATACTATTAAAAAAATCAGCAACTGAAAGCAGCAGAACAACACTTAAACATATTATTACCCCATGATTCGGGCATTTGTAGAAGACTTGGCCAGGGTTGAGGATTGTGATTGAGACGCGACGGATGACTCTGCGTGATTTGCAGCAGTGGCACCACACCAATGACAGCGGGTTGCGATGAGCAACCGGCTGCGGTGCGTGTGTGGGCTGGGGTGTGATGAGACCCACAGGTGATGGTACGGGTGGCGACTTGGCGCATATCTGGTTGTTGCCTGCTGAAGAGCAGGTGGACGAGCAGCCAACGGACATGGTTGCTACGGCCAGAGCTTCTGATGCTAGGCAGAGTAAGTAGAGAAGAGGAGAAGAGAACGTTGGATATGTCAGTTTCATTACTTGCAGAGTAGCATAGCACCATATATAGTCATAGTCTAGGTTTGGATTCAAACCGGCTACAGGAGCACGTCTCTCTTTTTTCTAAAACTCAGCAACGTCTCTTTAATGGTACACTAGCTTGTTCTGTATGCCTTCTCAAGTCTTTGATTTTCTTTCTTTTCTTTTCTTCTCAAGTCTTTGAGACAAAGATTGAATAGAAGAGATGAACTAGGGTTTGAGATGACATGGTACTGGCTGCTACTTCTTGAGCTTGCGTTGGTTTTTCCCTTGAAGAGGAAAGGGTGATGCAGCAAAATAGAGATAAGTATTTCCATCAGTTTGAGAACCGATGTATCAATCCAGTAGGAGACAACACACAAATCACCTAATACCTGCACAAACAATCAAACAATTTGCACCCAAGGCAAAAAAGGGGTTGTCAATCCCTTCATGGTTACTTGCAAAACTGAGATCTGATAGAGATAGATAAACGGTAAAGTAAATATTTTTGGTATTTTTGGTTTATAGAACGAAAAGTAAAAGATTGCGAAATAGAAAATCGGAAACTTATATGATGGAAAATAGACCCGGGGGCCATAGGTTTCACTAGAGGCTTCTCTCAAGATAGCAAAGAACACGGTGGGTGAACAAATTACTGCCGAGCAATTGATAGAAAAGCGCATAGTTATTACGATATCTAAGGCAATAATCATGAATATAGGCATCACGTCCGTGTCAAGTAGACCGAAATGATTCTACATCTACTACTATTACTCCACACGTCGACCGACTACTGCCTGCATCTAGATTATTAAGTTCATGAAGAACAGAGTATTGCATTAAGTTAGATGACATGATGTAGAGGAATTAACTCAAGAAATATGATGAAAACCCCATCTTTTTATCCTCAATGGCAACAATACAATACGTGCCTTGCTGCGCCTACTATCACTGGGAAAGGACACCACAAGATTGAACCCAAAGCTATGCATTTCTCCCATTGCAAGAAAAACCAATCTAGTTGGCCAAACCAAACCGATAGTTCGAAGAGAATTACAAAGATATCAAATCATGCATAAAAGAATTCAGAGAAGATTCAAATAATATTCATAGATAAGCTCATCGTAAATCCACAATTCATCGGATCTCAGAAAACACACCGCAAAAAAGTATTACATCGAATAGATCTCCAACAACATCGAGGAGAACATGGTATTAAGAATTAAAGAGAGAGAGAGAAGAAGAAGCCATCTAGCTACTAGCTATGGACCCGTAGGTCTGTGGTAAACTACTCACGCTTCATCTGAAGGGCAATAGAGTTGATGTAGAAACCCTCCATGATCTAATCCCCCTCCAGCAGGGTGTCGGAAAAGGTCCCTAGATGGGATCTCAGGGGTACAGAAGGTTGCGGCGATGGAAAAGTGTTTTCGTGGATGCCTCTGGTGGTTTGGGGATATTTGGGAATATGTAGGCAAAAGAATTAGGTCAGGAGGGTCATGGGGGGCCCACAAGGGTGGGGGTGTGCCCTACCCCCTGGGCGCACCCTCCGTCCTTGTGGCTGCCTCGTGGCTCCTCTGACTTCATCTCCAAGTCTCCTGGTTGTCTTCTGGTCCAAGAAAAATCATCGCGAAGGTTTTATTCTGTTTGGACTCCGTTTGGTATTCCTTTTCCGCGAAACTCAAAAATAAGGAAAAAACAGAAACTGGCACTGGGCTCTAGTTTAATAGGTTAGTCCCAAAAATAATATAAAATAGCACATTAATGCATATAAAACATCCAAAACAGATAATATAATAACATGGAGCAATCAAAAATAATAGATACGTTGGAGACGTATCAAGCATCCCCAAGCTTAATTCCTGCTCGTCCTCGAGTAGGTAAATGATGAAAACAAATTTTTTTGATGTGGAATGCTACCCAACATATTTATCCGTGTAATTTTCTTTTTTGTGGCATGAATGTTCAGATCCATAAGATTCAAAACAAAAGTTTAAAATTGACATAAAAACAATAATACTTCAAGCATACTAACAAGGCAATTATGTCTTCTCAAAATAATATGGCCAAATAAAGCTTATCCCTACAAAATCATATAGTGTGGCTATGCTCCGTCTTCATCACACAAAATATTTAAATCATGCACAACCCTGATGACAAGCTAAGCAATTGTTTCATACTTTTGATGTTCTCAAACTTTTTCAATTTTCACGCAATACATGAACGTGAGCCATGGACATAGCACTATAGGTGGAATAGAATATGGTGGTTGTGGAGAAGACAAAAAGAAGGAGATAGTCTCACATCAACTAGGCGTATCAACGAGCTATGGAGATGCCCATCAATAAATATCAATGTGAGTGAGTAAGGATTGCCATGCAACGGACGCACTAGAGCTATAAGTTTATGGAAGCTCAAATGAAAACTAAGTGGGTGTGCATCCAACTCGCTTGCTCACGAAGACCTAGGGCAATTTGAGGAAGCCCATCATTGGAATATACAAGCCAAGTTCTATAATGAAAAATTCCCACTAGTTATATGAAAGCGACAACATGGGAGACTCTCTATCATGAAGATCATGGTGCTACTTTGAAGAACAAGTGTGGTAAATGGATAGTAACATTGCCCCCTCTCTCTTTTCTCTCATTTTTTTATTCGGGCCTTTTCTCATTTTTTGGCCTCTTCTTTTCGTCCGGAATCTCATCCCGACTTGTGGGGGAATCATAGTCTCCATCATCCTTTACTCACATGGGACAATGCTCTAAAAATGAAGATCATCACACTTTTATTTACTTACAACTCAAGAATTACAACTCGATACTTAGAACAAAATATGACTCTATTTGAATGCCTCCGGCGGTGTACCGGGATGTGCAATGAATCAAGAATGACATGTATGAAATAATTATGAATGGTGGCTTTGCCACAAATACGATGTCAACTACATGATCATGCAAAGCAATATGAAAATGATGGAACGTGTCATAATAAACGGAACGGTGATAAGTTGCATGGCAATATATCTCGGAATGGCTATGTAAATGCCATAATAGGTAGGTATGGTGGCTGTTTTGAGGAAGGTATATGGTGGGTGTATGGTACCGGCAAAAATTGTGCGGCACTAGAGAGGATAGCAATGGTGGAAGGGTGAGAGTGCGTATAATCCATGGACTCATCATTATTCATTAAGAACTCACATACTTATTGCAAAAATCTATTAGTTATCAAAAGGATGTACTATGCGCATGCTCCCAGGGGTATAGATTGGTTGGAAAAGACCATCGCTCATCCACGACCGCCACTCATAAGGAAGACAATCAATAAATAAATCATGCTCCGACTTCATCACATAATGGTTCACCATACGTGCATGCTACGGGAATCACAACCTTTAACACAAGTATTTCTCAAATTCACAATTACTCACTAGCATGACTCTAATATCACCATCTTTATATCTCAAAACACTAATAAAGAATCGAACTTCTCATAGTATTCAATGCACTTTATATGAAAGTTTTTATTATATCCCTCTTGGATGCCTATCATATTAGGACCAAATTTATAACCAAAGCAAATTACCATGTTGTTTAAAGATCCTCAAAATAATATAGGTGAAGCATGAGAGTTCGACTATTTCTATAAAATAAAACCACTGCCGTGCTCTAAAAAGATATAAGTGAAGCACTAGAGAAAAATTGCCTAGCTCAAAAGATATAAGTGAAGCACATAGAGTATTCTAATAAATCACGATTCATGCGTATCCCTCTCAAAAGATGTGTACAACAAGGATGATTGTGGCAAACTAAAAAGCAATGACTCAAATCATACAAGCCGCTCCAAGCAAAACACATATCATGTGGTGAATAAAAATATAGCCTTAAGTAAGTTACCGATAGACGAAGACGAAAGAGGGGATGCCTTCCGGGGCATCCCCAAGCTTAGGTTCGAGGTTTTCCTTGAATATTACCTTGGGGTGCCTTGGGCATCCCCAATCTTAGGATCTTGCCACTACTTATTCCAGAGTCCATCAAATCCTTACCCAAAACTTGAAAACTTCACAACACATAACTCAACAGAAAATCTCATAAGCTTCGTTAGTATAAGAAAATAAATCACCACTTTTGGAACTGTTGTGAACTCATTCTTTATTTATATTGGTGTAATATATACTGTATTCCAACTTTTCCATGGTTCATACCCCCTGATACTACCCATGGATTCATCAAAATAAGCAAACAACACATAGAAAGCAGAATATGTCAAAAACAGAAAAGTCTGTAGTAATCTGTAACTCTCGAATACTTCTGTAACTCCAAAAATTCTGAAAACTTTGGACAACAGGGAAAATTTGCGTATTAATCTTATGAAAAAAAGAGTATTTTATCACGCTTCTGTGATTTTTAATAATTCTGGGACTGAGCGCAAAAGTTTCTGTTTTGCAGCAAGACCAAATCAACTATCACTGTAATCCATCATAAGGGTCTTACTTGGGACTGATACATCTTGAGCACGCGTTGGTTTTCCCTTGAAGAGGAAAGGGTGATGCAGCAAAGTAGCGTAAGTATTTCCTTCAGTTTTGAGAACCAAGGTATCAATCCAGTAGGAGACAATGCACAAGTCACCTAGTACCTGCACAAACAATCAAGAACCTCGCAACCAACGCGATACAGGGGTTGTCAATCCCTTCATGGTCACTCACAAAAGTGAGATCTAATGGAGATAGTAAAGTAAATATTTTCGGTATTTTTGTTGTATAGATTGGAAAGTAAAGATTGCAAAATAGTAAATGAGATGCGATGTAAATAAAAGAGATGCGATGTAAATAAAAGAGATGCAATATAATAGGAAAGAGACCCGGGGGCCATAGGTTTCACTAGTGGCTTCTCTCAAGATAGCATGTATTATGGTGGGTGAAAAAATTACTGCTGAGCAATTGATAGAGAAGGGCATAGTTATGAAGATATCTAAGGCAATGATCATGAATATAAGCATCACGTCTCTGTCAAGTAGACCAAAACGATTCTGCATCTGCTACTATTGCTCCACACATCAACCGCTATCCAGCATGCATCTAGAGTATCAAGTTCATAAGAATGGAGTAACGCATTAAGCAAGATGACATGATGTAGAGGGATAAACTCAAGCAATATGATATAAACCCCATCTTTTTATCATCGATGGCAACAATACAATACGTGCTTTGCTGCCCCTACTTTCACTGGGAAAGGACACCGCAAGATTGAACCCAGAGCTAAGCACTTCTCCCATTGCAAGAAAGATCAATCTAGTAGGCCAAACTAAACCGATAATTCAAAGAGACTTGCAAAGATATCAAATCATGCATATAAGAATTAAGAGAAGAACCAAATAATATTCATAGATAATCTTGTTCATAAATCCACAATTCATTGGATCTTGGCAAACACACCGCAAAAGAGTATTACATCGAATAGATCTCCAAGAACATCGAGGAGAACTTTGTATTGAGAATCAAAGAGAGAGAGAGAGAGAGAGAGAGAGAGGCAATGGTGGTGTTGATGTAGAAGCCCTCCGTGATCGATTCACCCTCCGGCAGATCGCCGGAAAAGGCCCAAAGATGGGATCTCACGGGTATAGAAGGTTGTGGCGGTGGAAAAGTGGTTTCGTGGCTCCCCCAGATGTTTCTAGGGTATAAGAGTATATATAGGTGAAAGAAGTACATCGGTGGTGCTACGAGGGGCCCACGAGGGTGGGGGTGCGCCTACCCCCTGGGCGCACCCTCCTGCCTCGTGGAGTTTCCAAGTCTTCTGGATTTCTTTCGGTCCAAGAAAGATCATCGCGAAGGTTTCATTCCGTTTGGACTCCGTTTGGTATTCCTTTTCTGCAAAACTCTAAAATAGGAAAAAAAACAGAAACTGGCACTGGGCCTCCGGTTAATAGGTTAGTCCCAAAAATAATATAAAAGAGCATATTAAAGCCCATTAAACATCCAAAACAGATAATATAATAGCATGGAACCATCAAAAATTGTAGTTACATTGGAGATGTATCAAGCATCCCCAAGCTTAATTATTGCTCGTCCTCGAGTAGGTAAATGATAAAAACAGAATTTTTGATGTGGAATGCTACCTAACATAATTATCAATGTAATTTTCTTTATTGTGGAATGAATGTTCAGATCCGAAAGATTCAAGACAAAAGTTTAATATTGACATAAAAATAATAATACTTCAAGAATACTAACAAAGTAATCATGTCTTCTCGAAATAACATGGCCAAAGAAAGCTATCCCTACGAAATCATATAGTCTGGTTATGCTCTATCTTCATCACACAAAGTACTTACTCATGCACAACCCCGATGACAAGCCAAACAATTGTTTCATACTTTAGTATTCTCAAAAAATTTCAATTTTGAAGCAATACATGAGCGTGAGCCATGGACATAGCACTATAGGTGGAATAGAGTGGTGGTTGTGGAGAATACACAAAGGAGGAAGATGGTCCCACATCAACTAGGCATATTAATGGGCTATGGAGATGCCCATCAATAGATATCAATGTGAGTGAGTAGGGATTGCCATGCAACAGATGCACTAGAGCTATGAATGTATGAAAGCTCAACAAAAGAAACTAAGTGGGTGTGCATCCAACTTGCTTGCTCACGAAGACCTGGGGAATTTTGAGGAAGCCCATAATTGGAATATACAAGCCAAGTTCTATAATGAAAAATTCCCACTAGTATATGAAAGTGACAACGTAGCAGACTCTCTATCATGAAGATCATGGTGCTACTTTGAAGCACAAGTGTGGAAAAAGGATAGTAGCATTGCCCCTTCTATCTTTTTCTCTCATTTTTTTATTGTGGCCTCTCTCTCTCTCTCTCTCTCTCTCTCTCTCTCTCTCTCTCTCTCTCTCTCTCTCTCTTTATTTATGGCCTCTTTTTTTATTTTTATTTTATTTTTCGTCTGGAGTCTCATCCCGACTTGTGGGGGAATCATAGTCTCCATCCTCCTTTCCTCACTGGGACAATGCTCTAATAATGAAGATCATCACACTTTTATTTACTCAAGAATTACAACTCAATACTCAGAACAAAATATGACTCTATGTGAATGCCTCCGGCAGTGTACCGGGATGTGCAATGATTCAAGAGTGACATGTATGAAAAATTATGAACGGTGGCTTTGCCACAAATACGATGCCAATTACATGATCATGCAAAGCAATATGACAATGATGGAGCGTGCCATAATAAAAGAAACGGTGGAAAGTTGCATGGCAATATATCTCAGAATGTCTATGGAAATGCCATAAGAGGTAGGTATGGTGGATGTTTTGAGGAAGGTATATGGTGGGTGTATGGTACCGGCGAAAGTTGCACGGTACTAGAGAGGCTAGCAATGGTGGAAGGGTGAGAGTGCGTATAATCCATGGACTCAACATTAGTCATAAAGAACTCACATACTTATTGCAAAAATCTATTTGTTATCGAAAGAAGTACTACGTGCATGCTCCTAGGGGGATAGATTGGTAGGAAAAGACCATCGCTCATCCCCGGCCGCCACTCATAAGGAAGACAATCAATAAATAAATCATGCCCCAACTTCATCACATAACGGTTCACCATACATGCATGCTACGGGAATCACAATCTTTAACACAAGTATCTCTCAAATTCACAACTACTCTACTAGCATGACTCTAATATCACCATCTTCATATCTCAAAACAATCATAAAGAATCAAACTTCTCATAGTATTCAATGCACTTTATATGAAAGTTTTTATTATACCCATCTTGGATGCCCATCATATTAGAACTAATTTTATAACCAAAGCAAATTACCATGCTCTTCTAAAAGACTCTCAAAATAATATAAGTGAAGCATGAGAGATCAATAATTTCTACAAAATAAAACCACCACCGTGCTCTAAAAGGATATAAGTGAAGCACTAGATCAAAATTATCTAGCTCAAAAGATATAAGTGAAGCACATAGAGTATTCTAATAAATTCTGATTCATGCATGTCTCTCCCAAAAGGTGTGTACAGCAAGGATGATTGCGGTAAACTAAAAAGCAAAGACTCAAATCATACAAGATGCTCCAAGCAAAACACATATCATGTGGTGAATAAAAACATAGCCTCAAGTAAAGTTACAGATAGACGAAGATGAAAGAGGGGATGCCTTCCGGGGCATCCCCAAGCTTAGGTTTTTGGTTGTCCTTGAATTTTACCTTGGGGTGCCTTCGGCATCCCCAATCTTAGGCTCTTGCCACTCCTTATTCCAAAATCCATCAAATCTTTACCCAAAAATCTGAAAACTTCACAATACAAAACTTCAACAGAAAATCTCATGAGATCCGTTAGTATAAGAAAATAAACCACCACTTTAAGGTACTGTAATGAACTCATTATTTATTTATATTAGTGTTAAACCTACTTTATTCCAACTTCTCTATGGTTCATACCCCCCGATACAACTCATAGATTCATCAAAATAAGAAAACAACACACGAAAAACAGAATCTGTCAAAAACAGAACAGTCTATAGAAATATGTAACCTTTGAATACTTCTGTAACTCCAAAAATTCTTAAATAAATTTGTGGACGTGAGTAATTTGTCTATTAATTATCTGGAAAAATAATCAACCTAAAAGCACTCCTAGTAAAAAATGACAGCAAATCTCGTGAGCGCAAAAGTTTCTATTTTTTACAGCAAGATCGCAAAGACTTCACCCAAGTCTTCCCAAAGGTTCTACTTGGCACAAACACTAATTAAAACATCTAAACAGAAGCTAGATGAATTATTTATTTCTAAACAGGAGCAAAAAGCAAAGAACAAAAATAAAATTGGGTTGCCTCCCAACAAGCGCTATCGTTTAACGCCCCTAGCTAGACATAAAAACTAGAATAGATCTAGGTATTGCCATCTTTGGTATGCAATCCATAAGTGGCTCTCATAATATATTCATAAGGCAATTTAATTTTCTTCCTAGGAAAGTGTTCCATGCCTTTCCTTAAAATAAATTGGAATCCAATATTTCCTTCTTTCATGTCAATAGTTGCACCAATCGTTCTAAGGAAAGGTCTACCAAGAATAATAGGACATGTAGGATTGCAATCTATATCAAGAACAATGAAATCTACGGGCACATAATTCCTATTTGAAAAAATAAGAACATCATTAATCCTCCCCATAGGTTTCTTAATGATGGAATCCGCAAGATGCAAATTTAAAGAACAATCATCAAATTCACAGAAACCTAGCACATCACACATGGTTTTTGAAATCATGGAAACACTAGCACCCAAATCACACAAAGCATAACATTCATAATATTTAATCTTAATTTTAATAGTAGGTTCCTACTCATCATAAAGTTTTCTAGGGATAGAAACTTCTAGTTCAAGCTTTTCTTCATAGGGTTGCATTAAAGCATCAACGATATGTTTAGTAAAAGCTTTATTTTGATTATAAGCATGAGGAGAATTTAACACGGATTGCAACAAAGAAATAAAATCTATCAAAGAGAAATTATCATAATTAAATTCCTTGAAATCCAAAATAGTGGGTTCATTGCCATGTAAAGTTTTGACCTCTTCAATCCCACTTTTATTAATTTTTGCATCAAGATCTAAGAACTCCGAATAATTGGGATGCCTTTTAACTAAAGTTGACTCATCTCCAGTCCCATCTTTATCAAGATTCATATTGGAAAACAAAGATTTAGTAGGAGTCACATCAATCACTTTTAGATCTTCATCATTATTATCATGAAAACTAGAAGAACAAGCTTTCACAAAGCAATCTTTTTTAGCACGCATCCTAGCGGTTCTTTCGTTGCACTCATCAATGGAAATTCTCATGGCTTTGAGAGACTCATTGATGTCATGCTTGGGTGGAATAGATCTAAGTTTCAAAGAATCAACATCAAGAGAAATTCTATCCACGTTCCTAGCCAACTCATCAGTCTTAAGCAATTTTTCTTCAACCAAAGCATTGAAATTCTTTTGCGAACTCATAAATTATTTAACACTAGTCTCAAAATGAGAGGGCATCTTATTAAAATTTCCATAAGAGATGTTGCAGGAATTACCATAATTATTAGAGGAATTACTAGGAAACGACCTAGAATTAAAGTTTCCTCTATACACATTGTTACCAAAATTGTTCCTACCAACAAAATTCACATTCATAGATTCATTATTATTCTCAATCAAAGTGGACAAAGGCATATCATTAGGATCAGAAGAAACACTTTTATTAGCAAATAATTTCATAAGTTCATCCATCTTTCCACTCAAAACATTAATCTCTTCAATCGCATGAACTTTTTTACTAGTGGATCTTTCGGTGTGCCATTGAGAATAATTAACCATAATATTTTCTAGGAGTTTAGTAGCTTCTCCTAAAGTGATTTCCATAAAAGTGCCTCCCGCGGCTGAATCTAAAAGATTTCTAGAAGAAAAATTCAATCCGACATATTTTTTTTGTATAATCATCCACAAATTCGAACCATGTGTAGGGCAATAACGTATCATTAATTTCATCCTCTCCCAAGCTTGTGCAAGATGCTCATGATCAAGTTGCTTAAAATTCATAATATCGTTCCTAAGAGAGATGATCTTAGCGGGAGGAAAATACTTAGAGATAAAAGTATCTGTGCACTTATTCCATGAATCAATACTATTTTTAGGCAAAGAAGAGAACCAAGTTTTAGCACGATCTCTAAGAGAAAACGGAAATAGCTTCAATTTAGCAATATCATTATCCACATCTTTCTTATTTTCATATCACACAAATCAACAAAGTTTTTTAGATGGGCAGCGGCATCTTCACTAGGAAGGCCAGAAAATTGATCTTTCATAACAAGATTCAACAAAGAGGTATTAATTTCACAAGATTCAACATCGGTAGTAGGAGCAATCAGAGTGCTAATAAAATCATTGTTGTTGGTATTGGAAAATTCACACAATTTAGTATTATCTTGAGCCATCGTGACAAACAATCAATTCAACACAAGCACACAAGAAGCAAGCGAAAAGAGATGAACGGAAGAGGGGCTAAGAAAAGGCAAAGGTTTTCAAAAAATCGTTTTAGAAGTGGGGGAGAGGAAAACGAGAGGCGACTAGCAAATAATGTAATGCGAGGGAGAAGAGTTTATGATGGGTACTTGGTATGTCTTTACTTGGCATATACCTCCCCGGAAACGGTGCCAGAAATCCTTATTGCTACCTCTTGAGCATGCGTTGGTTTTCCATTGAAGAGGAAAGGGTGAAGCAGCAAAGTAGCGTAAGTATTTCCCTCAGTTTTTAGAACCAAGGTATCAATCCGGTAGGAGACAACGCAGAAGTCACCTAGTACCTGCACAAACAATCAAGAACCTTGCAACCGCCGCGATAAAGGGGTTGTCAATCCCTTCACGGTCACTCGCAAAAGTGAGATCTAATAGAGATAGTAAAGTAAATATTTTTGGTATTTTTGTTGTATAAATTGGAAAGTAAAGATTGCAAAATAGTATACGAGATGCGATGTAAATAAAAGAGATGCAATATAATAGGAAAGAGACCCGGGGGCCATAGGTTTCACTAGTGGCTTCTCTCCAGATAGCATGTATTATGGTGGGTGAACAAATTACTGCCAAGCAATTGATAGAAAAGGGCATAGTTATGAAGATATCTAAGGCAATGATCATGAATATAGGCATCACGTCTGTGTCAAGTAGACCGAAACAATTCTGCATCTACTACTATTACTGCACTCATCGACCGCTATCCAGCATGCATCTGAGTATTAAGTTCATAAGAATGGAGTAACACTTTAAGCAAGATGACATGATGTAGAGGGATAAACTCAAGCAATATGATATAAACCCGATCTTTTTATCCTCGATGGCAACAATACAATACGTGCGTTGCTGCCCCTACTGTCACTGGGAAAGGACACCGCAAGATTGAACCCAAAGCTAAGCACTTCTCCCATTGCAAGAAAGATCAATCTGGTAGGCCAAACTAAACCGATAATTCAAAGAGACTTGCAAAGATATCAAATCATGCATATAAGAATTCAGAGAAGAACCAAATAATATTCATAGATAATCTGTTCATAAATCCACAATTCATGGATCTCGGCAAACACATCGCAAAAGAGTATTACATCGAGTAGATCTCCAAGAACATCGAGGAGAACTTTGTATTGAGAATCAAAGAGAGAGAAGAAGCCATGTAGCTAATAACTATGGACCCGAAGGTCTTTGGTAAACTACTCACGCTTCATTGGAGAGGCAATGGTGGTGTTGATGTAGAAGCCCTCCGTGATTGATTTCCCTTCTGGCAGATCGCCGGAAAAGGCCCAAAGATTGGATCTCATGGGTACAGAAGGTTGTGGTAGTGGAAAGTGGTTACGTGGCTCCCCCTGATGTTTCTAGGGTATAAGAGTATATATAGGCAAAAGAAGTACATCGGTGGAGCTACGAGGGGCCCACGAGGGTGGGGGTGCGCCTACCCCTAGGCACGCCCTCCTGCCTCGTGGCTTCCTCGTGGAGTTCCAGACTTCGAATCCTAGTCTTCTGGATTTCTTTCGGTCCAAGAAAGATCATTGCGAAGGTTTCATTCCGTTTGGACTCCGTTTGGTATTCCTTTTCTGCAAAACTCTAAAATAGGCAAAAAAACAAAAACTGGCACTGGTCCTCCGGTTAATAGGTTAGTCCCAAAAATAATATAAAAGAGCATATTAAAGCCCATTAAACATCCAAAATAGATAATATAATAGCATGGAACAATAAAAAATTATAGATATGTTGGAGACGTATCAGGCACAAACACTAATTAAAACACCAAAAAACAATTACTATAGAGGTAATAATGTGTAATTTATTCAAGAACGGTAGCAAAACAAAAAGCACAAAAATAAAATTGGGTTGCCTCCCAACAAGCGCTATTGTTTAACACCCCTAGCTAGGCATAAAACATAGAGTTGATCTAGGTATTTCCATCTTTGGTATGCAATCCATAAGTAGCTCTCACAATAGATTCATATGGCAATTTAATTTTCTTTCTTGGAAAGTGCTCCATGCCCTTCCTTAACAGAAATTGCAATCCAATGTTTCCTTCTTTCATATCAATAGTTGCACCAATCGTTCTAAGGAAAGGTCTACCAAGAATAATAGGACATGTAGGATTGCAATCTATATCAAGAACAATGAAATCTACAGGCACATAATTCCTATTTGCAACAATAAGAATATCATTAATCCTTCCCATATGTTTCTTAATAGTGGAATCCGCAAGATGCAAATTTAAAGAACAAGCATCAAATTCACGGAAACCTAGCACATCACATAAAGTTTTTGGAATCATGGAAACACTAGCACCCAAATCACACAAAGAATTGACATGAAACTTCCTATTCAAGCTTTTCTTCAAAAGATTGCATCATATCATCAACAATATGTTTAGTAAAAGCTTTGTTTTGTTTATAAGCATGAGGAGGATTCGATTGCAACAAGAAATACAATCTATTAAAGAACAATTATCATAATTAAATTCCTTGAAATCCAAAAGAGTGGGTTCATTGCTACTTAAAGTTTTGACCTCTCCAATCCCACTTTTATCAATTTTTGCATAAAGATCTAAAAACTCCGAATCATTGGGACGACTTTTAAATAAAGTTGACTCATCTCCAGTCCCATATTTATCAATATTTATATTGGAAAACAAAGGTTCAATAGGAGTCACATCAATCACTTTAAGATCTTCATCTTTATTTTCACGGAAACTAGAAGAGCATGTTTTTACAAACCAATCTCGTTTAGCACGCATCTTAGTGGTTCTTTCTTTGCACTCATAAATGGAAATTCTCATAGCTTTGAGAGACTCATTAATATCATGCTTGGGTGGAATAGATCTAAGTTTCAAAGAATCAACATCAAGAGAAATTCTATGCACGTTCCTAGCGAAATCATCAATCTTAAGCAATTTTTCTTCAATATAAGCATTGAAATTCTTTTGCAAACTCATAAATTCTTTAACACTATTCTCAAAATAAGAGGGCATATTATTATAATTTCCATAATAATTGTTGTAGGAATTACTAGGAAACGTCCTAGGATTAAAATTACCTCTATACGCGTTATTACCAAAATTGTTAATACCAACAAAATTCACATCCATAGATTCATTATTATTTTAAATGAAAGTAGACAAAGGCATATCATTAGGATCAATAGAATCACTCTTGCTAGCAAATAATTTCATAAGCTCATCCATCTTTCCAATCAAAACATTAATCTCTTTAAACGCATGCACTTTTTACTAGTGGAAGATCTTTCGGTATGCCATTGAGAATAATTAACCATAATATTATCTAGGAGTTTAGTAGCTTCTCCTAAAGTAATTTCCATAAAAGTACCTCCGGCAGCCGAATCTAAAAGATTTATAGAAGCAAAATTCAGTCCGGCATAAAAAATTTGTATAATCATCCACAAATTCAAACTATGAGTAGGGAAATTTCGTATCATCAATTTCATCCTCTCCCAAGATTGTGCACCATGTTCATGATCAAGTTGCTTAAAATTCATAATATCGTTCCTAAGGGAGATGATCTTAGCAGGAGGAAAATACTTGGAAATAAAAGCATCTTTACACATATTCCATGAATCAATACTATTTTTAGGCAAAGATGAAAACCAAGTTTTAGCACGATCTCGTAGTGAGAACGGAAATAGCTTCAATTTAAAAATATCATTATCCACATCTATTTTCTTTTGCATATCACATAACTCAACGAAACTATTAAGATGGGATGCGGCATCTTCACTAGGAAGGCCGTAAAATTGATCTTTCATAACAAGATTCAGCAAAGCGACATTAATTTCATAAGATTTCGCACTAGTGGTGGGAGCAATTGGAGTACTAACAAAATCATTGTTCTTGGTGTTGGAAAAGTCACACAATTTGGTATTCTCTTGGGCCATCATGACAAAGCAAGCAATCCAACAGACGAGCACACGAAAAGCAAACGAAGAAGATGAACGGAAGAGGGGCGAAGAAAAGGCAAATCTTTTCGAAAATCATTTTAGAAGTGGGGGAGAGGAAAATGAGAGGCGAATGGCGAATAATGTAATGCAAGAGATGAGAGTTTATGATGGGTACTTGGTAGTCTTGATTTGGCGTAGGTCTCCCCGGCAACGGCGCCATAAATTCTTCCTGCTACTTCTTGAGTTTGCGTTGTTTTTTTCCCTTGAAGAGGAACGGGTGATGCAGCAGAGTAGAGATAAGTATTTCCCTCAGTTTGAGAACCAAGGTATCAATCCAGTAGGAGATGACGCACAAATCACCTAATACCTGCACAAACAATCAAACAACTTGCACCCAACGCGATAAAGGGGTTGTCAATCCCTTCACGGTTATTTGCGAAAGTGAGATCTGATAGTGATAGATAAACGGTAAAGTAAATATTTTTGGTATTTTTGGTTTATAGAACGGAAAGTAAAAGATTGTGAAATAGAAAATCAAAAACTTATATGATGGAAAATAGACCCGGGGGCCATAGGTTTCACTAGAGGCTTCTCTCAAGATAGCAAATAATACGGTGGGTGAACAAATTATCGCCGAGCAATTGATAGAAAAGTGCATAGTTATTACGATATCTAAGGCAATGATCATGAATACAGGCATCACGTCCATGTCAAGTAGACCGAAACGATTCCGCATCTACTACTATTACTCCACACATTGATCGACTCCTGCCTGCATCTAGAGTATTAAGTTCATGAAGAACAGAGTAACGCATTAAGTAAGATGACATGATGTAGAGGAATTAACTCAAGCAATATGTTGAAAACCCCATCTTTTTATCCTCAATGGCAACAATACTATACGTGCCTTGCTGCCCCTACTGTCACTGGGAAAGGACACCGCAAGATTGAACCCAAAGCTAAGTACTTCTCCCATTGCAAGAAAAACCAATTTAGTTGGCCAAACCAAACCGATAGTTCGAAGAGAATTACAAAGATATCAAATCATGCATAAAAGAATTTAGAGAAGATTCAAATAATATTCATAGATAAGCTGATCATAAATCCATAATTCATCGGATCTCGACAAACACACCGCAAAATAGTATTACATTGAATAGATCTCCAAGAACATCGAGGAGAACATTGTATTGAGAATCAATGAGAGAGAAGAAGCCATCTAGCTACTAGCTATGGACCTGTAGGTCTGTGGTAAACTATTCACGCTTCATTGGAAGGGCAATAGAGTTGATGTAGACACCCTCCATGATCGAATCCCCTCCGGCAGGGTGTCGGAAAAGGTCCCTAGATGGGATCTCACGGGTACAGAAGGTTGCGATGGTGGAAAAGTGTTTTCGTGGATGCCTCTGGTGGTTTGGGGATATTTGGGAATATATTGGTGAAAGAATTAGGCCAGGAGGGTCACGGAGGGCCCATAAGGGTGGGGGGCGCGCCCTACCCTGCTGGGTGCACCCTTCGTCCTTGTGGCCACCTCGTGGCTCCTCCGACTTCATCTCCAAGTCTCCTGGTTGTCTTCTGGTCCAAGAAAAATCATTGTGAGGGCTTTATTCCGCTTGGACTCTCTTTGGTATTCCTTTTCTACGAAACTCAAAAACAAGGAAAAAACAAAAACTAGCACTTGGCTCTAGGTTAATAGTTTAGTCCCAAAAATAATATAAAATAGCATATTAATGCATATAAAACATCTAAAACAGATAATATAATAGCATGGAACAATAAAACATTATAGATACATTGGAGATGTATCACCCATGAAGATGTTGATGAAGATTGGTCCTCCCACGATGAGAGGGTTGTTGGTGATCTTGATGGCTTCGATTTCCCCTTCTCGGAGAGAAGTATCCCCATCGGAATCGCTCCATCGAAGAGCAAAAGTGCTCCTGCCCAGGTTTCGCCTCGAGATGGCGGCGCCTCGTCCCGAAAGTCCTCTCCTTATTTTTTTTAGGGCAAAGGATTATATACCAGAAAGATGGGCCACAGAGGATGGCCAGGGGCCCCATAAGCCACCAGGGCATGCCCGGGTGGGGAGTGGGCGCTGATACATCTCCAACGTATCTACAATTTTTGATTGTTCCATGCTGTTATATTGTAATTCTTGGATGTTTTACAATAATTTTATAGCAACTTTATATCATTTTTTGGGACTGACCTATTGACATAGTGCCCAGTGCCAGTTGCTGTTTTTGCTTGTCTTTTACTTCACATAAAATCAATGCCAAATGGAGTCCAAACGCAGCGAAACTTTTTGGAGATTTTTTTTGGACCAGAAGACATCCAGTGGGCCAAAGAAGTACCAGAGGCGTGCTCCGAGGGGAGCACAACCCCCCAAGGCGCGCCCAGGTGGGGTGTGCCCACCTCGGTGGCCTCCCGCACCACCTCTTCGCCCTATAAATTCCCAAATATTCCAAAAACCCTAGGGGAGTTGATAGATCAGAAGTTCCGCCGCCGCATACCTCTGTAGCCACGAAAAACCAATCTAGACCCCGTTCTGGTACTCCGCCGGAGGGGGAAATCATCACTGGTGGCCATCTTCATCATCCCTATGGTCTCCATGATGAGGAGGGAGTATTCCACCCTCGGGGCTGAGGGTTTGCACCAGTAGCTATGTGTTTATTCTCTCTCTCTCTCCCTCTCGTGTTCTTGAGATGCCACGATCTTGATGTATCGCGGGCTTTGTTAATATAGTTGGATCATATGGTGTTTTCCCTCTCATTCTTGTTGTGGATTGAGTTTTCCCTTTGAGATTTCGCTTTATCGGATTGAATACTTTTATGGATTTGAGAACACTTGATGTATGTCTTGCTATGAATACCCGTGGTGACAATGGGGTATCATATTGATTCACTTGATATGTGTTTTGGCACTCAACTCACAGATTCCCGAGGTGACAATGGGGTAATCTATGCATAGGGGTTGATGCACATTCTCGTCTTTGTTTCTCTGGTAGAAATCTTGGGGCACTCATTGCGGTTCTTTGTGTTGGATTGAGTATTATGAATCTGAAACTGTTTGATGCATATCGTATAGTCAACTCACGGATACTCACGGTAACATTGGAGTATCTAGGTGACATTAGAGTTGGTTGATGTGTATCATATGGTGTTATTTTAGTATGAAGTCTTGGATAGATCGATCGGAAAGAATAGCTTGGTGTTATTTCAGTACGAACTCTAGGATAGATTGATCGGAAAGAATAGCTTTGAGGTGGTTTCATACCATATAAACAATTTCTTCTTATGTTCTCCGCTAGATAAGAACTTTGGAGTGATTCTTCATCACACGTTGAGGGATGGTTATATGATCCAATTATATTGGCATTGTTGAGAGATTGCACTAGCGAAAGTATGAACCCTAGGCCTTTTTTCAAGCATTGCAATACCATTTGTGCTCACTTTTGTTACTTGCTACCTTGCAGTTTTCTATTGTTCCTATTACAAAATTCAATATCTACTATTATTACTACACTTGTATCATCATCTCTTCGCCGAACTAGTGCACCTATACAAACTTACCATTGTATTTGGTGTGTCAGGGACACAAGAGACTTTTTATTATTTGGTTTCAGGATTGTTTGAGAGAGATCATCTTCATCCTACACCTCCCACGGATTGATAAACCTTAGGTCATCCACTTGAGGTAAATTTTCTACTGTCCTACAAAACTCTGTGCTTAGAGGCCCAACACGAGTCTACAAGAACAAGTTGTGTAGTAGACATCAAGCTCTTTTCTGGCGCCGTGCCAGGGAGGTGAGTTCTTGAAGGTATATATTTAGATCTTGCAATTGAATCTTTTAGTTTCTTGTTTTATCACTAGTTTGGTTTGTAAAAGAAAACGACAAAAAGAGAGGTGGCCTCATATTATTCATCTTTATAATGTCCTTCATGAAAATGATGGAAAGGAAAATTGTGCTCAATTGATAGAAGAAGAATTCTATAAAATGTTTGACAAAAAAATTCTTTGAATGATGAGCATGATTGCAATGTTGTTGGTAAGAACTCTTTGAATATCCATGATGCTAATGATATGCAAAGCTACAATCTTGGGGATGCTATGTTTGATGAAGATGATATTTTTAGCCCCCCAAGTTTTGATGAGAAAATTTATTGTGATGAAAGCATGCCTTCTATCTATGATGATTATGGTGATGACATGTACTCCCTCTGTAAATTAATATAAGAGCATTTAGAATACTAAAATAGTGATCTAAACGCTCTTATATTAGTTTACAGAGGGAGTGTGATATAAAGAATAATGATATCCATGAAACTTGTCATCATGATTTTAGTGCTCAAATTGATTTTGCCAACCAAGTATCACATGATAGTTATTTTTTTGAGTTTGCTCCCACTACTATGAATGAGAATAAATTTGCTTATGTGGAGAGTAATAAAATTTCTATGCTTGTGGATCATGAAAAGAATGCTTTATTTGATAGCTATATTGTTGAATTCATTCATGATGCCAGTGAAAATTATTATGAGAGAGGAACATATGCTTTTAACATATCTCAATAATATCAAGTTTCCTCTCTATGTGTTGAAAGTTTTGAAGTTGCACTTGTTTTGCCTTCCTATGCTAGTTGATTCTTGTTCCCATAAGTTGTTTGCTCACAAAATCCCTATGCATAGGAAGTGGGTTAGACTTAAATGTGCTACTAATATGCTTCATGATGCTCTCTTTGTGTTTCAATTCTTATCTTTTATCTGAGCATCATTGAAATCATCATGCCTAGCTAAAAATGCATTAAAGAAAAGCGCTTGTTGGGAGACAACCCAACACTTTTATCTACTATTTTTGTCTGTTCACATGATTAATATAATGTAGTAATCATGTTTTATAGCTTTTGTTTCAATAAAGTGCCAAGTAAATCTTTGGGATAGTGTGGATGATAGTTGACTTGATTCTGTGCAAAAACAGAAACCTTTTCTTCCAGTAATATAATTGTTTGAATTCACTAGAATGTGATAAAATTCTGAGTTTTTTTACAGATGATTGATATACAAATTTTCTATGTTGTCCTAATTTTTCAGAATTTTTGAACTTACAGAAGTATGGTCATTGTCCAGATCATTTCAGACTGTTCTGTTTTTGACATTCTATTTTCAATGCATAGTTTGCTTGCTTACTAGTTTCTATGGCTTATATTGCTCAATATAAATTGTGGAAATGATAAGGTACATTAGGAATTGTGTGAGAAAAATTATGAATCTTGTCTTTGACAGTACCAAAGTGAATGGTTTGCTCTTTATCATACTAACCTAGCTCACGAAGTTCCATTAAGTTTTGTGTGATTGAAGTTTTCAAGTTTTGGGTGAGATATCGATATGAGGAGAATAAGGAGTGACAAGACCCTAAGCTTGGGGATGCCCAAGGCACCCCCAAGGTAATACTCAAGGAAGATCCAAGAAACTAAGCTTGGGGATGCCCCGGAAGGCATCCCCTCTTTCGTCTCCAACATTATCGGTAACCTCACTTGGAGCTATATTTTTGTTATTCGTGACATGATATGAATTTTACTTGGAGCATCATTTTATTTTATTTTTATTTGCTTGCTGCTATTTAGAATAATGTTTTGCATCTTTCATTTCAATAAAAATGTCAAGGATAGCCTTTACCATGCTGATTTTGCAAGTCTATATGTTGCTGTTTTGAAAACAAAAAGTTTTCTATCATTGTCTGAATTGTTAAAAAATGTCAGAATGGGATAAATCTTGAAACTTTTACACAATAAGCTACAACAATTTTTCTACAGTGTGGTATTTTTTTCAGAATTTTTTGAGTTAGAGAAGTATGAATCTTCTTGCATTCTTTTAAACTGTACCGTTTTGACAGATTGTTGTTATGTTTGCATTGTTTGTATATGTTTGCTATGTAATTGATTCTGTTTGAGGATAGGACTATTAAATATGCAGAGGCATTTAGTATGCAATGTTAAATAATAATTTTAGTGATTTTCGATAGTAGAGATTGATAATGTTTTTGCATTGATTTATGCTAACTTATCTCACGAGTTCTTGTTGAGTTTTGTGTGGATGAACACTACTGGAAACAGGGAATTTGCCATCAGCCAGCTCTTTGCCATCAGCTAGCTGATGGCAAAGAACGTCTTTGCCATCTGCTTATAAAAAACAGATGGCAAAGAACTGACAGACGGCAAAGAACATGGTTGCCATGAGCCAATTCTTTGCCATCTGCTAGTGGATGGCAAATAATCTTTGCCATCTGCCAGCTGATGGCAAAGAGGTTGGCAAATCTTGTGCCCGTAAAAAATGTAACGGCAAACCAGCCCCATCTCTTTGCCATCTGCCAGCAGATGGCAAAGTCTGCTGGCAGATGGCAAAGAGATGGGACTATCTCTCTCCTTGCTAAAAAAAGCAAAGAGTGAAAAATTAAAGAAAAGAAAACCCCCAGCCTCCCTAAAAAAACCCCAGCCTCCCCGAATCAGTCCCACTCCCGTGCGTGCTGGATAGCTAGGGTTCCCCGCCACCCTCACCGATCGCCGCCGCCCTCACCGGTCGCCTCCGCCGTCGGTTTGCCCTACATGGCCGGAGGATAGGCCATCCCGCCGGTCCATTCCCGCCCCACCGCGAGGGAGGAGACCGACCAGTTCGCCGCCCGCCTGATCGCCGCCCGCCACCCCAAGGATCAAGGCCGGCCGCGCCGGTCCCCGTCGGTCGCTGCTCCGGATCCAGGCCGCCCATCGCCCCGCCCCCGTCAGCTATGGTGAGCCCCTGCGCCACCGTCCTCTCTCCTCTCCTCCCCTACTCCCTCACCCATCTCTCTCCCCCGCAGACGTACCCCGCCGCCAGAAGGCCAGGAGGCCGCCATGGAGGCCCGTCCCGAGCTCGCCTTGCTTCTCCTCCGGTGACCCTCGTTGCGCCTGGATCCATATTTACTTTGGAATTGATTTTTTACTTTGGATGTCTGTTCTATTTTCACTATTAGAGAATGGGGATGCCATATGTACACTTGTTTGGTCTTCATGACTGCACCTTTCTAATTTAATTCTGCTTTCCATAGTTTAGGAACAACAACAACAACAAATCATTCAGATGGTTTAGGAAGTAAGTAGATGGCAACAATGTTCAGTTTGAATATCAACAAAGTATAGTTAAACCTGAATAAGGCACTCGTTCATTTTTTTCATGTTGACCAAGTTATTTTAGATTCTCTGTTTTGACATGTGTTGAAAATAAGGTGAGATCCACCTTTTAATTTATTGAAAGGAAAGTGAATGGCCTCTGATTGATTAGTTCCCCCTTGTAGATAACAAAGGAGTATAAGTCAAAACATCCTTGAAGGAGCTAGCGAGGTGAGTAGTGGCCATAACATGGCAAAAATGTGTCCTAGTTAGATGAAGACAAACAATCAATGGCCTATAAGACCCTATGATCTCTCACTCACCATGTATGCAAAAGGAAAATTAATCCATTAGGTTCATGACATTTCAGCTCATATTTTTTCTTATAAGAGGGATTATACTGTTTAATACCCTATGATCTCCCAGCTCAGCATGTATGCAAAAAGAAAATTAATCCATAAGTTTCATGCCATTTCTGCTCATATAGTTTTTCATATAAGAGAGATTCTGGAGTTTAGTAGAACACGGCGTGCATAATTATGATTTTCCTGTTTTTTAGTACTATTTATTTTGATTTTATTGTACATGAGAGTATTTTAGCAGCCGCACGAGGGGTCGGCAACAGCGGAGCCGGCCGTGAAGAACGGGCTGGCCGGTCTTTATCAGATCAAGGCGGCAGATACTCTCTCCGGAAGGAGTTTAGATAGCTACCGATTATATATGGATTATACTTTTCATTTCATTGTCCAATGATTCATTGGACTAGATTGGTTGGTTAGTTAGTTGGGTTTTTTTCAGTTCCTTATTATTCCTGGTGATAGAAAGTGAGCCGATGAAAGAAAAGAAAGAGAAACCTCAAATAGAATTCGTATATCGATTAAAGGTGTAGCATACTGAATTGGAATCTGGAACTTTGCAGTAACCTATTTTCAGAAATTATTCTATTTGGAGCTGAGATCCGCTTCTCCAGTTCTCCAGGACTGTGTGGCACTCTGAATTATAGGACAGCTTTCAAGCCACTCCCTTTGCAGGCATATAGCATATGTGCCATTGCTAGGCGATCTCCTGATTGATCGTCAATCCAGACGGGCATGGAAAGATGTTGAAACTGCTGCGGACAACAAGTACCATGGCTGCGGTAGAGGGAGCTGGAGGGTATGATTTGCATGGCATTCAGCACATTATACCAGTACAGTTTCGTTGTAGTCTCAGTGATTTCAGGTGTACTTGAGTCTAGCAAAAATTTCTTGTGCTATTTGGGTAGCATGTTTATTCAGTCAACTCAAACAGTTTTATTTTTGCTGACAATTTAAAGGGCATTAGGAAGATTTCAAAGTTGAAGGGATACATCTGACTATCCCAGAATGGCAGCATTGAGATAGCTTTGTTCTGTTTAACAGGATCTGCTTTGTTTCTGAAACAGTGCTATAAACTAAGAAAACCTATTTTAACAGGATCCAGTCTTGACTATGCTCCTTAACAGGCATATAGTGTTTTTGCTCTTCAGTGAGGAACACGAAAAGAATAGATCTGATGCTGATTGTGTGAGGCTTCAGGAGGAAGGAAAGACATAACAGGCTGGGAAATACTTTGGTTAGGGTGTACGACTGTTTTTTCTACTGTTCTCTAGACTCCCTTTCTGTAGTTTGTTGTGTACTTGTACTTTGCAATCATGATGATATTTTCCATCATATTTTTGTCAATACACCATGTCAATATCATAACTAGCTAGAAGAAACGGCCTAACATGCTCCCATTTGATTCTTTTGTGCAAGCCCATAATATGAAATGATACAATCATGTTAGATTCAAGGAAGTTGCTGGTCGGATTCATATTACAGATTTCATATTATACTATCTGCCGTTCCTCAAGTACTAAAAAATAGAAAATGGTGCATTTTCCTCTAATTCATCATTCTATTTTTTATTGTACCTCAAAGATTTATGAGGTTATCATATACTCCCTCCGTAAAAAAATATAAGAGTGTTTAGATCACTAAAGTAGTGACCTAAACGCTCTTATATTTCTTTACAGAGGGAGTATTTCATAGAATGGTTTTCACCAAGGTTGCTATTTTGTATCCTTGTTTAATATTGGACCATAGTTGCCTGATTAACTGTAGATCGCCTTACTTTGATCCAACAACAAAGTAAGGAAGTTGCAGAGAAGCATGAAGAGGAAAAAATATCTCTGCATTTTTCCTCAGGTAATTCCGTGATCTTATCATGTTAGCTTTCTTATATGATGCCAACCCCTTTTGTTGATAAGTATTCTGCTACAGGTATGAAGGAAATTAAGCAGAACTAGCTTTCTTCAATATCAGATCGATATAAAGGATGAGTTGCTCCACATATTTGGAAGTTTAATGGTTAGTTCCTAGCGGAGTTTGTGACTGAATCGAAAACCGTTTTACCCGAGGTCACAGATATATTTTATGCTGCCACATTCTTAGAGGTTGTGATAAGAACCAAAATGTCAAGGTTTAAAAATACATGATTTAAATATGATATCTCCAATGTTTCTGTGTTAATCCCTTTACAATACCGCCATCATTTTCCTTTCAGTAGTTAGATATTTTTTACCGACAATATGCAATGTCATCTAGCTTTCTTGAACATGTTTTGGAGTAGAGTAGTTTGCTTTCAAAACCATGAAACAATAAAAACTGACCTTGGTTCAGATGTTCTTTCTATCACTATCCTATAGCTAGGTATGCATGCATGTTGACATTTTCCAAAAAAAAAGTATGTTGACTTTGTACTCTTTGAAATTGGGAGGAGTTGAATATATACTAACATATACAGTGGCATCTGTGGCGGAAAAGGCAAAGCTTTCCTGATTGTACATCCGAGCATTGTTGTACAGGAATGCAGCTTCTTTCAATTTCCTTATTGGATGGCATTGAATTAGAGAATACAGTTACGAATGTTACAACCTGAACTTAAATCATACTCCATAATGTATAACAATGGTCTTCCCCCTAGAGTAAGTGGTATGGAATTGGAGGGTTTATTACTACAAGGCAAGATTCAGGCCTACTGAGTCAGTCCTAATTATTTGATTTGGCACGCTCTAAAGATCTTATCTATGGCAGCATATGATTTTGATTAGCACATGCATCCTATGTAGTAGGAAATCTCTGCTCACATCAGAATTTAGCTCCTGTGTAGTAAATTATTACAATCTTTACTCTGCTCCGAAGTTGCCTGAGATAGCAAAAATGACCATTAGTTCAAAATCTCACCTACCTTATTACTTTTTTTAACCACAAGAATCTGATGCATTCTGATTTAAGTATGATGTACCCACCATATTCTTGGGATCATTAACTTCATTTTTATTTTTGCGCACGTTTTGTTTCAGACAATTGCTCAAGGACTCGTGATAAAAACTAAAGGTTTCTCCACCCGTCGTCGTGTTAGTACGGGCATCCGGTAGTTATGATGAGGTCTGGTTCGTCTTAGACGTCGTGGAGGTTGCCCATGTCCGGGCAATACGTCGCTCACATCGCCTAGCAAGATGCTCCCACCGGTGAGCCAGAGCCCCCCTTTTACTCCGTCGAAATTGTTCTCTGATTGATATGTGGAGAGTTGATTGGAATGATCATGCTCAAAAGTGTATACTTGCTTGTGCTTCGATCTAGACATATTTTCCTAGGATGGATTCATGGATGCATATTTAGCGATGTGTTAAATTGGTTAAACTTTGTGTTTTTTATTTTTATTTATTTTCATATAAAATTCCAAGGTTTTACTGTCTAGTTTCAATGATATTTTTTTTGATTCAGGACAAGTTTGATCAATCCAATGATTTGTTGTTTCTCATTGTTAGTATGAAATATTTATCTCATGTTGTTTATTTTGCAGCATAGGGAAGTTCTTTCTACAGGACAGAAATTTGTGGTGGATAAAGAGGCGAGAGCCAACAAGTAATTGATCTCTTTTCCTAATGGTCGAACAACTGCAGCTTCAGTTTAAGCAATAAGAGCCATATTCAGGTTAGAGATATGATTAAACACTAATGCCATTCGCGATATAACCTGTTTTAAGCCCAGGGCTCTTAAGTTTTGTTTTCTGGATTTCACAGAAATTCAATCATTTTGAGGAATTTTGACAAAAAAAAATCGAACGCATTTTGCTTTTGTCTCAATTTGGCATGTCACTACCTTTTTACTAATTGTAAACATAACTGTACTCACAGAAATCACCATAAATTTGGATTATTTTGAATAAAGTTTCTGGGGAGAAGAGCACTCTGGTTCAGTATCCATAAAAATAGTGTAATGTTCAGGGTTCAGCGTACGAGCATAGCTATTTGAGCTCAATACCAGTTTAGCACTAGGATCTCCGATCGGTACCGCGCATGGTAACAATATACAGAATTAGAGTATATATGCGCTTACATTGCAAATGATCTTTAATTTGGTGCAACATAACTTAGCATTTTTTACACCAAAATGACTTAGTATGCTTAGTTAGCTCAAAATTGACATAATAACCATAATTAGCTCCAAAATGACCTATTTTACAGATATAAGTTGCATCATAATAATCTTCACATTTTAGTTGCATCATAATAATCTTCTTCTTCTAGTCTTCTTCTTCTAACTTTCTTCTTTCCCATTTTGTAGATTTGCTTCAGATCACGGAAGCTTGGGTTGATGGAGTGCTTGTCCTTAGTTTTTGTTTTGACTTTGTGAAACTTGCTACCCATGATGAAACTGTGTAATATTGATGAAACTATGTATATGTATGGATGAAACTTGCTACTATTGGTGACATGTGTTGGATATGTGTTCGATATATATTTGTTCATGACTATTGGTAATATGTGTTGAATATGCTATATTGGTCATATAAATATATTTGTGTTTGATTTTCTGTGAAAATGAATTGATATAAGAAAAACAAAATTAAATGGGGCAATATAGGCACTTTGCCATCCACCGGGCAGATGGCAAAGAGCTTTGCCATCACCGCGAGATGGCAAAGAGGCCACGTGTCATCTACATGTAAAATTTGGGCTGGCCTATTTGGGCCCTTTGCCACCTGCCGCCAGACGGCAAAGCTCTTTGCCATCTGTTGGCAGACGGCAAAGATGCAACCTTGCCATCTCTGGCAGACGGCAAAGACTCAAGCCTTTGCCATCTGGCGCGCGACGACAAAGTATGTCGTTAGCCTTCTAACGGGCTAACCCGTTAAGAGGTTTTTGCCATCTGCCAGCAGATGGCAAAGCCTGTGCTCTTGCCATCAGCCGCCAGACGGCAAAGAAGCCTTTACCGCGGGTTTCGGACAAACTGTTTGTTATCTGCTGGCAGATGGCAAAGCCTTTGCCATCCGCCGACCATGCCTTTGCCATCTGCCATGGCAGATGGCAAAGTGCCAGATTCCAGTAGTGGAAGTTTTCAAGATTTAGAGAAACCGTGATATAAAAGGAATTAAGGAGACACAAAAGCTCAAACTTGGGGATGCCGAAGGCATCCCATGATAATATTTCATGAAGTCTCCAGCATCTAAGCTTCGGGGTGCCCCGGTAGGCATCCCACCTTTCTTTAACAATTATCGGTTAGTCTCGGTTGAGCCTAAGTTTTTGCTTCTTCACATGAGCTGTGCTATTATTGGAATGTCATTTTATTTTGTTTTGCTTGATGTTTTAATTAAATACTTAGATCTGAATGTTTTTAAACAAGAGTGAGTCCACAAATGGCTACCCATTTACTTAACTACGCATTTGATCTTCACATATATCTTTTGGGAGTAGTTTGTCATTTGCTCTAGTGCTTCACTTATATATTTTTTAGCACGGTGTGCTTTAAAAAAAATTTGAAGAAAAAATCTCATGCTTTACTTATATTATTTTGAGAGAAGAAAATTTTATGCTCATGTTCTTCACTTAAGTCTGCTTGAGCTTGTCAAAAGCAATTGCAACTTATGAAATTAGTCCCAAAGTGATAGATATTCAAGAGGGATATAATGAAAACTTTCATGAAGATCATTGGACAAAATAAACTTGACTCTTTGTAACAGTTTTGAGATATGATGATAGTGATATGTGAGTCATGTTGGTGAGTAATTATGCTTTAGTAAGAATATTGGTGTTAAGGTTTGTGATTTCCTATGCAAGCACAAAAGTCAATAGTTATGCAATGAAATTACATCCTACTTGTTGTGCATCATTCGGTGTTAGTTATGCTTAATGCTTGCTTATGAGAATTTTCGTTTCTTGGTTGGTTGCTTCTCAATCTATTTTGCTAACCTTCATTTCTACTAAGTGGGAATACTACTTGTGCATCCAAAATCCTTAAACCCAGATTTGCCATATGAGTCCACCATACCTACCTATATGCGGTGTTTCCGTGTCGTTCCAAGTAAATTTGTATGTGCCAACCCTAATTTCCTTTTTGTGTGCGCGTACCACTCATGAAGCGGCAGGGGGTGGCCAATATTTTCCATGCTAGATGTGTTATTCTCAAGATGAGTTTTTATTCACTTGTCATTGCACGAGAGTGTGGCAAAGGTAATAGGGATGCCCAGTCCCGAAAAGCAAAAAAATATATTTAGGTTGTTCAATAATAAATTCCTTGGAAAGTGTTGGTATGGAAGGCACCCGTGGATACAGCTAGCCATGGATTGTGAAAGAATGGTGGAAAAGGGAATACAATTTATTTTCTGTTTGGGAACCACCTATGATGTATCTAGCATGGAAAGTGTTGGGAATTACACATTCGTTTTCGTTGACGGAAAAAGTATGCCTCTCGAAAATTTTATCCCTCAATTTTTTCTTTGAGCTCTGGCACCTTTACAAATCCCTACTTCCCTCTGCGAAGGGCCTTTCTATTTACTTTATGCAATTTTATTTTTACTTGAGTCTCCATCTTCTCTTATAAAGCACCAACTAGGGAACACTATGGTCATACTTGAGCATTGGATGTAGCTAATATGCGAGTGTGTTTCATAAATGGATCAATGATTGAGCATGATGGGCTAGGGATAACTTTCTTTAGTGTTGATATTTTGAAAGACATGGTTGCTTGTTGATATGCTTGAGTATTGAAACCTTCATGTCAAAACTAGACTATTGCTTTGAACCATATAAAAGTCCAAATGTCCATGCTACAAAAGGAAAGAATACGTGATGAACATGTTAGGCATCATTCCACATCAAAAATTCTATTTTTATCATTTACCTACTCGAGGACTAGCAGGAATTAAGATTGGGGATGTTGATACGTCTCCAACATATCTATAATTTTTTATTGTTCCATGCCATTACATTATCATTCTTGGATGTTTTACAATCATTTTATAGCAACTTTATATGTTTTTTGGGACTAACCTATTGACATAGTGCCAAGTGCCCAGTGTCGGTTGCTTTTTTGCTTGTTTTTTACTTCGCAAAAAATCAATACCAAACGGAGTCCAAACGCAGCGAAACTTTTCGGAGATTTTTTCGGACCAGAAGACATCCAGTGGCCAAAGAAGTACCAGAGGGGGGCTCCGAGGGGAGCACAGCCCACCAGGGCGCGCCCAGGTGGGTTGTGCCCACCTCGGTGGCCTCCCGCACCGCCTCTTCGCCCTATAAATTCCCAAATATTCCAAAAACCCTAGGGGAGTCGATAGATCAGAAGTTCTGCTGTCGCAAGCCTCTTAGTGATGAAAAACCAATCTAGGCCCCGTTCCGGCACTCCGCAGGAGGGGCAAATCATCACCGGTGGCTGATACGTCCATTTTGCATCATGTTTCCTTACTGTTATTTATGATGTTTTTATGCATAATAATGCTTTTTGGAGTAATTCTAATGCCTTTTCTCTCATAATTTACAAGGTACACACAAAGAGCGAGAATTCTGGCAGCTGGAAATCTAGACCTGGAAAAGCTACGCCAGGCCACCTATTCTGCACAACTCCAAACAAGCTGAAACTTCACGGAGATTTTTTTATGAAATACATGATGAATATTGGAGCAAATAACTACCAAAGGGGCCCACCAGGTGGGCACATCCCACCTAGGCGCGCCAGGGAGCCCAGGCGCGCCCTGGTGGGTTGTGCTCACCCAGGCCCACCTCCTGTGCCCATCTTCTAGTATATAGGTCATTTTGACCTAGAAAAAAGCCAGGAGAAGACTTTCGGGACGGAGCGCCACCGTCTCGAGGCGGAACTTGGGCAGGAGCACTTTTTCCCTCCGGCGGAGCGATTCCGCCGGGGGAACTTCCCTCCCGGAGGGGGAAATGATCGCCATCATCATCACCAACAACTCTCCCATATTGGGGAGGGCAATCTCCATCAACATCTTCAACAGCACCATCTCATCTCAAACCCTAGTTCATCTCTTGTATTCAATCTTGTTACCGGAACTATAGATTGGTGCTTGTGGGTGACTAGTAGTGTTGATTAGATCTTGTAGTTGATTGCTATATGGTTTATTTGGTGGAAGATTATACGTTCAGATCCAATATGCTATTTAATACCCCTCTGGTCTTGAGCATGATTATCATTTGTGATTAGTTACTTTTGTTCTTGAGGTCACGGGAGAAATCGTGTTGCAAGTAATCATGTGAACTTGATATGTGTTTGATATTTTGATAGTATGTATGTTGTGATTCCCTTAGTGATGTCATGTGAACGTTGACTACTTGACACTTCACCATACTTGGGCCTAAGGGAATGCATTGTGGAGTAGCAATTAGATGATGGGTTGCGAGAGTGACAGAAGCTTAAACCCCAGTTTATGCGCTATTCCGTAAGGGACCGATTGGATCCAAAAGTTTAATGCTATGGTTAGAATTTATTCTTAATACTTTTCTCGTAGTTGCGGATGCTTGCGGGAGGGTTAATCATAAGTAGGAGGTCTGTTCAAGTAAGAACAATACCTAAGCACCGGTCCACCCACATATCAAATTATCAAAGTACCGAACACGAATTAAACCAACATGATGAAAGTGACTAGATGAAAATCCCGTGTACCCTCAAGAACGCTTTGCTTATCATAAGAGACCATTTTGGCCTGTCCTTTTCCTCAAAAGGATTGGGATACCTTTCTGCACTTTTGTTTCTACTATCGTTACTTGCTCGTTACAAATTATCTTGCTATCAAACTACTCTGCTACTTACAATTTCAGCACTTGCACACATTACCTTGCTGAAAACCACTTGTCATTTCCTTCTGCTCCTTGTTGGGTTCGACACTCTTACTTATTAAAAAGAGCTAAAATTGATCCCCTATACTTGTGGGTCATCAAGACTATTTTCTGGCATCGTTGCCGGGGAGTGAAGCGCCTTTGGTAAGTGGAATTTGGTAAGGAAATATTTATATAGTGTGCTGAAATTTATTGTCACTTGTTGCTATGGAAAACAATCCTTTGATGGGTTTGTTCGGGGTATCTTCACCTCGACCGGAACCACAATTAGCTACTCCTCAACCTACTGCACATACTGAAAATATTGAATATGAAATTCCTTCGGGTATGATAGAACAACTGCTAGCTAATCCTTATGCAGGAGATGGAACCGAACATCCTGATATGCACTTGATATATGTAGAAAAAATTTGTGGATTGTTCAAGCTTGCAGGTTTACCCGGGGATGAAGTTATGAAAAAGGTTTTCCCTTTATCTTTGAAGGGAAAAGCATTGGGATGGTATAGGCTATGCGATGATATTGGATCTTGGAATTGGAATCATTTGAAATTGGAGTTCCACCAAAAAAATTATCCTATGCATCTAGTTCATCGTGATCGGAATTATATATATAATTTTTGGCCTCATGAAGGAGAAAGTATCGCTCTAGCTTGGGGGAGGCTGAAGTAAATGTTATATTCATTCCCCAATCATGAGCTCTCAAGAGAAATTATTATCCAAAACTTTTATGCTCAGCTTTATCAGAATGATCAAACTAGGCTTGATACTTCTTGTGTTGGTTCTTTTATGAAGAAGACTATTGAATTCCGGTGGGATCTTTTGGAAAGAATTAAACACAACTCTGAAGATTGGGAACTCGACGAAGGTAAAGAGTCAGGTATTAAACTTAAGTATGATTGTGTTAATCTTTTATGAATACCGATGCTTTTCAAAAGTTTAGCACTAAATATGGACTTGACTCTGAGATAGTAGCTTCCTTCTGTGAATCATTTGCTACCCATGATGATCTCCTATTAAATAAGAAATCAAAGAACCGGTACCAGTTAAAGAAGAAACTATACTTTAAAATGTTGATCCAATTGTTCCTTCTGCTTATATTGAGAAACCACCTTTCCCTGTTAGGATAAAGGAACATGCTTAAGTTTCAACTGTGGTTAACAAGAGTTACATTAGAACACCTAAGCCTGATGAACAAATTAAAGTGGAACCTAGTATTGCTATGGTTAAAGATCTCTTGGAAGAAAATGTAGATGGGCATGTTATTTACTTCTCTGAAGAAGCTGCTAGAATTGCCAAACCTGGTAAAAAGGATAAACATAGACCTTTTGTTGGCATGCCCGTTGTCTCAGTTAAAATAGGAGATCACTGTTATCATGGTTTATGTGACATAGGTGCTAGTGTGAGTGCTATTCCTTACACCTTATATCAAGAAATTATGAATGACATTGCACCCGCAGAGATAGAAGACATATATGTTACTATTAAACTTGCTAATAGAGACACTATATCACCAATTGGGATTGTTAGAGATGTTGAAGTCTTGTGTGGGAAAATAGAATACCCTACTGATTTTCTTGTTCTTGGTTCCCCACAAGATGATTTTTGTCCCGTTATCTTTGGTAGACCTTTCTTGAACACCGTTAATGCTAGAATAGACTGTGAGAAACAAATTGTCGGTGTTAGTTTCTGTGATGAATCTCATGAGTTTAATTTTTCCAAGTTTAGTAGAAAGCTTATAGAAAAAGAATTGCCTAGTGAGGATGAAATAATTGGTCTTGCTTCTATTGTTGTACCACCTACTGATCCATTAGAACAATATTTGCTAGACCATGAAAATGATTTACATATGCATGAAAGAAACAAAATAGATAAGATTTTCTTTGAACAACGTCCTGTGCTTAAACACAACTTGCCTATTGAAACTCTAGGAGGTCCTCCTCCACCCAAAGGTTATCCTGTGTTTGAATTAAAACAATTGCCAGACACTTTGAAATATGCTTATCTTGAAGAAAAGAAGACATATCATGTTATTATTAGTGCTAACCTTTCAGAACATGAAGAAGAAAGATTATTGAAAGTTCTAAGGAAGCACCAAGCTGCTATTGGATATACTCTTGATGATTTAAAGGGCATTAGTCCCACTCTATGTCAGCACAAAATTAATATGAAACCTGATGCTAAACCCGTTGTTGATCACCAACATCGGTTAAATCCAAAGATGAAAGAAGTGGTAAGAACGGAAATATTAAAACTTTTGGAAGAAGGTATAATCTATCCTATAGCTGATAGTAGATGAGTAAGTCATGTTCATTGTGTTCCTAAGAAAGGAGGTATAACTGTTGTTCCTAATGATAAGAATGAACTTATTCCACAAAGAATTGTTGCAGGCTATATAATGGTAATTGATTTTAGAAAATTAAACAAAGCAACTAGAAAAGATCATTACCCTCTGCCTTTTATTAATCAAATGCTTGAAATATTGTCTAAGCACACACATTTTTGCTTCTTTGATGGATATTCTGGTTTTCACAAATACTAGTTTCTCAACCTAATCAAGAAAAGACCACTTTTACTTGTCCCTTTGGAACTTATGCTTATACACGTATGCCTTTCGGTTTATGTAATGCACCTGCTACCTTTCAAAGATGTATGATTGCTATATTCTCTGACTTTTGTGAAAAGATTGTTGAGGCTTTCATGGACGACTTCTCTTTTTATGGGAAGTCTTTTGATGATTGTTTAAGCAATCTTGATCGAGTTTTCCAGAGATGTGAACAAACAAATCTTGTCTTGAATTGGGAGAAGTACCACTTTATGGTTAATGAAGGCATTGTCTTGGGTCATAAAATTTCTGAAAGAGGTATTGAAGTGAACAAAGCTAAGGTTGATGCAATTGATAAAATTCCATGCCCTAAAGATATAAAAGGTATTCGTAGTTTCTTAGGTCATGCTGGTTTCTATAGGAGATTTATCAAAGATTTTTCTAAAATTTCTAGGCCTCTTACGTACCTTTTGAAAAATGATATTCCTTTTGTTTTTGATGATGATTGTTTAGAATCCTTTTAAACACTCAAGAAAGCCTTAATTTCTGCACACCTATTGTTCAACCACCTGATTGGAACTTGCCTTTTGAAATTATGTGTGATGCTAGTGATTATGCTGTTGGTGTTGTTCTAGGACAAAGAGTTGATAAGAAATTGAATATTATTCATTATGCTAGTAAAACTCTAGACAGTGCTCAACGAAACTATGCTACTACTGAAAAAGAATTCTTAGCAGTGGTGTTTGCTTGTGATAAATTTAGACCTTATATTGTTGATTCAAAAGTAATTGTTCACACGGACCATGCTGCTATTAAATATCTAATGGAAAAGAAAGATGCTTAACCTAGACTTATTCGATGGGTTATCTTGTTGCAAGAATTTGATTTATATATCATTGATAGAAAAGGAACAGAGAACCCCGTAGCTAATAATTTATCTAGGCTTGAAAATGTGCCTAATGACCCACTACCTATTGATGATATTTTTCCTGATGAGCAGCTAGCTGCAATAAATGTTGCTCATAATACTCCTTGATATGCTGACTATGCTAATTACATTGTTGCTAAATATTTACCACCTAGCTTTACATACCAACAAAAGAAAAAATCTTCTACTCCCTCTGTCCGAAAATACTTGTCATCAAAATGAACAAAAGGAGATGTATGTAGACGTATTTAAGTTCTAGATACATCCCTTTTTATCCATTTTGATGACAAGTATTTTCGGAAGGAGGGAGTATGATTTAAGACGTTACTTTTGGGATGACCCACATCTTTATAAAGAAGGAGTAGATGGTATTATTAGACGTTGTGTACCTGAGCATGAACAGGGACAAATCATACGGAAATGTCACTCTGAAGCTTATGGAGGGCATCATGCTGGAGATAGAACTGCTCACAAGGTATTGCAATCTGGATTTTATTGGCCTACTCTCTTCAAGGATGCCCGTAAGTTCATCTTATCTTGTGATGAATGTCAAAGAATAGGTAATATCGGTAAGCGTCAAGAAATTCCTATGAACTATTCACTTGTTGTTGAACCATTTGATGTTTGGGGATTTGATTACATGGGACCTTTTCCTTCCTCTAATGGGTATACACATATTTTGGTTGTTGTTGATTATGTTACTAAATGGGTAGAAGCTATTCCAACCAGTAGTGTTGATCACAACACCTCTACTAAAATGCTTAAGGAAGTTATTTTCCCAAGGTTTGGAGTCCCTAGATATTTAATGACTGATGGTGGTTCACACTTTATTCATGGTGCTTTCTGTAAAATGCTTGCCAAGTATGATGTTAACCATAGAATTGCATCACCTTATCATCCTCACTCTAGTGGTCAAGTTGAACTTAGCAATAGAAAAATAAAATTAATCTTTCAAAAGACTATCAATAGGTCTAGGAAGAATTGGTCTAAGAAATTAGATGATGCACTTTGGGCTTATAGAACATCATATAAAAATCCTATGGGTATGTCTCCTTATAAAAGGGTTTATGGAAAAGCTTGTCATTTGCCTCTTGAGTTAGAACATAAAGCATATTGGGCCATCAAAGAGCTCAACTATGATTTTAAAATTGCTGGTTAAAAGAGGTTATTTTATATTAGCTCATTAGATGAATGGAGAACCCAAGCTTATGAAAATGCAAAATTATTCAAAGAAAAAGTTAAAAGATGGCATGACAAAAGAATCAAAAAGTGTGAGTTTAAAGTCGGAGAATATGTTATTTTGTACAACTCTCATTTCAGATTCTTTGCAGGAAAACTCCTCTCAAAATGGGAAGGCCCCTACATTATGGAGGAGGTTTACCGGTCTGGAGCCATCAAAATAAATAATGCCGAAGGTACTAACCCGAAGGTTCTCAATGGGCAATGAATAAAACATTATATCTCAGGTACGCCCATTAATGTTGAAAGTAATATTATATAAACTTTGACACCGAAAGAACACATAAGAGAGTCCATTCGGAACACTCCAGAATCATGAAAATAAGGAGGTACGTGATACAGTAAGTAAACAGACTCCAAAAAATCCGCAAAAATATTTTTTGTCAGTTTTGGAATATTTAGAAAAATAGGAATATAAGAAACTTCCAGGAAGCGTGCCCTGGTGGGCACAAGACACCAGGGTGCGCCAGGCGCACCCAGGTGGGTTGTGCCCACCCGGGACACCTTCCAGACTCCATTTTTCTATAGTTTGCTTGTCCCCTAAGATAAAAAATCTATATATACTCCTCGAACCTGTTGATCACTGTATCATGGGGAAATCCTCTATTCTCTTTTCTTGCTATTTTCGGTCTGATCTATCATGTCAGGCATCATGTCTTCCTCCTCCAACAACAACATGGAAGAAGATGCTTGGTTGATGAAGATCGAGCTAAAGAGGGAGGAGCCTACGGACGCTGTCAAGGGAGACAAGGGCAAGGAGGCTACCTTAGATCCACCCTCGGTGGTAGAACAAGCATTGCCTGCCGAGGAGGAAGAAGAATATATCCTTAAGCCTTACCTTGCTCATCTTACCCCTATCGAGATTGAAGCCTTTCGCATCATTGAAACAGTTCACATGCAAAATAAGTATCTCACTCACGAAAATATTCTGCATCAAGAGCATATCATCCATCTTCGGAGTGTCATCCGTCGATTGGAGAATCTCTTGATCCTTAAGGATAGGATTGCTTCATCACCACCATCATCTTCTTCACCACCAAAGGAAAATTGAGTATTAAGTATGGGCACTCCCCTTGGCTTCCGCCAAGCTTGGGGGAGGTGCCCCGGTATCGTATCATCCCACTATCTTTTTTCCTTTACTTATTTTAGTTTGATCTTTTGCTTTAGATGAATAAAAGTTTATTTCGATCCTTTCTTCTTTGAGAGTTTGCTTAGTGATCTATCCTTGTAATCGTGTGCAAGATATATAATAAAGTTTAGTTTGAGTTTTTTGCTTTCTTTACTTTCATGTTGCAAATAAAAGAAAAGAAATAAAGAAGAAAAAAAGCGAAGAGAAAGGAAATAAATAAAATAAAGGAAAGAAATCAAGAAGATCATATACTAATCATATGGTAGGTGATGACACCACATAAGAAAAAGTATACGTAGAAAATTTTATTAGAGACTGACAAACATAGCATTAGTCAATGATGCAACTCATGAAAGAATTAATAAGGGAATAGAAGATTCACATATAAATATACTATCGTAGAAAACTTTTTTGATTGTGAGCCCTCATCAAAATATTATATGCCAAAATTGTTGCCGTTGGACAAGGAAGACAACTTAATGGTTTATGTTTGTTTATATTCACATAGAAGTCATATTGTCATGGATCCTTTAACATGTGGTGCTTGCCCCCTATATTTGCTAGCCAAAAATTCCGCACTAAGTAGAGATACTACTTGTGCATCCAAAAACCCTTAAACCACCATACCTACCTAGGGATTGAGCAAGATCCCTCAAGTAAGTTGTCATCGGTGCAAAAAGGCAATGAAAATTGCTTCTAAAAGTGTAAGATCATTTAGTGTAAGAGAAAATTGAGCGTTGCACGAACTTTTGATGGTGAAGAATAAAAGCGACAGACTGCATAATAAAGGTCGCTATCACAAGGGGAAATGCAACGTGACGTTCTTTTGCACTAAGGGGTTGAGAATACAAACAAATAAGCGCATGGAAACCTATGCTTCCCTCTGTGAAGGGCCTATCTTTTACTTTTATGTATTTACTTTTATGCAAAGAGTCAAAGTTTTCCTTCTATTCCTTTTTATTTTTCTCCTTTGGCAAGCATCATGTGGTGAGGAAAGATCTAGGCACATATGTCCAGTTGAATATAGATAGCATGAGTTATTATTGTTGACATCACCCTTGAGGTGAATACATTGGGAGGCGAAACTATAAGCCCCTATCTTTCTATGTGTCCGGTTGAAATGTTTTGCTCATGTGTACACGGTGACTGTTAGCAATCATAGAAGACTATATGATGGTTGTATATGTGGACTTGCCTAAAGGCTCCGATACGCGACCCTTCCTAAAAAGATGATGAATTGTAGTTGCAAAGTTGACTGAGAACATAGTTTGTTGGTTTTTAATAGAGTTTTTGCTTTATACTTCAATAGTGTGATGAATTGTCACTTATTCATGAGAAGTCTATGATAAGAGCTTTATGATAAGAGTCTTATGTTTAAGTTTGTTGTTGTTATAATAATGAACATGATGCTTCTATGCCCGTATTTTGTTTTTATCGACACCTCTCTCTCTCTCTCCATGTGGACATGTTTTTCGATTTCGGTTTTTCGCTTGAGGACAAGCGAGGTCTAAGCTTGGGGGAGTTGATACGTCCATTTTGCATCATGTTTCCTTACTGTTATTTATGATGTTTTTATGCATAATAATGCTTTTTTGAGTAATTCTGATGCATTTTCTCTCATAATTTACAAGGTACACACAAAGAGGGAGAATTCCGGCAGCTGGAAATCTGGACCTGGAAAAGCTACGTCAGGCCACCTATTCTGCACAACTCCAAACAAGCTGAAACTTCACGAAGATTTTTTATAAAATATATGATGAATATTAGAGCAAATAACTACCAAAGGGGGCCCACCAGGTGGGCACAACCCACCTGGGCGCGCCAGGAAGCCCAGGCGCGCCCTAGTGGGTTGTGCTCACCCAGGCCCACCTCCGGTGCCCATCTTCTAGTATATAGGTCACCTAGAAAAAAGCCAGGAGAAGACTTTCGGGACAGAGCGTCACCGTCTCGAGGCAGAACTTCATCAGGAGCACTATTGCCCTCCGGCAGAGCGATTCCGCTGGGGGAACTTCCCTCCCGGAGGGGGAAATCATCGTCATCATCATCACCAACAACTCTCCCATCTTGGCGAGGGCAATCTCCATCAGCATCTTTAATAGAACCATCTCATCTCAAACCCTAGTTCATCTCTTTGGTTCAATCTTGTTGCCGGAACTATAGATTGGTGCTTGTGGGTGACTAGTAGTGTTGATTAGATCTTGTAGTTGATTCCTATATGGTTTATTTGGTGGAAGATTATATGTTCAGATCTATTATGCTATTTAATACCCCTCTGATCTTGAGCATGATTATCATTTGTGAGTAGTTACTTTTGTTCTTGAGGTCACGGGAGAAATCATGTTGCAAGTAATCATGTGAACTTGATATGTGTTTGATATTTTGATAGTATGTATGTTGTGATTCCCTTAGTGGTGTCATGTGAAAGTCGACTACATGACACTGCACCATATTTGGGCCTAAGGGAATGCATTCTGGAGTAGAAATTAGATGATGGGTTGCGAGAGTGACAGAAGCTTAAACCCCAATTTATGCGCTATTCCGTAAGGGACCGATTGGATCCAAAAGTTTAATGCTATGGTTAGAATTTATTCTTAATACTTTTCTCGCAGTTGCGGATGCTTGCGGGAGGGTTAATCATAAGTCGGAGGTTTGTTCAAGTAAGAACAGCACCTAAGCACCGGTCCACCCACATATCAAATTATCAAATTATCGAACATGAATTAAACCAACATGATGAAAGTGACTAGATGAAAATCATGTGTACCCTCAAGAACGCTTTGCTTATTATAAGAGACTGTTTTGGCCTGTCCTTTGCCTCAAAAGGATTGGGCTACCTTGCTGCACTTTTGCTGCTACTATCGTTACTTGCTCGTTACAAATTATCTTGCTATCAAACTACAGGGCGTACGAAGAGGAGGACGAGCGCGTGCTCCAGCACGCCGGCGAGGAGGAACTAGCGTGTCATTGTCGTCTCCGCCCGCGCGGAGGAGGCGCGCATGGTGGCTGTCGCGGCGGAAGAAGTCGGCGCGCTGTCGAGCCTGCAAACCGGGTGCGGACGCGGAATCTACCTTCGAGACCTTGAATGCCACGTGGATCCTGCAATCTGAAGGAGCAGTTTGGGTCAGTCGACTCATGTGAGCCGTTTGATGCAACATGGATGGCTAGAAGGGATTCTTCCACCTCTTCTGCCGTCTTCTTCCTTCGCTCCGTCGAACTTCTTTCACAAATTGACTGACCCAAATTATACTACTAGTACGAACGTATTAAGTACAGTAGGAACACGAAGATACGAGCAGTGGTACCAACTGCAAGAAGAACGGTAGTAAGACATAGTACTAGTACTACTATATGTAATAAAGAGTTCAAATAACGAGAAAGAACATAAATATAGTTCTGTTGGGGCCTCAGCACAACACACCCTTGAAAATAAACTAAGCAACTAATCCGCTTGACACTGCAGTAGAACCAACATGAGCGATGGCACTGCCACCTACTCGGAGTCCGAGTCCACGTCCTCGACTTTGTCCTCGTCCCTCTTCCTCTTCCTCTTCGCCGACGCTTCTTTGCTTGAACCGGACACTGGGCTCTGCTTCTTCATCCAACCCTTGTAGATATTTAAACAAAGGTAGGCATCCATTGCTGTGTACAGGATGTGATCTACATCTAACGTCTTCGACTCCCATGCATGATGAAACTCGTGGTGAGGTTTATTCAGTTTAGCGTACGAACGATCAATCATGGCTGCTGCCAGGGTCAGCATTGAAGGCTGAGAGGAGGACACTAGGCTTGCCTTCTGGAGATCAAAGGGCTGGCCTACAACGAGGCCTATCCGACCCAGGATTTCCTTGTCGTTCCTAAAGTCTACAGTAACGAATTTGACTCGGCCGCCCTTGAGGAACTTCTTAAATTCCTCGCACTCAACATCGGCATGGCATATGTGGTAGACCAAGCATAAGTCATGCACGCGAACCTGGATCACGGCGGGCTTCTTCTTCTCTGCCTCCTTTAGTTTCTTCTCGCTTCCCAGGATTGTGGTGTCCTCAACATCTAGCCCAGCGACCCACTCATCATTTGAGTTTTCGAACATGCGTTTGAAGCGAGCAAGGCATTCTTTCACCTTTGTGGAAGAACGGGTGTAGATGAGGTCGAACTCATCGCTGGTGATGGTTCTAACATTGTACTCACCGCCGATCATGGAGATTTGGGACGCCATGGATTTGAGAGGAGGGTTAGGATTAGTGGAACTGCCGTAATGTGAAAGGACGGGACGACTGGGAGCGAACTGTTGTAAGGTACTGTACTACTAGTAGAAGACGGGGACGAGTAGGGCATGCAAACGGCGTGGGGTTGCTGGCTTGCCCGGTGGATAAACGGCTGCAAGCCCCCAAAGAGTTCTCAAGAACTATGCGAGACCCACTAGATGTCATGTCTACTAGACCCATATCATAGGCCTGACGATATAGCTTCTGCCTGTTTGCACGCCATGCCGGTGCGTGGATGTAACTTCACTTAATTCCTTCAAATGTCGCACCTCCCACGACCTTCGCCTCCCTCGCGCGGTCACGCCCTTTGAGACTTCGACCGGCTATAAATGAGCAAATTTTTTTGCCTTTTTTTAGACAAGCAATTTTTTTGCCTGCTCCACATGCATGATACTCCCTCTGGTCCTTTTTACTCCCGTCAACCGTTTGCAAAGTGTTTGACCAAATTTATACTTTTTTTTGAACACCACCTTATATTAATTAACCAGCCACACCAGTACACTCATTCGATACAATATTCACCACACAAGGCGGTACGCTATTTACAAGAATACCATCTAATCTATTGTCAAAGCTATACTTAGTGATTAAGTGTGCCACCTTATTGGCCGAACGGCTAATCATTGAAAATTGAAGATTGTTGATCAACTTCGAGATGCTCAACGCTTTCATCTTCAGGTCACGCATAGTAGACCTGTCATAGTCCCCTGATACAAGAGACGCTACCACAAAAGCGCAATCAGTCTCTAAAATTACAGGATTATGAAGAGAAATACCTATGTAGAGACCGGCAATGCAAGCCCTAAGCTCCGCTTCCTCCATGCTTTGACAGGCATCAATGAAATCCCATGACCAAATTTATACTAAAAATATCAATACCTACAATAGTGATTATAATGAGTATAAGAACTACGTTTTATAATGAGTGTAAAAATATTGATTTGACATTGTGAATGTTGACACATTTTTCTATAAGTCTGGTGAAAGTAGAGGTACATTGACTTGGACAAAACTTAAATGCACAATGCAGACTAGTTCCTCCGTCCGGTGTGCGCCATGTCCTATCTTGTCATCACAACAAGGTTAGCTATTAGAGTACCACTACCTCCCTTCTAGTTTAAAGGGCTCGATTCAAAAATTTCACCTACTCTTAGCAAGATAGTAGAGGCGGTGGAATAGTTTTTGAAGTTTGCAAAAGTACTCAACTAGTGTTGTCGTTCTTCACAAAAAAATGTGTTTACCAATGCATGCATGAACACTAGTTACTCTAACCCCCCTATCTTCTTTAATTCTTTGCCACATCAGCATGTTTGCTATTCCCGTGTGCATGATACCAGCTAAGATACCACCATTATGGCCAGCCTTAATCATCGCATGCAATAATTTAGTGCACCTTGAAATATGAACATGTGTGGGGCGTGTATGTTTTTAATGACTTGAGACTATACCTATCCCGGCATGCAAGATGACTTATTATGCACCGTTTCCCATACCTGCAGGAAGCCCGTTCGTCTCCAAATCTTTTCCTCTCCATGTGTGGAAACAATATGCCTGCCAAACTCTCCTTCTCCCTCCGGCTGTCCCACCACTCCACCCCGTGTGAAAAGATCTGCATGCATGACTCTCCTCCCCCCACGCTCGTCCAATCCGTTGTGACCAGCAATATTTCCACCCCTTCGCTCCCCCATAATTTACTCCAACAACTATGCCCACGTAGCTGTTACTTAACTGCAGGTGCATTGGGTCACTGACATACGGGCCCAACATGGGTCCGCCCACATGTCGATGACGAACCGAACCTGCAGTTAAGTCAGTGCAGCTCAGTCCATATCTTACGTAGGTGTGCCATTGCTCGCTATAAATACTGCGCCTCCCATGACATCGCTATCTCTTCCCCCTCACGTTCACATTCATCGCTATCTCCTCCCCCTCCCTCTCACGTCGACCACCATGGCATCGCCTCTCCCAAGCCCTAGGAGCCCCTCGCTGCACGGCGCGGACGGTCACGCGTCGTTTCCTGTTCCTCGCCGCCACTAGTCGAGGAGGACGCGTCGGTGTTCCGCTCCTCGCCGCTACGCGATGCGTCATCGTTCCGTTCCTCACCGCCACTAGTCGAGGTGGACGCATCATTGTTCCGCTCCTAGCCGCGACGCGACGCGTCGCCGTTCCGTTCCTCGCCACCACTAGTCGAGGAGGACGCGTCGGTGTTCCGCTCCTCGTCGATACGCGTCGAGGTGGACGCGTCGGTGTTCCCAATCTCGCCAGAACGTGCGCCGGAGGACGCGTCGGCTCCCCGCTACGAGGAGAACGCCACATCGCCCGCCGAGCCCCCCAGCCTTGAGGAGCTTTGGAAAGAAATGGATGTCGCCTTGTGGGAGGCTTTGCCTCCAGCAGAGCGCGCCAAAATAGAGGCGGAGAAGAAGGCCGAGGAAGAGAAGAGCACCGCGGAACAAGCTGCCTGGGAGGCCTATGTCACGTCCGAGAGAGTCAGGCAATTGGCTCTTTGGCAGAAGGCTCATGCGAGGGCCGTGAGGATGGCGGAGGACGCTCGTGCCGATGCCCTGAGTGCAGTTGGGCCCAAGCACTTCATCTACGCTTGGCGATTCGTGGACCGGGTGCACGCTTCCAGTGAGGAGGAGTACCTGTTGGCGCCGGATCACCACACCGGTGAGATCGCGCTCACCCGCCGGCAAGTCGCCAATCAGCACCTCGCGAGTTGCGAGGCTGAGGAAGAGGCGTTGTGTCAGCGCGCTGGGATACGGCTGCGCACCAGGGCACTTGTGGCGCGCTGCAAGCGCTCCTGCGAGCGCCGTGGCTTTTAGAAGGAGTATAATTTTTGTTTCGTAAGGCGATCTCATTAGTTTTGGGACGCAAATGATAAATCCCGAACGTTCAGGAATTTTTAGCGTCCTTAATTAAGTATGTAAAAGGGAAAGTTTGGAAACCTTGTGTATTCGTACGCATTTTGCAAGTACATGCATATAGAACAAACTTTACTATATACTATCACACTACACGTCTCTCTCGATATATGCTTGCAGATTGTGCTACTCCCTCCGTCCAGGTCAATAAGTCATCTTTGGTTGTGCACCGTGACCAAGAAGGAGGGAAGACATATACACCTAGACGGAGGGAGTACTACTATTACTTATGTACGTGCAAATGCACGTTTTAACATTACGATGCGGTTTTTGTAAAAGTAGAAAAACAACACTAGTCAAGCTTGTGTAACGATGAATGCAAAACAAATGCAAAAATGCTCGTTTGATTGTTTACTTTTAGCTTCCTTCTCTGTGGTTATTTCTCTGTCGTACTTTGTACAGAGTATCTCACTGGTTGGAAAGGCATGCAAATTCCCAAACCGCTTCCTACACCTCAGATCGAATTTTTTGCCTAACAAGTTGTGTCGTGCAATTGAATTCCAACTTGAGTACTACTACTAGTAGGAGTACCAGGGCCGTTCTTTTAGGCTTCTAGATTAGTAATCCCATAACTACTACCTCTGTCCTGGTTTATTGGTCCCCATTGTAATCTGTGTCACATTTTGATCATAAATTTAACTAATGAAATGTTAGTGCATGTCACATGCACTACTCCATCCGTCTAGGTGAGTAAGTCATCTTAGGCTGTGCACCGTGACCAAGGAGGAGGAGAAAACGAGAAATGTTAATGTTTATTTGCAATGAACTAACCACTGCATGTCGTGTTTGATATCTCAAGTCATTAAAAAGCATGCACACTCTTTATCTCTTATTGGTTGATATGTCAAGAAACAAGAAACGAGGTAGAAGTTAATGCACCATGCCTAAGTGTTTTGGGATTATTTTGTTTTCGTAAGATGACTTAAACACCTAGATGGATGGATTACAATGGTGAGGAATAAACCAGTTAAATCTTTGGTCAAAATTTAGCACAAATTACAATGGTGAGGAATAAACCAGGACGGAGTAGTAGTTTAGAAGCCCAAATAAATGAGTGAGGCGCCTTATTGTTACTCTCCACTGTGACTAGTCTTGTGGGAAAATCTGGGGAAGCCGCCAAAAGAACTGGCCCTAGGAGTAGTAGCTAGGGATCGAGTGTGCGAGATGAACCGGAGAAAGTAAATGCAGAGAGATGAAATGCAAAAAAGACGGAGGGATGTGATGGTTGCTTGTCCGTTTATTTTACCAGGCCACTTATTACTGGGAGTGGTTGGGTTTTGTGATATGAAGGCTTTACTGCCGCGCCACGAGCGGGGTGAGAGGTGAGAATCCCATGCAGCGCCACCCTCTACAGTTGTAGGAGTACTACATCGGTCGTGGTTTATTAGTCCCCCATTGAATTTGACTGAAGATTTAACTGACAAAATGTTAGTGCATGTCAACAAAAACTATATCGTTGGATTCGTATTTGAACATAGTTTTGAATGATATAATTTTAGGTGACATGCATCATCATTTATCGTACTATATATAATGTTAATTCAATTTTTGGTCGTACTAATCTATAGTAGTAAGGTGCCCGTCGTTGCAATCAAGAGTGAAATGCATTGATCGGGAGTTGTTTATTTTCACAAAGGATGTGGGGTCATCTCATGTGTAACGGTATCGATAGGTTTCTTCGGATATTATTTCATCTCTAGAGCTCACAAACATCCGGGTGAAATAGATAAAAAGGTATCTTTTGCAAACAAAAGCGTTCAACTGTTCAACCTGCATCCAAAACTTGTGAAGAAATAACACTTATTGTGCTTTGCAAGAAATGATCTTTAAGAATTAGTTTTTGAGTATCGATTGTTATACATGTTGGTTATAGATGACATGTCACTTTCTTATAGTCAACAGTTGGCTATACTATTAAGTAATATTAACCATGCCCTTATACACCTAGACGGAGGGATTAAATCAGGATGACTTGCAAGCGGGCAGAGGAGATGTAAGAAATGGTTCATCGTAAGTCTTTCACCAGTACTGTAGTAAAAATTCATACATGGAAGATTCTATACTAAACCATAAACGGATACACTTTTATTCATGCGCGATACTCCAATAGAGCAAGATCCTGCATTGAAGTCTCCATATGCTTAGACAGCGGATTACATTGAGCGAAGACTAATGATCAACATTTAACTTGATAATGTATGTCCAGGTGAACCTCCTTGGAGTCCCCGTGCACCGCGTCGGCGGGTAAAGGATGCCATGGGTTTTCCAAGTCCACATTGGCGGGATTGTCCCAGCTCCCCAGAGTCCAAGTCAGTTCGATGAGGCCGGTGTCGCCGCCCACGCGACGCGGAGGGGTAGTAACACTGACCACGCACCCGTACATCGGCCTCGTGTCAGTGTCAGCGTCAGCGGCGTCGCCCCTGACGCACATTACAGAGACAGGGCGGCGGCCTGTGCGGGCCTTGCCGGTGCCCACGATCAAGAGGAAGACGCTGCCGTCCTCCTCCGAGACTAGCAGGCGGCGGTGATCCTCCAGCGACTCCGGCATGGTGAACGGGTAGCACATCTCGTACTTGATGTTCTCCGCCAAGGGCCAGCAATGACCGCTGCACGCATCTGTGAGGTGATTGCTACGTCTTGAGCTTGCGTTGGTTTTCCTCTAAGAGGAGAGGGTGATGCAGCAAAGTGTAGCGTAAGTATTTCCCTCAGTTTTGAGAACCAAGGTATGAATCCAGTAGGAGGCTCCTCAAAAGTCCCACGCACCTACACAAACAAACTGAGAACTCGCAACCAATGCAATAAAGGGGTTGTCAATCCCTTCACGGCCACTTGTGAAACTGAGATCTAATAAAGATAGTATGATAAGATAAATATATTTTTGGTATTTTATAATATAGATGCAAAAAGTAAAGATGCAAATAAAAATAGATTGGAAGCAAATATGATAAGAGATAGACCCGGGGGCCATAGGTTTCACTAGTGGCTTCTCTCAAGATAGCATAAGTATTACGGTGGGTGAACAAATTATTGTCGAGCAATTAATAGAAAAGCGCATAGTTACGAGATTATCTAGGCATGATCATGTATATAGGCATCACGTCCATAACAAGTAGACCGACTCCTGCCTGCATTTACTACTATTACTCCACACATCGACTGCCATCCAGCATGCATCTAGAGTATTAAGTTCATCAGAACAGAGTAACGCATTAAGCAAGATGACATGATGTAGAGGGATAAACTCATGCAATATGATATAAAACCCCATCTTGTTATCCTTGATGGCAACAATACAATACGTGCCTTGCAACCCTTTCTGTCACTAGGTAAGGACACCGCAAGATTGAACCCAAAGCTAAGCACTTCTCCCATGGCAAGAAAGATCAATCTAGTAGGCCAAACCAAACTGATAATTCGAAGAGACTTGCGAAGATAACTTAATCATACATAAAAGAATTCAGAGAAGATTCAAATATTATTCATAGATAAACTTGATCATAAACCCACAATTCATCGGGTCTCGACAAACACACCGCAAAAAGAGATTACATCGAATAGATCTCCACAAGAGAGGGGGAGAACATTTTATTGAGATCCAAAAAGACAGAAGAAGCCATCTAGCTAATAACTATGGACCCGTAGGTCTGTGGTAAACTACTCACAACTCATCGGAGGGGCAAGGATGTTGATGTAGAGGCCCTCCGTGCTTGATTCCCCCTCCCAGAGAGTGCGTGAAGGCTCCAAGATGGGATCTCATGGATCTGAAGGTTCTGCGGTGGAAATTGTGTTTCGTGGTGCCCTGGATGTTTTCGGGTGCGAGGTATATATAGGAAGAAGAAATGCGTCGGTGGCGCTGAGGGGCCCACGAGACAGGGGGGCGCGCCCTATAGGGGGGCGCCCTCCTATCTCGTGGAGGCCTCGGCTGCTTCTTGACTTGCACTCCAAGTCCTCTGGATCACGTTCGTTCCAAAAATCACGCTCCCGAAGGTTCATTCCGTTTGGACTCCATTTGATATTCTTTTTCTTCAAAATACTGAAATAGGCAAAAAACAACAATATGGGTTGGGCCTCCAGTCAGTAGGTTAGTCCCAAAAAATATATAAAAGTGGAAAATAAAGCCCAATATGGTCCAAAACAGTAGATAAAGTAGCATGGAGCAATCAAAAATTATAGATACGTTGGTGACGTATCAGGCATCCCCAAGCTTAAATCCTGCTCGTCCTCGAGTAGGTAAATGATAAAAACAGAATTTTTGATGCGGAGTGATACTTTGGCATAATTTCAATCTAAATCTTCTTAATTGTGGTATGAATATTCAGATCCGAAAGATTCAAGACAAAAGTTCATATTGACATAAAAATAATAATACTTCAAGTATACTAACTATGTCTTCTCAAAATAACATGGCCAAAGAAAGTTAGCCCTACAAAATTATATAGTCTGGCTATGCCCCATCTTACCCACACAAAATATTTAAATCATGCACAACCCCGATGACAAGCCAAGCAATTGTTTCATACTTTAACATTTTCAAAACTTTTTCAATCTCCACGCAATACATGAGCGTGAGCCATGGATATAGCACTATATGTGGAATAGAATGGTGGTTGTGGAGAAGACAAAAAGGGAGAAGATTGTCTCACATCAACTAGGCGTATCAACGGGCTATGGAGATGCCCATCAATAGATATCAATGTGAGTGAGTAGGGATTGCCATGCAACGGATGCACTAGAGCTATATGTATATGAAAGCTCAACAAAAGAAACTAAGTGGGTGTGCATCCAACTCGCTTGCTCACGAAGACCTAGGGCATTTGAGGAAGCCCATCATTGGAATATACAAGCCAAGTTCTATAATGAAAAATTCCCACTAGTATATGAAAGTGACAAAATGAGAGACTCTCTATCATGAAGATCTTGGTGCTACTTTGAAGCACAAGTGTGGTAAAAGGATAGTAACATTTCCCCTTCTCTCTTATTCTCTCATTTTTTTTCTTTTTTTTTTCTTTGGGCCTTTTCTCTTTTTTTTATGGCCTCTTTTTTTCTTCTTCTTTTTTATTTTTCGTCCGGAGTCTCATCCCGACTTGTGGGGGAATCATGGTCTCCATCATCCTTTCCTCACTTGGGACAATTCTCTCAAGAATGATGATCATCACACTTTGATTTTTCTTACAACTCGATTCTTAGAACAAAATATGACTCTATATGAATGCCTCCGGCGGTGTACCGGGATATGCAATGGATCAAGAGTGACATGTATGAAAGAATTATGAACAGTGGCTTTGCCACAAATACGATGTCAACTACATGATCATGCTAGCAATATGACAATGATTGAGCGTGTCATAATAAATGGAACAGTGGAAAGTTGCATGGCAATATATCTCGGAATGGCTATGAAAATGCCATAATAGGTAGGTATGGTGGCTGTTTTGAGGAAGATATATGGTGGGTATATGATACCGACGAAAAGTGCGCGGTATTAGAGAGGCTAGCAATGGTGGAAGGATGGGAAAAAGTGTGTATGATCCATGGACTCAACATTAGTCATAAAGAACTCATATACTTATTGCAAAAATCTAGAAGTTATCAAAGCAAAGGATTACGCGCATGCTCCTAGGGGGATAGATTGGTAGGAAAAGACCATCGCTCGTCCCCGACCGCCACTCATAAGGAAGACAATCAATAAATAAATCATGCTCCGAGTTCATCACATAACGGTTCACCATACGTGCATGCTACGGGAATCACAAACTTCAACAGAAGTATTCTTTAAATTCACAACTACTCAACTAGCATGACTCTAATATCACCATCTTCATATCTCAAAACAATTATCAAGCATCAAACTTTTCTTAGTATTCAACACACTCAAAAGAAAGTTTCACATATCTTGAATACCAAGTATATTAATATTTAAGCAAATTACCATGCTATTAACGACTCTCAAAATAATCTAAGTGAAGCATGAGAGATCAATAGTTTCTTTAAAACAAATCCACCACCGTGCTCTAAAAGATCTAAGTGAAGCACTAGAGCAAAAATTATCACGCTCAAAAGATATAAGTGAAGCACTATGAGCAAAACTATCAAGCTCAAAAGATATAAGTGAAGCACATAGAGTATTCTATCAAATTCCAATTTATGTATGGCTCTCTCAAAAGGTGTGTACAGCCAGGATGATTGTGGTAAACTAAAAAGCAAATACTAATATAATACACGACGCTCGAAGCAAAACACTTATCATGTGGTGAATAAAAATATAGCCCCAAGTAAAGTTACCAATGAACGAAGACGAAAGAGGGGATGCCTTCCCGGGGCATCCCCAAGCTTAGGCTTTTGGATATTCTTGAATATCTTGGGGTGCCATGGGCATCCCCAAGCTTAGTCTCTTGCCACCCTTTATTCCATAGTCCATAAAAGCTTTACCCAAAACTTGAAAACTTCACAACACAAAACTCAACAAGAAATCTTATAAGCTCCGTTAGTGAAAGAAAACAAAACCACCACATAAGGTACTGCAATGAACTGATTCTTTATTTAATTTGGTGTTAAACCTACTGTATTCCAACTTCTCTATGGATTATAAAGTATTTTACTAGCCATAGATTCATCAAAATAAGCAAAAATCACACGAAAAACAGAATCTGTCAAAAACAGAACAGTCTGTAGTAATCTGTAACTAACGCAAACTTATGGAACTCAAAAATTTCAGCCAAAATATGAAGACCTAGGAAATTGTGTTATTGATCAGCAGCAATTGGAATCACTATTTTATCATGTTCTGGTGATTTTTAACAATTGTTTTCGTGAGCCGAAAGTTTCTGGAAATTACAGCAAGATCAAATAACTATCATCCAAGAAGATCCTATAGGTTTAACTTGGCACAAACACTAATTAAAAGATAAAACCACATATAAACATAAGGTAGATGGATTATTTATTCCTAAACAGAAACAAAAACAAAAAAATAAAGAAAATTGGGTTGCCTCCCAACTAGCGCTATTGTTTAACGCCCCTAGCTAGGCATAAAAGCGAGGATAGATCTAACGAGTGCCATCTTTGGCACTAAACTCATAAGTAGCACACATGATTGATTCATAAGGTAATTTAACTTTATTTCTTGGAAAGTGCTCCATGCCTTTCTTTAATGGAAATTGGAATATAATATTCCCTTCCTTCATATCAATAATCGCACCAATCGTTCTAAGGAAAGGTCTACCAAGAATAATAGGGCAAGAAAGATTGCAATCTAAATCAAGAACAATAAAATCTACGGGCACCAAATTTCTATTTGCAACAATAAGAACATCATTGATCCTTCCTATAGGCTTTTTAATGGTGGAATCCGCAAGGTGCAAATTTAAAGAACAATCATCAAGATCATGGAAACCTAGAATATCACATAAAGTTTTCGGAATCATGGAAACACTAGCACCCAAATCACACAAAGCAAAACACTCATAATCTTTAATTCTAATCTTTATAGTAGGTTCCCATTAATCATTAAGTTTTCTAGGTATAGAAACTTCCAAGTTAAGTTTTTCATCATAAGATTGCATCAAGGCATCAACAATATGCTTGGTAAAAGCTTTGTTTTGACTATAAGCATGAGGAGAATTAACAACGGCTTGCAACAAGGAAATACAACCTTTTATAGATTAATTATCATAATTAAATTCCTTGAAGTCCGAGATAGTGGGTTCAACATTATTAGAAGTTGAGGATTCTCCAATCTCACTTTTACCAAATTTAACATTAAGATCTAAAGATTCCGAATTCTTGGGACGCCTTCTAGGCAAAGTTGATTCATCATCAGTCCCATAATCATCAAAGTTAATATTGCAAAACATAGATCTAATTGGAGATGCATCAATAACTTTAAGATCCTCATCATTATTTTCACGGAAACTAGAAGAACACGCTTTAATAAAGCTTTCTTTCTTAGCACGCAATCTAGCGGTTCTTTCTTTGCACTCGTCAATAGAAATTCTCAATACTTTGAGAGACTCATTGATATCATGCTTAGGAGAAGAAGATCCAAGTTTAAGAGAATTAACATCAAGCGAAAGTCTATCAACGTTCCTAGCCAAATCATCAACTTTGAGCAATTTTTCTTCAAGCAAAGCATTAAAATTCTTTTGAGAGATCATAAATTCTTTCACACTATTCTCAAAATCAGAGGGCATCTTATTAAAATTACCATAAGAATTATTGTAGGAATTTCCATAATTATTAGAGGGACTACTAGGGAATGGTCTAGCATTAAAATTTCCTCTATAAGCATTGTTTCCAAAACTATTCCTACCAACAAAATTCACATCCATAGATTCATTATTATTCTCAATCAAGGAAGACAAAGGCATATCATTGGGATTAATAGGAGTATTTTTAGTAGCAAACATCTTCATAAGTTCATCCATCTTTCCACTCAAAACATTGATTTCTTCTATATCATGCACTTTTTTACTAGAAGATCTTTCGGTGTGCCATTGAGAATAATTAGCCATAATATTATCAAGTAATTTTGTAGCATCTCCTAACGTGATTTACATAAAGGTGCCTCCCACGGCCGAATATAAGAGATTTCTAGAAGCAAAGTTGAAACCGGCATAAAAATTTTGTATGATTATCCATAAGTTCAAACCATGAGTAGGGCAATTGCGAAGCATCAATTTCATTCTTTCCTAAGATTGGGCAACATGCTCATGATCAAGTTGTTTAAAATTCATAACATCGTTCCTAAGAGTGATGATCTTAGCGGGAGGAAAATACTTAGAGATAAAAGCATCTTTGCACTTGTTCCAAGAATCAATACTATTTTTAGGCAAAGATGAAAACCAAACTTTAGCACGATCTCTAAGTGAAAACGGAAATAACTTCAATTTGACAACATTGTTATCCGTATCTTTCTTCTTTTGCATATCACACAAATCAACAAAGTTGTTTAGATGAGTAGAGGCATCTTCGCTAGGAAGGCCAGCGAATTGATCTTTCATAACAAGATTCAGCAAATCGGCATTGATTTCACAAGACTCATCATTATTAAGAGGAGCAATCGGAGTACTAAGGAAATCATTATTATTCGTATTCGAGAAGTCACACAATTTGGTATTATCTTGCGCCATGGCAACAAGTAATCCAACACACAAGCAAACAGAAAAACGACGAGCAAAAAGAGAGGAGACTAGGAAAGAGAGGGCGAATAAAACGGCAAGGGTGAAGTGGGGGAGAGGAAAACGAGAGGCAAATGGAAAATAATGTAAATGCGAGGGAGATAGGTTTGTGATGGGTACTTGGCATGTATTGACTTGAGCGAAGACCTCCCCGGCAATGGCGCCAGAAATCCTTCTTGCTACTTCTTGAGCTTGCGTTGGTTTTCCTAGAAGAGGACAGGGTGATGCAGCAAAGTGTAGCATAAGTATTTCCCTCAGTTTTGAGAACCAAGGTATCAATCCAGTAGGAGGCTCCTCAAAAGTCCCACGCACCTACACAAACAAGCGAGAACTCTTAACCAACACAATAAAGGGGTTGTCAATCCCTTCACGGCCACTTCATGTAAACTGAGATCTAATAAAGATAGTATGATAAGATAAATATATTTTTGGTATTTTATAATATAGATGCAAATAAAAATAGATTGGAAGCAAATATGATAAGAGATAGACCCGGGGGCCATAGGTTTCACTAGTGGCTTCTCTCAAGATAGCATAAGTATTACGGTGGGTGAACAAATTCTTGTCGAGCAATTGATAGAAAAGCGCATAGTTATGAGATTATCTAGGCATGATGATGTATATAGGCATCACGTCCATAACAAGTAGACCGACTCCTGCCTGCATCTACTACTATTACTCCACACATCGACCGCTATCCAGCATGCATCTAGAGTATTAAGTTCATCGAGCAGAGTAACGCATTAAGCAAGATGACATGATGTAGAGGATAAACTCATGCAATATGATATAAACCCCATCTTGTTATCCTCGATGGCAAAAATACAAGACGTGCCTTGCAACCCTTTACATCCTTTGGGTAAGGACACCGCAAGATTGAACCCAAAGCTAAGCACTTCTCCCATGGAAAAAAGATCAACCTAGTAGGCCATACCAAACTGATAATTCGAAGAGACTTGCAAAGATAATTTAATCATACATAAAAGAATTCAAAGAAGATTCAAATATTATTCATAGATAAACTTGATCATAAACCCACAATTCATCGGGTCTCGACAAACACACCACAAAAATAGATTACATCGAATAGATCTCCACAAGAGAGGGGGAGAACATTGTATTGAGATCCAAAAGAGAGAAGAAGCCATCTAGCTAATAACTATGGACCCGTGAGGTCTGTGGTAAACTACTCACAACTCATCGGAGGGCAAGGATGTTGATGTAGAGGCCCTCGTGCTTGATTCCCCCTCCGCAGATTGCGTGAAGGCTCAAGATGGGATCTCGCGGATCTGAAGGTTCTGGCGGTGGAAATTGTGTTTCGTGGTGCCCTGGATGTTTTTGGGGTGCGAGGTATATATAGGAAGAAGAAGTGCGTCGGTGGCGCCGAGGGCCCACGAGACAGGGGGCGCGCCCTATAGGGGGGGGGGCCTCCTATCTCGTGGAGGCCTCGGCTGCTTCTTGACTTGCACTCCAAGTCCTATGGATCACGTTCGTTCCAAAAATCACGCTCCCGAAGGTTTCATTCCGTTTGGACTCCGTTTGATATTCCTTTTCTTCGAAATACTGAAATAAGCAAAAAACAGCAATATGGGCTGGGCCTCCGGTTAGTAGGTTAGTCCCAAAAATGATATAAAAGTGGAAAATAAAGCACAATATGGTCCAAAACAGTAGATAAAGTAGCATGGAGCAATAAAAAATTATAGATACGTTGGAGACGTATCAGTGATGCACCATGTCCGCCAGCGAGGCACAAAACGGCATCGGGCACTCATAGCAGTGGACGAAGGGCCTATTATCAGGTTTTTGGATTGTTGGAAATATGAGAAAATTACTATGATATTTAATCCGAATAAATTGGAAATAGATCATGACAGCATTGACAGAGATTAAACTAATCATGCGAACTAGCATAGCAGATGAACAGATCACATACTAGAAACATGAATTCTACCATGATCTCGAACAAGAAGGATAGAATCACATATAGTGCAGCGGGAGCAGCACCGCCGGCGTTGACGTTGTCGCCCATGTCGTCGAGGATGAGGTTGCCGAGGTCGGGGAAGAAGTCGTCGTTCGCGAAGTCATCGCTGCCAGTGATCATGTGAAGTCGCTCCCAAAACCTGATCGCCCCTCTCCCATACAGGATCACGAGAGGCGGGGTTCCAGAGGCCTGCTATCCCTTCTCCCGGTGCACGCGAAAGGAGGGATGGAGAGGACTTGCTTGGCGGCGCAATGACCTGGAACGGTGGTGAGAAACTATATATTACGGGCCGGGTAGGTCGTGGGAGTATAGCTCTGTCCTCGGCTCGGCTCAATCCCGCAACCCGAGGCGCGTCGTGACGAGGCGTGGCGTGGTGAGGCGAGCGAGGAGGAGGAGCGCGCGTTTAGGTCTCCTCTTCTCATGCTCATACAAGTGGTAGAAGATCTCACCTTATAAAGGCCTACTAGCAAAATTCCAACATCGACCAGGTCGTCCATGAAACGGGAGTGGCTGTAGGGGACGTTGCGCCAGTTGAATATATGAGCAAGTTACTACGAGATTTAATCCGAATAAGCACAAAATAAATCATGACGGCTATAACAGAGATGAAACTAATCATGTGGACTAGCATAGTAGTAGGATACATAGTAGAAACATGAATTCTACCACGATTTCGAACAGGAAGGACAGAAACACATACGGTGCAACGGGAGCAGCACCGTTGGCGTTGAGGTTGTCGCCCATGTCCAAACACCACGTAGACACAGTCTTTGAGCACGGTTCATAGTCGTTCCACGCTCGGGCATTGAAGTTTGTAACTATTTTAGATTAGAATATACTACTCCTCTGGTGCTAGTAGTAGAGCAGAGTCCTACTCTACTACTCTACTCAAGCAAGTTAGGCATAACACTGTAGGGAGTACCAGTACTGTGATCACTCAAGCAAGTTGTCTGGCATCGATATGACCCTACGCTGCTGGTATGTGTCTCGTAAGTCAAGCGGCGTGTTGTAGTCATCATCACCTGTCCACTTCCCGCAGCACATATTTGCTTCTCCATCTTTGTCCGCACATAATCTCGTCCAATCTTCCATCCCTGCTAAGGCGCCTCCCCCCCTCGTCCGAAACCCAAGCACTAACAATTGCAGAACCGAGCAGTGTTTGCCGAAAGAGTGGCTGGAATTCGCTCCCCACAGAGGTAATCAAGCTCATTGTTTCGCGTGTGGACAATCTCAAAACCATGCCGCTCGCCGCGTGCTCGTCGGGGCTGTACCGTTTACTCAAAGCCCTCAGGCCGGAGCTTTTTAAGCCAGCTCCTTGATTGCTGATGTCGCCTGATCTTCAGAAATGGCATGTCACGCAGCATAACGATCGTAAGGTGGCGAGCATCAACCCCCTTGACTGTGATCCGATCCCCGTCAGCCTCAACTACATTAACGGTATGTACTGGGTCGGCATGAACACGTCTTGGATGGTGCTCGTCGACGGTCGCGGCAGCTGGATGCTCGTGGAGGTCTACACCGCGATTGATCCCCTTCCTTCGATTAACACTGCCTTTGCTTTGGCACCGCGGCCCAGAATACTCGGAATCTTACAGTAGCCAACATGATACCAAGTTTGATTTGCTCAAGGTTGTCATCTGCCAAGTGCCCACAAGATCTCCGAATTATAAAGACTTCGGCGTTGACGTTGTCGCCCATGTCGTCGAGGATGAGGTTGCCGAGGTCGGGGAAGAAGTCGTCGCTGCCAGCGATCATGAAAAGTCGCTCCCAAAACCTGATCGCCCCTCTCCCATACAGGATCACGAGAGGCGGGGTTCCAGAGGCCTGCTATCCCTTCTCCCGGTGCACGCGAAAGGAGGGATGGAGAGGACTTGCTTGGCGGCACAATGATCTGGAACGGTGGTGAGAAACTATATATTGCGGGCCGGGTAGGTTGTGGGAGTATAGCTCTGTCCTCGGCTCAGCTCAATCCCGCAACCCGCGGCGCGTCGTGACGAGGCGTGGCGTGGTGAGGCGAGCGAGGAGGACGAGCGCGTGTTTAGGTCTCCTCTTCTCATGCTCATACAAGTGGTAGAAGATCTCACCTTATAAAGGCCTACTAGAAAAATTCCAACATCGACCAGGTCGTCCATGAAACGGAAGTGGCTGTAGGGGACGTTGCGCCAGTTGAATATATGAGCAAGTTACTACGAGATTTAATCCGAATAAGCACAAAATAAATCATGACGGCTATAACAGAGATGAAACTAATCATGTGGACTAGCATAGTAGTAGGATACATAGTAGAAACATGAATTCTACCACGATTTCGAACAGGAAGGACAGAAACACATACGGTGCAACGGGAGCAGCACCGTTGGCGTTGAGGTTGTCGCCCATGTCCAAACACCACGTAGACACGGTCTTTGAGCATGGTTCGTAGTCGTTCCACGCTCGGGCATTGAAGTTTGTAACTATTTTAGATTAGAATATACTACTCCTCCGGTGCTAGTAGTAGAGCAGAGTCCTACTCTACTACTCTACTCAAGCAAGTTAGGCATAACACTGTAGGGAGTACCAGTACTGTGATCACTCAAGCAAGTTGTCTGGCATCGATATGACCCTACGCTGCTGGTATGTGTCTCGTAAGTCAAGCGGCGTGCTGCAGTCATCATCACCTGTCCACTTCCCGCAGCACATATTTGCTTCTCCATCTTTGTCCGCACATAATCTCGTCCAATCTTCCATCCCTGCTAAGGCGCCTCCCCCCCTCGTCCGAAACCCAAGCACTAACAATGGCAGAACCGAGCAGTGTCTGCCGAAAGAGTGGCTGGAATTCGCTCCCCACAGAGGTAATCAAGCTCATTGTTTCGCGTGTGGACAATCTCAAAACCATGCCGCTCGCCGCGTGCTCGTCGGGGCTGTACCGTTTACTCAAAGCCCTCAGGCCGGAGCTTTTTAAGCCAGCTCCTTGATTGCTGATGTCGCCTGATCTTCAGAAATGGCATGTCACGCAGCATAACGATCGTAGGGTGGCGAGCATCAACCCCCTTGACTGTGATCCGATCCCCGTCAGCCTCAACTACATTAACGGTATGTACTGGGTCGGCATGAACACGTCTTGGATGGTGCTCGTCGACGGTCGCGGCAGCTGGATGCTCGTGGAGGTCTACACCGCGATTGATCCCCTTCCTTCGATTAACACTGCCTTTGCTTTGGCACATGCCCGAATACTCGGAATCTTACAGTAGCCAACATGATACCAAGTTTGATTTGCTCAAGGTTGTCATCTGCCAAGGTTCCACAAGATCTCCAAATTATAAAGACTTCAGGCTAATTGCGCTCTTCAACCGCGGTCTCGCCTATCTGACAGGTCACCGCGGTAAGTGGATAAATCTGCACGTCCATCGCAGGATCATACATCCTCCATGGTTCTCTGATGCCATTGAACACAAGGGCTTCATTTACACTGTCGACTCCTTCTATGGCTAGACGTATTGCTGGCCTACTCCAGTCATCGCTACAAACGGCTGTTACAGCAGTATGTTACTTTCCTATGATATCATGATGGCTTGCTTATATTACTCTCAACATTTGCTGAAAAAATATTCATGCTCATAACATGTTGTTCTTAAGATTGACTAAATCAAGAGCCCTTTTTTATTTGACTCCAACTTGATATGATGTTGTAGGCACTTTGGTGTCCCTACCCTTCCTAATCCCATAACCTTTCAAAGAAAAGCGGCATGGCAGTTGCAGGTGGTTCCTGGCTCGATCAGACGACGGCGAAAGATTGATGATCGTTCGCACGTACCGGACGTGTTGTTTCGTTGAATACAATCACAGTCATTGCAAGGTCTTTGAGCAGGATCCCAACTTCTCTGGGCCTTCAGGAATTTTTGACTGGAGGCTGGTAAGTAGCCTTGGTACACGCTCTCTATTTGTCGAACTGAATTATCCGATTAACCAGGAGATAACCGACGGCAAGGATCATGATGGCAGCGAGGTTTCGTTCATCAGGAAAAACTGTGTGTACACAGCGTACCATGCGTCTCTGCATGCACCATACCCTGGCATGTGCCGCCATGCTCTGCAGCCCAAAGTAGGAGAGAGGGTCGCAAGTATCAGACTTCGACCTGCTGGCTGGAGTTTCCCCCGTCAAGCACCCATCTGGTTCAAGCCGTCAGCCAATCTCCATAGCTTAATAAATAGTAACGTCTAACTGAGCCAGTTAGTTAGATGCGTACACTTGGTGCAGTAGGATCTTTATTTAGTTTGATGCATACACTTGTTCTTTTTTGGTACCCTTTTGTAATTATGGCTGATGTTTGGTTTGGAAGAGAGAGCTGCGTCTTCACTCTTCTGGCCTGCTTACTGCTTCTGTTGCACCCCCAGCCCTGGTTGCTCCTGCTGCTGTTTTCAATGTACAATCAGTAGTATATTCTGTCTGTTGGTTGAATAAATGTGTTGTTAGAATGACAAACACAATGTTTTGGAAGTCGTTGCACGGTTCGATCCTTTAGTGCCCCGTACCGTACGTCGCGCATACTATTTTTCGTACGGAACACATTTTCCACTTGTTGATAACATGCAGCCCACTGATGAAGGCCCAATAGAGAAGCCCATAATTAACTGGAAGGGAGGCTCTCACATGAAACCGGCCCAGGTACATGCTCATGGTCCCCTAAACATAAATAAGTAAATAAATAAAGCTAAATGTTCATGCACCAGTTCTTTGGGAAAATAGGTAGCCCAGTATTTCTTTTTGAAGAATACCCAAGCTAGGCCTATTTGTTTTCTCCAATTCTTGGGCTGCAAATCTTTCAAGGCGAGGAGGATGCATTCGGCCTGGCTTAAGAGTATGGTCAATGTCATTAAAAGTAATATCAAAAGGGTTGAAAATTCCAAAAAATTATAGCAAATGGGATATAAGTTTTTTTTTTGTTTTTGTTCTTCACCGATATCTTATCGTATTTCATTGGATTTAACATGACAAAGTACTAATTTATTTTTAAATTTGTTTTAATATGGCTATTAATTTTGGATTAAGAATATTTCGTTCCCCAGCAAAAATTTGCGAATTTTCAAAATTTCCCACATATTTAGTTAATTTTTGACCCTGGTACTCACCGAGAAAATGGCCAACAATTCTAAAATGGAAAGCGGGCTGCAATAAATTCCATATGAATTAGAAAATGAGTAAAATTATAAAAATAATAGCAAATGGGCTGTACACACCACAGATTTCGAGGCTGACTTGTTTACGCAAGGCTTTGTCGGTGAACACACGATTCTAGTAGCGATGATGTTGGATGTCCATCCAACCGCCGACGTCTTCTTCAATCTCGATCTTCTGCTCCACCGCCTAAACTAGCGCCCGGCGGGACTGCCTCCCTCCTCTTGTGGACCGCTGTGATGCCGCGCAGGCTTCCCCGGCCCACCCTACTCCCTCCGCTGGCATGGCCGCACGCAATCAACTGCCTCCTTATTACGTGAAAAAAAATGATTCCTCCCACTGACATCTGGGGCGCACCGATTGGGACGCTGACATGTGGGCCTACTAAGTTGACGCGTATGCAGGGCTTGTCAACTTAGTCAACAAACGATTCTAGCAGCAGTAACCGTTGGATTTGAATCGAACGGTCATGCTGCTTCTTCAATCGCTGCTCTTCTTGCACCAGCCGCCCAAACCAGCGCCGGGGAGACCGCCTGCTCCTGCCTCCAGTGGCTGGTTGTGCTGCCATTGAGGCCTCATCGCCCCCTACTACTCCCACCGCTAGCCAGGCCCTGCGGCGACGGCAGCCTCACACCGCAGCCGAACCAGTGAACCATCATACTCCTCTCCACGTGGGCATCCACTTCCGCGTCTTCCCCAGCTCCACGTCGTCCCCTTCCTAGGACTCGTCGTCGTCCACCACCTTGGTGCTCTCGGCGCGGCGTGGTCAACGTGGTCAATGACATTCCATTAGAAGAGTACTGTACGTGGAGAGGCTGACAGCTGGGTCCACGGCCACAGCCTAGTTTTTTGTGATTTGCCAAGTAAGTCGCTTTGTCGGGGCTGTTGGGCTGCAAATCTTTCAAGACGAGGAGAGCTTTCATTGGCTGGCGAGAAAATGGCCCATCAAGAATGAGAAATGGGTTGTACATTTTAAAACACATCAAACCAGCAATTAGTTTCAAATATCTTTTTTCATTTCGAGATTTTAAATTACATTAATTTTTATGCGTGGAGAATTTGTTGGATTTTATATTGATATACATTTATTTTAAAATCAGTTTGAATGTGAGTCAAAATTTGGGATTAAAAACAGTTCGGACCCTTTTGAAATATGCAAAATTTAGTATAATTTTTAACCGTGGCCACAATATGGGCTGTAATGATAACAAAAAGAATATGGGCTCCAAAAAAACCTTAAAAATTAGCAAATGGGCTGTAAATTATTAGAAATAATGGCAGATGGGTTGTATGCTATTTTCCACAGATTTGAGGCTTTCCTAAAAAAAGGTTGATGCACAAGCAGTGACTGTTGGATGGCCATCCAACGGCTGTCGTGCTTCTTCAATCTCTGCTTTTCCTGCTCCAGCCGTTCAAACAAGCGTCGGCGGGACTGCCTGCTCCGTCCTCCCCGCGGCCGGCTCTGCTGCCGCGCAGGCCTCACCGCCCCACCGTACTCCCATCGCTGGCCTAGCCATCCCTCTACTCACCCACACCTGTTGTTATTCTAGGGCGACGGGAGACGAACCAGCAAACCCTCGTACAATCATACTCCCCTCCGCGTGGGAAACAACTGCCGAGTCTTCCCTGCCTCCATGTCGTCCCCTTCCTAGGCCTCGCCGTCGTCCACCACCCTGGTGCTCTCGGCGCGGCCTGGTCAACATGGTCAATGACCGACATGCATCTGAAGTGGACTGTACGTGGAGAGGCCGACAGCTGGGTCCACGGCCGCACGCAAGGAAATACCTCCTTATTACGCGCAAAATAATGATTCCTCCACCTGACACCAGGGACCCACCGAAAGGGCCTCTATATTTCGCGAAAAAAACGTTACCGCCACTGACAACTCGGACCCACCAGCTATATCTTCGCACGCAAGGAAGTGCGTCCTTATTACGCACAAAAAAAATGAATACTCCCCCTGTTAGCTGGGACCCAGTATAGTGGCAGGCTGACTTGTGGGCCTACTAAGTTGACGGGGACGGAGGGCTTTGTCAACTTAGTAAATATGCACGATTCTAGCTCCAGTGACCATACGATGTCCATCCAACGGTCGTAGTGCTTATTCAACCTCTGGTCTTCTTGCTCCAGCCGCCCAAACCAGCGCCGGTCGTGCCTTGTGCCCCTGCCTCCCGTGGCCGGCTGCGATGCGGCGGAGGCCTCACCGCCCCCTACTACTCCCACCGCTGGCCAGGCCATCCCTCTACTCAACCACACCCCCTGTTATTCTGCGGCGACGGTAGCCTCACACCACAGTGAACCAGTGAACCCTCGTACTCATCTACGCGTGGTCATCCACTGCCGCGTCGTCCCCTTCCTAGGCCTCGCCATCGTCCATCGCCCTGGTGCTCTCGGCGCGGCGTGGTCAACGTGGTCAGGCGGCTTCCATCGGACGTGGGTATGCGTGGAGAGGTCGACACTGGGTCCAAGGCCGCAGCAAGGAAGTGCCTCCTTATTACGTGCAAAATAATTATTCCTCCACCTGACAGCGGGGACCCACCAGACGGACCACCGTATTTCGCGAAAAAACGTTTCCCCCCTGACTGCTAGGACCCACCAGCTACATCTTCGCACGCAAGGAAGTGCGTCCGGGCAAAAAAAACGATTCGCCCCCCTGACTGCTGGGACCCACCAGCTACATCTTCGCATGCAAGGAAGTGCACGGCGGTCGGGACCCACCTGGTGAAGCATACGTGGCGTTGTCATTCTGGTCGTGAACGTATGCGTGCATATATCTTGGTGGATGTAGAGGTGCGACGCGTCGTAGTAGAGGCGGCGTCGTGTCATAGTAGAGGAGCGCACGTAGCATGTACACGCACGTCAGCCGCCGGGTGCAAGAAAGAAAATCTGACGCCACGTATGTGTACATACGGGCGGGGTCTCGAACGCCTACTCGCGCATACGTACGGCCACGGCTCGTGTACATGGCTGGGTCTGAACGGAGAAACAACGTCGTCGTCGTGTTCATGGGGAGGCAACGGAATGCGTCGTGTTCATGGGGAGGCAACGGAATGCGTCGTGTTCATCGGGAGGCAATGGAACGCATGGGAGCCAACCGGCTGGGTCGGAACGGAATGCGTGGTCGTGTTCATTGGGATGGCTTGGATGGAATAGGCAATGGAAACGAGGCTTGGCGTACCGCACAATGGAGGAAACGGACCTCCTACGTTCGGAACGGGGTCCTGTTGATCGGGAGGGGTGTGGCATACCGCAAAACGGAGGAAACGGACCTCCTACGGTCGAAACGGGGGTCCTGTTGATCGGGAGGGGTGTGGCGTACTGCAAAACGGACGAAACAGACCTCCTACGGTCGAAACGAGGGTCCTGTTGATCGGGAGGGGCGTGGTGTACCGCAAAACGGACGAAACGGACCTCCTACGGTCGAAACGGGGGTCCTGTTCATCAGGAGGGGTGTGGCGTACCGCAAAACGGGACTCCACGGGATACTGTTCATCTCCACCGTCGACCTCCTCCAGCCTCCACAAGCTACCGTCGACCTCCTCCAGCCTCCACGGGCTCCTGTTCATCCAGCCTCCACCGCGCGCTACTCCACCGACTACTATTCAACCACCCCTCCACGGGAACCCCTCCACACCACGGGGTCCTGTTCAACCACCCCTCCACGAGCACACCTCCACTGTCTACTGTTCATCCAGCCCTCCACACCACGGGGTCCTGTTCAATCACCCCTCCACGGGCACCCCTCCACCGTCTACTGTTCATCCAGCCCTCCACACCATGGGGTCCTGTTCAACCACCCCTCCACGGGCACACCTCCACCGTCTATTGTTCATCCAGCCCTCCACCACACCACGGGGTCCTGTTCATCCAGAGGCAACGCCACCGCCTCGCTTATCCTCCAAACCCCCCGCAACACTCACTGTTCATCCCAGAGGCAGCATCGATCGGCTTGATTAGCAGCAGAGCGGCGAATCGCTCAATCGGGTTGATTAACAGCCATCGATCGATCGCTCGGGTTCGATAACACGTAACTGCAGTGCAATCACTCGGGTTCATTAGAGCCCAACGCCTCGCTCTGGTTGATTAGAGCCAACGCCTCACACACGCAGCAGCGTCGTGTACGAGAAAGCAGCGCATCGCCGCCCCGACCTCCCACCGTAACAGGAACTCCCAATCCCCCTCGCTTCTACCACGGTTTTTCCGTCATGGACGGCCCAAAGAATGTCATGCAGCTGCGTCTCTGGCCCGCCTAGGACGAAAAACCCATTTTCTGTCATGATTTTTTGTCATAGAAGTAGGAACCCACCACATCTATGATGATACCGGATTTTGTCACAATTATCGTCATAGAAGTGTCATATGTATGACAGAAAAAAATTCTTTCGGCCCAAAATGTCACGGATGTGTCTTTTTTTTGTAGTGCGTCCGGTGCAAGTAAGGCGCGGCCGGCCTCTGGTGCAAGTACGGCGCTGAGGGCCTCTGCCCACTCCTGGTGAGGAATGGGGGTACTGACGGGACGTGTACCCAGCTGTGATGTCGTGTCGACAGTAGGCAAGCGCCGATGGATCGGCTCTTGCGGCGCGGCGTGCCGCGCCTCTCGCTCTGCGTCGCTCCAACGGTCTCGCCGTGCGGCGAGCCGCAACTTATCGGCGCGGACGCGCCTAGCTTGCTCTGCTGCGCGCCATTGATCATGTTGTGCAGTGAGCTGCAGCCTGTCGGCGCCGACATGCCTATCTTGATCTGCGGCGCTCAGGCGCCATGCGCCAAAGGTCTGCTAAACCCTGGCGATGAAGCGCATCACGGCGTCGTCCATCGCGTTGCCGGGGAGCGCCTCGGCCTCGACGGGCCATGTCGCCTGCTCATTTTCCTCGTCGAGGAGGTTGATGGTAGAGGCGGCACTTTGGTGGGTTGGGATGCTTGGAAAAGGTGGATGTGCTACAGGCTGCACTTGTCGCCTCCGTGCGTCGCGCACCGCCTAGGTTTATGCGCAATATCGCTGGGTGGCGGGAAATAGGTGAAGAAATGGTGGGAAATGGTGGCGTGTTCATAAAACGCCATCAATTAACGGAAACTTAGCATAGAAGGAACATCGAGCTAGCACAAGATGTAGATGATGATCAGATGAACATGGACCACACTAGGGAACCCGTCGGTGATGAATTCATCAATCGCAAATGGTTGAATACTAGTAGGTGTTTGCCCACAACACACACGGCTTATTCCATCACAAACAGGTCGGATGGATCAACTGTATGCCATGTATCATACATTGTCAAAAAGTAATGCGGTAGACCTTCTTTAACATGTGTTAAAAAATAAAAAGATAAAAACAAGGACCTCGAGGTTAAATTAACTCATGGGATGGGTCGTATCAGTCATTTAATTTGACAAATATGACCCATCCTATCAGTTATTTTAACATCAACAGAACTTACCATCCAGTCACCCATCCCAGCCTGAGCACACTTAACTTGAGAGTTCTCTTACATGAGCTACTGGTGGAAAAACTAGTCCTTGCTGATATGGGATGCCTCTTCGCATCCTTATGGCGTATCCGGATGACCGCCCGTCCCCCAATGGTCAATAGATGTTGTGTAGACAGAGCATATCACATATGTCTTATTAGAAGCAACCGTCTGTGTTATTATCGGTCTTCGCACACATTTCTGATTACAGACCTGTTTACCACGTATCACACACATCTTATTAAGTCGAACCGTTTATGTTCCCATGTCTCAACGCAAACAGTTCATCCAAGTGAACCGTATGCTGTACATCGCACTCACCTTGATCTGGCCGACCGTTTCTTTTGTGTTGCCTAATCACAAATAGTTCATCCGAGTGAACAGTATGCTGTACATCGCACACACCTTCATCTGTCTGCCCGTTTCTTTTGTTCCTCCTCATCGCAAACGGTTGATTGAATTGAACCGTATGCCCTGCATAGCGCACGCAACTAAAATCTGAACTGTGTTTGATGCATCCTCCATCGCAAACGTTTTGCACCTTTTTTGATGGTTTTTTTTACACCACCGTTTGCGATTATGGCATCGCACACAGTTTCGTCGAAGGGTCTCTGATCGTAGTGTCGCGTTAGCAGCATCCTACAGTAGTGTATACAATTTACCATTGTATTTGGTGTGTTGGGGACACAAGATACTTTTATTATTTGGTTGCAGGGTTATTTGAGAGAGATCATCTTCGTCCAACACCTCCCACGGATTGATAAACCTTAGGTCATCCACTTGAGGGAAATTTGTTACTGTCCTACAAAACTCTGCGCTTGGAGGCCCAACACGAGTCTACAAGAACAAGTTGTGTAGTAGACATCAGGCATGCCCTGGTGCCTTGTGGGCACCTGGTGGGCCCCCTCTAGTATTTCTTTCTTCTAGTATTTTTTATATATTCCAAAACAATTCTCCGTGAGATTTCAGCTCATTTGGAGTTGCGTAATAGGTATCTTTGATGTAGCTTTTTCAGGTCCAGAATTCCAGCTGCCGGCAATCTCCCTCTTCATGTAAATCATGCAAACTAAGAGAGAAAAGGCATTAGAATGACACCACAAAGTATTATATTGATAAACACATCATAAATAACAGTAGAAAAACATGATGCAAAATGGATGCATCAAGGACGCGCGGCTCCTCGCATGGGTCTACCACCGGTCCCTCACGACGGTGGAAGCGGACACTCGCCACCTTCAACAAAAGAACGCCATGGTACTCCGGCTTGCTATTGAGCAGTCGGCAGCGTGAGCCAAAGGAGGCATCAGCGGAGAAGGCTCGGGTCGCCAAGGTGAAGCGGGAACAGGACATGATGGTCCATTGGATGAAGGGGCTCATCGTCCTATCCGACTCTGACTCCGACGACGACGATCGCGATAGCCGCACCTCCTCCTCGGACGACCAAGACCCTCCACCAGCCACGGATGCCTACAGCTGCGCCGACGATCGGAAGGGCAATGGACCTGCGAGGAAGTGATGAAGATCCGCTGTCTCCGTCTTTAATTTCAAGTTTTTAGTAATCTAGTTTAAACTTGTCTGTCGTTTATGTGAATTATATAAACTTTGGTCATCTTTTGGAGATCTTTTGGTGATCTTTTAGTGATTGAAATGTGTATTTCTATGTCCATTTCATGTTCTATGTTGTTTAGTTCCACCTTGCATGCTTAGTATGGATATAGGGTAGCGAATATGACATACACGGATATGGACGATAGGATCCGAAAAGTGCCCGATCAGTGCCCGTGGACGCACTCAGACATGTCCGCGGGCGTTTGAGGGCCCGAATTTGCTCATCGCGGCTGTAAATGCTCTTAGTTTTTCTCTTCAATTTAGAAACGAACTTCACCTCTATCCCTTGAATTGCAAAAGTGTCTTAAATTAAGGGAGTCGCATGATAGAGCTCTCTGAGTCCACCGCTATTTACTACTGTTGGGGAATGTTGCATGGAAAAAAATTCTACGCACACGCAATGATCTACCCATGGAGATGCATAGCAATGAGGGGGAGAGTGTGTCTATGTACCCTCGTAGACCATAAGCAGAAGTGTTTAACAACGTGGTTGATGTAGTAAGACTTTCTTCGCGATCCAACCGATCGAATACCGAACGTACGAAACCTCCGCGTTCAGCACACGTTCAGCTCGGTGACGTCCTCTGCCTTCTTGATCCAGCAGGACGGCGAGGTAGTGGATGAGTTCTGACAGCACGACGGTGTGGTGATGGTGATGGTGAAGTGATCTTCGCATGGCTTCGCCTAAGCACTAAGAAAATATGACCGGGGGTGTAAACGGTGGAGGGGGCGCCACACACGGCTAGGCAACTGACTGTTGTGTGCTAGGCGTCCCCCTCCCACACACACACATATATATAGGTGAATGGGAGGGAGGAGCAGCCAAGGGGGTGCCCAAGTAGGAGGAATCCTACTTGGGGTCTCTCCCAAGCCGCGCCCCCCTTTCCTTATTTGGAGTGCGGGAGGAAGGAAGGAGGAGGTGCCCCCCCACTTTCCTTTCTCTCCTCAGGAGGGAAAGGCAGGAGGGGCCACCCCTCCCCTTTCCTTCCCCTAAAGGCCAGTCGGCCATGGGAGGGGCGCACCAGACCCCTTGGTGGCTTGTCTATCCCCTCCTTTGGCCCATAAGGCCCATATCTTGCCGGGGGGGGGGGTGCCCGGAACCCCTTCCGGTGACCCGATGAATTCCCGGTACGTCCCGAAACACTTCTGGTGTCCAAATACCATCGTCATATATATAAATCTTTACCTCTCGACCATTTCGAGACTCCTCGTCATGTCTGTGATCTCATCTGGGACTCCTAACAACATTCGTTCACCAAAACATATAACTCATATAACACTATATCATCAACGAACGTTAAGCGTGCGGACCCTACGGGTTCGAGAACTATGTAGACATGACCGAGGCACCTTTCCGGTCAATAACCAATAGCGGAACCTTGCCCATATTGGCTCCTACATATTCTACGAAGATCTTTATCGGTCGAACCGTTATGACAACATACATATTTCCCTTTGTCCATCGGTATGTTACTTGCCCGAGATTCGATCGTCGATATCTTCATACCTAGTTCAATCTCGTTACCGGCAAGTCTCTTTACTCGTTCCGTAATACATCACCTCGTAACTAACTCCTTAGTCATTTGCTTGCAAGCTTATGATGTGTATTACCGAGAGAGCCCAGAGATACCTCTCCGATACTCAGAGTAACAAATCCTAATCTCGATCTATGCCAACTCAATAGACACCTTCGGAGATACATGTAGAGCATCTTTATGATCACCCAATTACGTTGTGACATGTGGTAGGACAAAAGGTATTCCTCTAGTATTGGGGAGTTGCATAATCTCATAGTCAAAGGAATATGTATTTGACATGAAGAGAGCAATAGTAATAAGTTGAACGATCATTATGCTAAGCTAGCGGATGGGTCTTTTCCATGACATCATTCTCCTAATGATGTGATCCCGTTCATCAAATGACAACACATGTCTATGGTCAGGAAACTTAACTACCTTTGATTAATGAGCTAGTAAAGTAGAGGCATACTAGGGACTGTGTTCATAACTCCATGTGGCACATACTGCTTTGTACGGATGCCTTTCGGGTTAAAGAGGGCTGGATCCACCTTTGCAAGAGCAGTGCAGATTGGTTTTGAGCCGCAGTCGCACAGAAATGTAGAAGCTTACATGGATGATATAGTGGTCAAAACCAAGGACATATCAACACTTATTCAAGATTTGGAGAAACCTTTGCGAACTTGCACAAGATCAACCTGAAGTTAAACCCTGAGAAGTGTGTGTTCCGCGTACCTTCCGGCAAACTCCTAGGTTTCTTTGTATCTCACCGAGGGATAGAAGCCAACCCCAACAAGATCAGAGGAATTAAACAGATTCAAGCACCCAGGACCGTCAAGGATGTGAGGCGCCTGACTGGATGTGTTGACGCGTTGAGTAGGTTCATTTCAAGTCTGCCGAACGCGCCTTGCCGTTCTTCAAAATTCTGAAGAAGGCAGGGCCAATGAAGTGCACCCCGGAGGCAGAAGCTGCATTGCAAGACCTGAAAGCATACCTTTCCTCTACTCCCACCTTAGTCGCTCCTAACCCACAAGGGTCGTTCCTGCTATACTTAGCGGCAATGAACCAAGTGGTTAGTGCAGCGCTGGTGGCATAGCGAGAAGTGGATGAGGAAGTGTTGGGGAACGTAGCATGAAATTTGAAAAAAATTCCTACGCTCACACAAGATCTATCTAGGAGATGCATAGCAACGAGAGGAGGGGAGTGTGTCCACGTACCCTCGTAGACCGAAAGCGGAAGTGTTTGACAATGCGGTTGATGTAGTCGAACTTCTTCTCATTCCGATCGATCAAGCACCGAACGTATGGCACCTCCGAGTTCTGCACAAGTTCAGCTCGATGATGTCCCTCGAACTCTTGATCCATCATGTGTCGAGGGAGAGTTTCGTCAGCACGACGGCGTGGTGACGTTGATGGTGAAGTGATCTGCGCACGGCTTTGCCTAAGCACTACGACAATATGACCAGAGGCGTAAATTGTGGAGGGGGGCGCCGCACAAGACTAGGAATCAATGTTGTGTGTTCTAGCGGTGCCCCCCATATATATATATATATATATATATATATATATATATATATATATATATATATATATATATATATATATATATATATATATATAGGTGGGAGAGGGAGAGGGGCAGCAAGGGGAGCCCCAAGTAGGAGTAATCCTACTTGGGCGCCTCCTACAACTCGGCCTCCCCCCTTCCATAAGTGTCGGAGGGGGAAGGAAAGAGAGGGGGAAGGGGAAGGAAAGGGGGATGCCGAATCCTCCCCTTTCCATCTCCCTTCCCTCATTTCCTTACCCCCTTATTTTGGCCTATAGGGGGCGCACCAGCCCCTTAGGGGCTGGTCTGTCCCTCTCTTGGCCCATTAGGCATATAGTTTGCCGGCGGTTACCGCAACCCCTTCCGGTGACCCGACACGTACCCGGTACCCCTGGAACACTTCCGGTGTCCCAATACTATCGTCCTATATATGAATCTTTACCTCTCGACCATTTTGAGACTCCTCGTCATGTTCGTGATCTCATCCGGGACTCCGAACAACATTCGGTCACAAAATCATATAACTCATATAATACAAAATCATCATCGAATGTTAAGCGTGCGGACCCTACGGGTTCGAGAACTATGTAGACATGACCGAGACACCTCTCCGGTCAATAACCAACAGCAGAACCTAGATGCTCATATTGGTTCCTATATATTCTACGAAGATCTTTATCGGTCAAACCGTAATGACAACATACGTTATTCCCTTTGTCATCGGTATGTTACTTGCCCGAGATTCGATCGTCGGTATCTTCATACCTAGTTCAATCTCGTTACCGGCAAGTCTCTTTACTCGTTCCGTAATGCATCATCCCGCAACTAACTCGTTAGTTACATTGCTTGCAAGGCTTATTATGATGTGCATTACCGCCCAGAGATACCTCTCCGATACTCGGAGTGACAAATCCTACTCTCGATCTATGCCAACCCAAAAAACACCTTCGGAGATACCTGTAGAGCATCTTTATAATCACCCAATTATGTTGTGACATTTGATATGACACAAGGTATTCCTCCGGTATTCAGGAGTTGCATAATCTCATAGTCAAAGGAATATGTATAAGTCATGAAGAAAGCAATGACAATAAAACTTAATGATCATTATGCTAAGATAACGGATGGGTCTTGTCCATCAGATCATTCTCCTAATGATGTGATCCCGTTATCAAATGACAACACATGTCCATGGTTAGGATACCTTAATCATCTTTCATCAACTAGCTAGTCTAGTAGAGGCTTACTAGGGACACGGTATTTGTTTGTTTTATTCACACATGTATTTAAGTTTTCGATCAATACAATTCTAGCATGAAAAATAAACCTTTATCATGAATAAGGAAATATAAAATAACAACTTTATTATTGCCTCTAGGGCATATTTCCTTCAGTATCCCACTTGCACTAGAGTCAATAATGTAGTTCACGTCGCCATGTGATTAACACCCATAGTTCACATCACCATGTGACTAACACCGAAGAGTTTACTATAGTCAATAATCTAGTTCACATCGCCATGTGATTATCACTAAAATGAGCACTAAGGTGTGATCATGTTTTGCTTGTGAGAGAGGTTTAGTCAATGAGTCTGCCACATTCAGATCCATATGTATTTTGAAAATTTCTATGTCAAAAATGATCTGCATGGAACTACTCTGCTCCCATGTTCGATACATATCCAGATTGAGACTTAGAGTCATCTAGATCAGTGTCAAAGCTTGCATCAACGTAACTCTTTACGACAAACTCTTTATCACCTCCATAACCAAGAAACATTTCCTTAGTCCTCTTTAAGGCACCTAATGATAATTTTGACCGCTGTCCAGTGATCTATTCATGGATCACTATTGGACCCCCTTGTCAAACTCATGGCAAGGTAGACAACAGGTCTTGCAAACAACATGGCATACTTTATAGAACCTATGGCTGAGGCATAGGGAATGACTTACATTCTCTCTCTATCTTCTGTCGTGGTCGGGTTTTGAGTCTTACTCAACTTCACACCTTGCAACACAGGGAAGAACACTTTCTTTGATTGATCTATTTTGAACTTCTTCAACACTTTGTCATGGCACGTGCTTTGTGAAAGTCCTATTAAACATCTCGATGTATCCCTATAGATCTTTATGCCCAATATATAAGCAGCTTCACCGAGGTCTTTCATTGAAAAATTATTATTTAAGTATCCTTTTATGCTATCCAGAAATTCTATATCATTTCCAATCAATAGTATGTCATCCACATATAATATCAGAAATGCTACAGAGCTCCTGATACGTCTCCAACGTATCTAATTTTCCTAACGCTTTTCCTCTTGTTTTGGACTCTAATTTGCATGATTTGAGTGAAACTAACCCCGGACTGACACTGTTTTCAGCAGAACTACCATGGTGTTGTTTTTGTGCAGAAATAAAAGTTCTCGGAATGGAACGAAACTGTGCAAAAATAAAATTTCTGGAGCCAAGAACCACCGGAGGGGGGCACCTGGGTGGGCACAACCCACCAGGGCGCGCCACCCCCTCCAGGCGCGCCCAGGTGGGTTGTCCCCACCTGGTGGCCCCGCAGACCCTGAAACCTACACTATAAAATCACATTTTTCTGGAAAAAAATCAGAGAGAAATAATTATCATGCTCCACGAGACAGAGCCACCGTCACCTTCTGTTCTTCATCGGGAGGCCAGATCTGGAGTCCGTTTGGGGCTCCGGAGAGGGGGATCTTCGTTCTTCGTCATCACCAATCCTTCTCCATCGCCAATTCCATGATGCTCCCCACCGGGAGTGAGTAATTCCTTCGTAGGCTCGCTGGTCGGTGAGGAGTTCGATGAGATTCATCATGTAATCAAGTTAGTTTTGTTAGGGCTTGATCCCTAGTATCCACTATGTTCTGAGATTGATGTTGCTATGACTTTGCCATGCTTAATCCTTGTCACTTTGGGCCCGGGTGCCATGATTTCAGATCTGAACCGTTTATGTTATCACCATTATATCCATTTTCTAAATCTGATCTTGCAAGTTATAGTCACCTACTACGTATTATGATCCGACAACCCTGGAGTGACAATAGTCGAGACCACTCCCGGTGATGACCGTATTTTGAGTAGTTCATGTATTCACCGTGTGTTAATGCTTTGCTCCGATTCTCTATTAAAAGGAGGCCTTAATATCCCTTAGTTTCCAATATGGACCCCGCTGCCATAGGAGGGTAGGACAAAAGATGTCATGCAAGTTCTTTCCATAAGCATGTATGACGATTTATGGAATACATGCCTACATTATATTTATGAATTAGAGCTAGTGCTGTATCGCCCTAGGTTATGACTGTCACATGATGAATATCATCCAACAAATTACCGATCCAATGCCTACGAATTTCCTACATATTGTTCTTGCTAAGTTACTACTGCTATTGTTACTGTTGCACTTGCTACAAAATCAATGCTATCACTGTTACCGTTACTATTGCTGCTGCTACTTTTAAAAAACTATCATACTGCTTTGCTACTAATCACTTTGTTGTAGATAATTAATATCTAGGTGTGGTTGAATTAACAACTCAGCTGCTAATACTTACAAATATTCTTTGGCTCCCCTTCTGTCGAATCTATAAATTTGGGTTGAATACTCTACCCTCGAAAACTGTTGCGATCCCCTATACTTGTGGGTTATCAAGACCTTTTTCTGGCGCCGTTGCCAGGGAGCATAGCTATATTTGTTGAGTCACTTGGGATTATTATCAATTTATCACTATGAAGAATCTGAAGGATGCTAAGACTAAGGTTTTTCCCTCTAAGACGGGGGGGGGGGGGGTAATGAACTGCCATCTAGATTTGCTTTAGATTCACCTTCTGTTATAAGTAAACTTGCAACACCACCACATGCTATCAATCCTGATATGTCGCAAGTTATTGATGATGCCACTTCTGCTATGAATGATCTTATGATGATGTTAGTACCTTGCATGATGATGATGTGCCACTAGGTGAATTTCTTGATGAACAAATTGCAAGAGTAAGACAACATGATATTGTTGAATCTGATGATGAGCTTGAAACTGAAAATCTTGAAACACCTGCTAGAACTAGCCTTCCTAGATATGAATTGCCTAAGGTACCGAAAGGTTATATTATGAATGAGGAGACAAGTAGAGATATTCTTGCTTATAAGGATAGAGATGATCTAGAGAAATTATTATGCGAGTATAAAGAAAAATCTCTGAATGCTAGAATGCAATATGATCCTAAGTTTGCTACCTCACCTATCTTTATTTATGATAAGGATTATGAATTCTCTGTCGACCCAGAGTGAATTACTTTGGTTGAATCTGATCCTTTCCATGGTTATGAAACTGGAACTTTTGTGGCACATCTTACTAAGTTGAATGACATAGCCACCCTTTTCACTCATGATGAGAAAACTCGCTATTACTATATTCTCGAATTATTTACATTCTCATTAAAGGGTGATGCTAAAGCTTGGTACAATGCTCTTACTCCTGGTTGTGTGCGTAATCCCTAGAATATGATTCATTACTTCTCTGAAAAATATTTCCTAGCTCATAAGAAACAAGCTGCCTTGCAGGAAATATTTAACTTTGCGCAAATTGAAGAAGAGAGTCTCCCACAAGCTTGGTGACTTTCCATTTAGAATCTCAAATGATGTAAGAGGTGAGGGAAAGCATGCTTCTATGGTAGAAACCCAGTTAGAACAAGTTGCTAAATCTCAAAGAGAATTGCTTGATGAAATGAATAACAATATACATGACATTGGTGTTAGAGTTGCAACTAGAGGAAGTAAAATGACTCAGGAACCACTTTATCCTGAGGGACACCCAAAAAGAATTGAACAGGATTCACAAAGGAACAAAACCACTGCACCTAGTCCTTCTAAAAAGAAGAAGAAAAGAAAAATAATAGGACTTTTTATGCTTCTAGTGAACCTGAAGTAGAAAAACCTCGTGATAATGAAAATGATGTTTCTATTTCTGATGCTGAAACTCAATCTGGTAATGAACATTCACCTTCTGATAATGAAAAAAGATAATGATGAGGTTCATGAGGATACTCAAACAAATAGTAAAGAACCAGATAATGATGTTGAAATAGAACCAGCTGTTGATCTTGATAACCCACAACCCAATAATACATGATATGATAAAAGAGATTTTATTGCTAGAAAACACGGTAAAGAAAGAGAGCCGTGGGTTCAAAAACCTATGCCTTTTCCACCTAAGTCAACCAAAAAGGAAGATGATGAAGAATTTGAACGCTTTGCTGAAATGTTGAGGCCAGTCGTTTCGCGTACTTGCTTGACTGATATCTTGAAAATGCCTCCTTATGCTAAGTACATGAAAGACATCATCACTAATAAGAGAAAAATACCGGAAGCTGAAATCTCCACCATGCTTGCCAATTATACTTTTAAAGATGGGATACCTAAAAACTTGGAGATCCGGGAATACCAACTATACCTTGCTCCATCAAAAGAAACTATGTGAAAACTACTTTATGTGATTTAGGAGCTGGTGTTAGTGTTATGCCTTTCTCTTTATATAAAAGACTTGATTTGAATAAACTCACACCTACTGAAATATCTTTGCAAACGGCTGACAAATCAACTGCCATACCTACCAGTATCTGTGAGGACATGCCCGTTGTTGTTGCTAATGTTACTATTTTGACTGAATTTGTTATACTTGAGATGCCCGGGGACGACAACATGTTGATTATCCTTGGTACACCCTTCTTGAATACTGCAGGGGCTATTATTGATTGCAGTAAAAGAAAGGTCACTTTTCATATCAATGGTAATGAACATACGGTGCACTTCCCGAAGAAGCAATTCCAAGTGAATGGTATTAATGTTATTGAAAAATCTCCGACAATCACTATTGGGAGTTTTCAACTACCTATACCTACTGTTAAAAAGAAATATGAAATGCTTATTGTTGGGGACATTCATATCCCCGTTGAGGTAACTTAGTGATTAATGAAAGTTATTTGATTTCATGCTAATCGAAAGTGGTTGTTAATAAGACTTCATCAACCTTATTAATGGATCATTTTTTAGAGGTATGAAGTTGATGAATTTAGTGAGCACTACCTTCTGTCCCTACCTTTTATTTTTCTATTGCTACTAGTTAAATAAAATAAGATGCCATATTTTGTCTGTTTTTTGAATTTCCCGTGCAATAAAAAATGACCCAAAAAAAGTTCTCAGAATGCCCTGAAAATTTACGATTTTTTCTGAATATTTAAGAATTTCTGGTGCAAATAATATCAGAGGGAGGTGTGATACGTATCCAATGTATCTATAATTTTTTATTGTTCCATGCTATCATATTATCTGTGTTGGATGTTTTATATGCATTAATATGCTATTTTATATGATTTTTGGGACTAACCTATTAACCGAGAGCCTAGTGTCAGTTCCTGTGTTTTTCCTTGTTTTAGAGTTTCGCAGAAAAGGAATACCAAACGGAGTCCAAACGGAATGAAATGTTCGCAATGATTTTTCTTGGACCATAAGACATCCAGAGGGCTTGGGGTGCACGTCAGGAAAGCCACGAGGCGGCCACAAGGTCGAGAGGCACGCCCAGGTGGTAGGGCGCGCCCCCCACCCTTGTGGGCCCATCATGACTCCACCGACCTATTTCTTCCACCTATATATTCTCAAATATCCCAAAACCTTCCAGGAGAGCCACGAAACCACTTTTCCACTGTCGCAACCTTCTGTACCCGTGAGATCCCATCTAGGGGCCTTTTCCAGCGTCCTGCCGGAGGGGGATTTGATCATGGAGGGCTTGTACATCAACACCATCGCCTCTCTGATGAAGCGTGAGTAGTTTACCATGGACCTACGGGTCCATAGCTAGTAGTTAGATGGCTTCTTCTCTCTCTCTTTGATTCTCAATACCATGTTCTCCTTGATGTTCTTGGAGATCTATTCGATGTAATATTCTGTTCCGGATTGTTTGCCGAGATCCGATGAATTGTGGATTTATGATCAGCTTATCTATGAATATTCTGAATTCTTATATGCATGATTTGATATCTTTGCAAGTCTCTTCGAACTATCGATTTGGTTTGGCCAACTAGATTGGTTTTTCCTGCAATGGGAGAAGTGCTTAGCTTTGGGTTCAATCTTGCGGTGCTCGATCCTAGTGACAGAAGGGGAACCGACATGTATTGTATTGTTGCTATCGAGGATAACAAGATGGGGTTTTCATCATATTGCTTGAGTTAATCCCTCTACATCATGTCATCTTATTTAATGCGTTACTCTGTTCTTATGAACTTAATACTCTAGATGCCGGCAGGAGTCGATCGATGTGCGGAGTAATAGTAGTAGATACAGAATCGTTTCGGTCTACTTGACACGGACGTGATGCCTATATTCATGATCATTGCCTTAGATATTGTCATAACTTTGCGCTTTTCTATCAATTGCTCGGCAGTAATTTGTTCACCCACTGTAATAATTTCTATCTTGAGAGAAGCCTCTAGTGAAACCTATGGCCCCTGGGTCTACTTTCCATCATATAAGTTTCCAAACTACAGTTTTAGTTTCCTATTTACTTTCTTTGCAATCTTTTACATTCTGTTCCATAAACCAAAAATACCAAAAATATTACTTTACCGTTTATCCATCTCTATCAGATCTCACTTTGCAAATAACTGTGAAGGGATTATCAACCCCTTTATCGCGTTGGGTGCAAGTTTTGTTTGTGCAGGTATTCGGTGGCTTGCGCGTTGTCTCCTACTAGATTGATACCTTGGTTCTCAAAAGCTGAGGGAAATACTTACTCTACTTTGCTGCATCACCCTTTCCTCTTCAAGGGAAAAACCAACGCAAGCTCAAGAGGTAGCAGGAAGAATTTCTGGCGCCGTTGCCGGGGAGATCTATGCCAAGTCAAGACATACCAAGTACCCATCATAAACTCTCATCTCTCGCATTACATTATTTGTCGTTCGCCTCTCATTTTCTTCTCCCCCACTTCTAAAATGATTTTTGAAAAGATTTTCCTTTCCTTCGCCTCCCTTTCGTTCATCTCTATCTCCATGGCCGAATCTAGAAGGGCTACGGGTTTTCTCCCAGATTCAAGTACCTTGGATGACCCATATGTACTTTCTAAGCTCATAAATAATGATGTTGTGGAAAGACTTACTAGGGTAGTTAAGGAGGATTTCAATTTTGATGAAGATGATCCCAGAATTTTTCATTATTTCCTTGACGAATCTTTGAAAGATGCTTGGGATAGGCTGTTGAGGATTCGAGCTAGCTATGTGCCACAATATCAGATTGAGATATATTTAAAAAGCTTTTATATTGGCCTACCTACTTCTTTTAAGCAAGTTTTGGATTCTATATTTGAAAATGGTTTTCTTGGAGGGGATGCCATGGATACTTATGAGAAGATGAAAACCATATTTGGGCACCCCACGGAAAAGAGTGTTGAATCAACCGCTATTATGAGTTTCTATCAAAATGAAATAATTAAAGAGATGAAGGCTGGTTTAGATGCAAATTTTTGTCATGTGCTTAATCTTTCTTCTATTATTAATGGCCACGTTCTTTCACAAAATAGAAAGATAAATGCCATAGATAAGAAATTTTCTCTTTACTTCCCAAAAGGGGGAGATGATAACACTTAGATCTATTTGTGTTTTATGCCTAGCTAAGGGCGTTAAACGATAGCGCTTGTTGGGAGGCAACCCAATATTATTTTATGTTTTTTGCTTTTTAGGTTCTGTTTTGCTTTGAATAATTCATTTAGCCTATGGATAGATGCGTTTTGTGTTTTAACTAGTGTTTGTGCCAAGTAAGACCTTTTGATTAGCTTACGGTAATAGTAGATTTGATCTTGCAGAAAAACAGAAACTTTTGCGCTCAGTCCCAGAATTGTTTAAAATCACAGAAGCGTGATAAAATTCTGAAATTTTTTACAGTAGATTGATATACAAATTGCTTAGGTCGTCCTAATTTTCAGGATTTTTGGAGTTACAGAAGTATGCGAACTATCTAGATTACTACAGGCTGTTTTGTTTTTGACAGATTCTGTTTTTCGCGTGTTGTTTGCTTATTTTGATGCATCTATGGCTAGTATCGGGGGGTATGAACCATGGAAAAGTTGGAATACAGTAGATATTACACCAATATAAATTAAGAATGAGTTCACAACAGTACCAAAAGTGGTGATTTATTTTCTTATACTAACGGAGCTTACGAGATTTTTTGTTGAGTTTTGTGTTGTGAAGTTTTCAAGTTTTTGGTAAGGATTTGATGGACTATGGAATAAGGAGTGGCAAGAGCCTAAGATTGGGGATGCCCAAGGCACCCCAAGGTAATATTCAAGGAAAACCAAGAGCCTAAGCTTGGGGATGCCCCGGAAGGCATCCCCTCTTTCGTCTTCGTCTATCGATAACTTACTTAAGGCTATAATTTTATTCACCACATGATATGTGTTTTGCTTGGAGCGGCTTGTATGATTTGAGTCATTTATTTTTAGTTTGCGACAATCATCCTTGCTATACACACCTTTTGAGAGGGATACGCATGAATCATGATTTATTAGAATACTCTATGTGCTTCACTTATATCTTTTGAGCTAGGCAATTTTGCTCTAGTGCTTCACTTATATCTTTTTAGAGCACCGCAGTGGTTTTATTTTATAGAAATAGTCGAACTCTCATGCTTCACCTATATTATTTGAGAGTCTTTAAACAACATGGTAATTTGCTTTGGTTATAAATTTGGTCCTAATATGATAGGCATCCAAGAGGGATATAATAAAAACTTTCATATAAAGTGCATTGAATACTATGAGAAGTTCGATTCTTTATGAGTGTTGAGATATAAAGATGGTGATATTAGAGTCATGCTAGTGAGTAATTGTGAAATTGAGAAATACTTGTGTTAAAGGTTGTGATTCCCGTAGCATGCACGTATGGTGAACCGTTATGTGATGAAGTCGGAGCATGATTTATTTATTGATTGTCTTCCTTATGAGTGGCGGTCGTGGACGAGCGATGGTCTTTTCCAACCAATCTATCCCCTGGGAGCATGCGCGTAGTACTTTGTTTCGATGACTAATAGATTTTTGCAATAAGTATGTGAGTTCTTTATGACTAATGTTGAGTCCATGGATTATACACACTCTCACCTTTCCGCCATTGCTAGCCTTTCTAGTACGGCACAACTTTCGCCGGTACCATACACCTACCTCATACCTTCCTCAAAACAGCCACCATACCTACCTATTATTGCATTTCCATAGCCATTACGAGATATATTGCCATGCAACTTTCCACCGTTCCGTTTATTATGACACGCATCATCGTTGTTGTCGGATTTCGGGTTCCGGCAGACCCTTTAGGTTCGAACTCTGGGGTGCGCGCGGAGATCACACTCCCTGTCTACCCAGGTCTCGTCGCCTCGCAAGGATCTAACTACACGTAGAACAACACAGAGGACACGAGGTTTATACTGGTTCAGGCCACCATTGTGGTGTAATACCCTACTCCAGTGTGTGGTGTGGTGGATTGCCTCTGGGCTGATGATGAACAATACAAGGGAAGAACAACCTCGCGAGGGTCTGTTCTTGGCTGGTGCGATGAACTGATAGGGGAGTTCAGTCGCCTCTCTTTCTCTCTCTCTCTAGATGCCGATCCCCCTACCCTGTGGGTGGCTAGTCCTATTTATAGGCAGAGGCCCCGGGCCTCTCCCCAAATATTGAGCGGGAAGGGCGCCAACAATTGGCCATTTTGAAGGGGAACATCTAGTACACTTATCCTGACTAAAGACGGTCCTCGCTGCGAAAGACTCGCGGTGGCCTTGCTTGGGCTGCACGATGACCTCCTTCCTGCCGTTCTGCTGTTCTTGGTCTTGTTGCACCGAAATGGTTGCCTTTGCCTGATGCCTTGGCCTGCGCTTGCCTCCTTTGCACCAAAGGGGAAATGAGGACACTGTGCGGGCTGGCGCCCTCGGTCGTCATGGCTTGCGTCATGGGCACCTCGTGAGGTACCCGCCTTGATCTCTCGCCTCCTCGCGAGCCAGCTGACGAGGCCGTGCACGAGAAGCTTCTGTCGTCCGCCCGCATGAGGCTTGGCCTCGCGAGGCTATTGAGCTTGTGTTGATGAAGATGGGCGTCTTGGGCCACCCTTGAGCCACGCCGCAGGCAGCGAGCGAGCAAGTCAGGTACCCCGTTCCCGAGCGCCGACAGAGCCCTGAGGGCCCAATGCGCGCTGGACTTGGCTTAGAGAGAAGCGAAAGGGCAAGTCTGCGAGCGCCCGGGAGCTAACAGCCTCCGCCTTGGCGCCGCGTGGCGATTGGTTGGTCGTGGGCGTCTCCACTTCCCCATGATGCCTCGGCAACTGCATGACTTGACAAGTCCCTGCATGCAGAAACGGGTCATGATTACCTGCGATCGTGGAGGCCGACGATTGGCCTCCTCCGGCAATAAGTACGGAACGGCGCAAGACCTTCTAGTCCATCTCTCCTTGCTTCTCCTTCTTCTCCATGGCTCCGTCGAAGAGGTTCTCGGCCGCGGAGAAGGGAAAGGCCCGCCAGGTGGAGCCTGACTCTCCCCCGGCCAAGCACGGTCGAGGCCGTCCTCGCAAGCACCCTGTGGCTCCCCCAGCGGCTTCGCGCGGCCGTGGAGGCGATCTCCTGCGCGGCGATGGGCACCAGGTCGTTGACGGGGGGCGCGCTACAACCACGCGACCTCCTAGGCCGCGCTTCCACTCGGCAGAGGTGCTGCCGGAGTTTGTCGTGTGGTCGGTGGAGCCGACCAGCACCTGGCTCCAGCTTCCCCGCTTCCTTTTAGGTGAACTTCCGGCCGGTGCCCCGGGCGGCCTGTGGCTCTAGGCGGACGGTTGCTGCAGCTGGGCCTCCTGGGCTTCGCTGGAGGTCTCCGCCGCCGGGACCGTGGCCCTGACCCGCGGCTGGCAAACGTTTGCCCGCACGCGTGGTCTAAGCCGGCGGTGCACCCTGCACTTCAAGTTCGACGGCGATGCCACCCTCTACGTGAGGGTGTTCGGGGAAGACGGTCGCCGCGTCGGGTGCTGCCCCGAGGACGACGACCGCGGCCGTGGGCCCAGCCCTGGCGACGATCGGGATGAAGATGGCAGCGCGCGCGTGGTCGGCGGCGCTCGGGGCTCGTCGAGCTTCGGCGGCTCTCCTTCGGACAGCAGCTCCTCCAGCGGTGGTCGCTACCAGCCTCCGTGCCGTCGCGCACGCCTGGAGGGAGGTAGCGGGTCTGCCCGCCGTTGCGCCCCGATGAAGCGCGAGAGGGAGTCCGCCTGAGCTCCGGAGGCGGCACAAGCCTTCGCCGCGAGTTGGTGCAAAGCGAGTCGCGCCTATTTTGTCCTTCCCCCCTTCCTGCGCAAAAAGTCAGTAGTGTAGGGCCCCGCGGGGGCGTGCTTGGGCCGTTGTTGTTAATTGTCATACTGTTTCCGCTATTTCTGTATTACGCCTTTGTGCCACACGCCTGCGCGTAGAAATTACTTAGCTCGGGGGGACCTGTCGTGGTCTTCGCTTCCCGAGGCCGAGGCCTCGTCGAACGCTTCATGTCCTGCAAAGGTTAGTCAGGAGAGGTAGCTTCCGGCCTCAATTGCGGAGGCGACCGACCCAGGCCCTGTGTTCGCGTCACGGTGCCTGTGGGGCACAGACTAGGAGGGGTACTCCCGTAGTGGACCCAGCTTGGGAAGCCTCAGACGACAGGGGCAGAAAACGCTCGCGAGGTTGCCCGCGCCGCCCCCTCGCGAGACTCGCGCGAAAGGAATCGAGGCAGGGGAGTGAAAAAGGCAGAGAGTCACAAGCCAAAGACGGCAACAACTTCAATAAAACTTCAAATGGGAATGAACAAGCCAACTGCAGAAAGCAAATGAAAGAAGCCGCGTCCGGCACCTAATCTAGTCTTCGACGTCTTCTCACCAGCACGGAGCTAAGTGCTGCCACTGGGCGTGGGCGGGAGCCCCCGAGGCCCGAGGGCGTCACTCCGGAGACTCCGGGGCGTGTACATCCCCACTCATTATTACGTGAGAGTGTCACGGGCGGCGAGCTTCACAGACATTTGCCTTCTTCACAGGCACCGGGCCTTTTCCCAATCGCGGCAACTTCACAGGCATTCGCCTTCTTCACAGGCACCGGGCCTTTTCCGAAACGCAACAACTTCATAGGCATTCGCCTTCTTCACAGGCACCGGACCTTTTCCAAAATGCAACAACTTCACAGGCGTTCGCCTTCTTCACAGGCACCGGGCCTTTTCCGAAACGCAACAACTTCACAGGCATTAGCCTTCTTCACAGGCACCGGGCCTTTTCCGAAACGCAACAACTTCACAGGCGTTCGCCTTCTTCACAGGCACCAGGCCTTTTCAGGGGTAAAACCATCGGAGATGCTGGATGTTCCACGCGTTCTGGACGGGCAACCCCTCCTGAGTCTCCAAGCGCGCGGTGCCGGGCCTGGAAACATGAATAACCTCAAACGGGCCCTCCCACATGGGAGAGAGCTTATGCAATCCCTCCCTGGAGAGAACCCGTCTGAGCACGAGGTCCCCTACCTCAAGAGTCCTGGGGCAAATGTTGCGGCAGTGGTATCGCCGCAGTGCTTGTTGGTACCTTGCTGCTCGTAGCGCGGCTTCTCGATGATGCTCCTCCCCCAGCACGAGGTCCGTCCCCCGCATGGCGTCCTGCTGCGCCTCATCGAACGCCAGGACCCGTGCGGAACGACGTCTGACCTCGTGAGGGAGGACCGCTTCAGCTCCATTAACCAGGAAGAACGGGGTCTCGCCAGTCGGTTTGGTCGCGGTCGTGCGGATGGACCATAGCACAGACTGAAGCTCATCGTGCCAGCCCCTGCCGCAGGCTTCCAGCTTCTTATTGAAGGTCCTGGTTTTGAGGCCCCTCGGGACCTCTGCGTTGGCCCGCTCGGCCTGACCGTTGCTCCGCGGGTATGCTACCGAAGCGTAGCATACCTGTGTCCCAAGGTTAGCACAGTATGTTTTGAAGAGGTTACTGGTGAACTGCTAACCCTTGTCGGTGATGATGCGGTTCGGCACCCGGAACCGGCTCACGATGCCCTTGATGAACTTGACCGCGGAACCTGCGGGGATGGTGCGGACGGCTTCCACTTCAGCCCACATGGTGAACTTGTCCACGGCGACGTAGAGGTAGCGATAGCCTCCCGGCGCCTGAGGGAACGGGCCCAGGATATCCAGCCCCCAGACTGCGAATGGCCACAAGAGGGGTATAGTTTGCAGGCCTCCCGCCGGCTGATGGATCTGCATGGCATGGAATTGGCAGGCCTCGCAAGCTTTCACCAGTTCCACGGCATCATTGAGTGTCGTGGGCCAATAGAACCCACTGCGGAACGCCTTGCCAACGAGGGTCCGTGATGACGAATGATGCCCACAGTCTCCATCGTGTATGTCTGCCAGCAGCCCTTGCTCCCTGGAAATGCAACGTAGGGACACATCATTCGGTCATTTTCGGTAGAGCTCTCCATCCCTGATGCAGTACGCCGTGGCCTGCCACGCCACACGCTCCGCTTCCTCCTCCTTTTCCGGCAAGGCCCCTTGCGTCAGGTAACTCCTGAGCTCTTTGATCCAGCATCCCTCCTGAGGCTCCAGCGCCAGGAGCAGACGCGCTCTCGAGGCCGGGCCGCAGATCGGGGCTCCCGAGGCAGGTGGCTGGGGGAGCTCTTCCCGAGGCTGCACCGTGCTTGACAGTGATGGCGTCGCCGAGGGCTTGAGGAGCCGCTCCTCGAAGACGCCAGGTTCCTGAGGTAGTCGCCTGGATGCCCGTTTGGCGATGTCATCAGCCTCTTCATTGGTGCCGCGAGGCACATGCTACAACTCCAGTCCCCAGAACTGCTTCTCCATCCTGCGGACCTCCGCGAGGTAGGCTTCCATGTGATCATCCCTCGACTCGTATACTTTGTTGGAGAAGTTGACGAGGAGTTGCGAATCACCCTTGATGGTAAGGCGCTTCACCCCCAGGGCGACTGCGGCTTTCGGGCCTGCTATAAGGCCTTCGTATTCTGCTATGTTGTTGGAGACCTTTTGTCCGTGCTGGAAACAGAGTTGCACAGCGTAGTAGAGCTTGTCTTGGGTGGGAGATATAAGCACTACGCCAGCCCCCGCGCCATGTCGGGAGAACGCTTCGTCGAAGTACATGACCCAACCATCCGGTGCCTCGCTTCCCGGGGAGAGGGATCGATCCTCATCAGCCTTGAGGCCCGGCGCCTCCGCCCATTCCGCCACGAAGTCCGCTAGCGCGGCCCCTTTGATGACTCTGGTTGTGCTGAATTCTAGCTGAAACGCTTGCAGCTCGATGTTCCACTCAGCGACCCTTCCAGCCGAGTTGGGGCTCCTGAGCACCCTTTCCAAGGGGTACGCTGAGACGACATTGATGGGATGTCCCTAAAAATAGTGTGCAGCTTGCGCGAGGCTACCAATAGCGCGAGGAGGAGTTTCTGGGGCATGGGGTACCGCGCCCTCGCGTCCCGCAACACTCTGCTGACGAAGTACACAGGGTGTTCGACGAGGTTGGGAGTGCTGGTGCTGCTAGCGTCCTCCGGAGGCCGTGGCGCCTCCTGAGACAGTTGAGCCCCCAGCGGCTGGTCGCCTGGGGGAGGGGCCTCTTCTGTTCCGAGTGCGCTTCCTTGCGGCGGCTGATCCTTCTCGGCTGTGGTAGTGGTCTCTGTGAGGCCCCCTTGATCCTGCTTCGCCTCGACCTGGGCAGCTGCCGCGGGTTTGGTCCAACGCTCCTCCCTAATCGCCACCAGGGCTGCGCTGGCAGAGTAGGGGGTGGCTGCAAGGTAGAGCAACATGGGCTCTTGAGGGCGCGGAGCCACCATTACCGGAGGGCTGGTTAAGTACCTTCTGAGATCCTGGAATGCCTTGTCATCCTCTTCAGGCCATTCAAAGGGGCCCTTTTTCTTCATCAGCTTGAAGAAGGGCAGCGGTCGTGCCCCCAACTTGGAGATGAAGCGTCCTAGCGCGGTCACTCGCCCAGTGAGCTTCTGCATCTCTCTGAGGGTCTTCGACGGGCTCATGTCCTCGACTGCTTTGACCTTTCCTGGGTTGGCCTCGATGCCCCGGTGGGACACGAGGAAGCCCAGGAGCTTGCCCGAGGGGACTCCAAACACACACTTCTCCGGGTTGAGCCCCAGGTCCACTTCGTTGAGGCTCGCGAAGGTTTCCTCCAAGTCTTGTATCAGGGTTTTTGCCTCCCGAGACATCACCACAATGTCATCAACGTAAGCCTCAGTGAGGGAGTCCTGGATTAGGGGGTGTCCGGATAGCTGAACTATCATCTCTGGCCGGACTCCTAGACTATGAAGATACAGGATTGAAGACTTTGTCCCGTGTCCGGATGGGACTTTCCTGAAGGCGAGCTTGGCGATACGGATATGTAGATCTCCTACCATTGTAACCGACTCTGTGTAACCCTAACCCTATTCGGTGTCTATATAAACCGAAGGGTTTTAGTCCGTAGGACGAACAACAATCATACCATAGGCTAGCTTCTAGGGTTTAGCCTCTCTGATCTCGTGGTAGATCTACTCTTGTACTACCCATATCATCAATATTAATCAAGCAGGAGTAGGGTATTACCTCCATCGGGAGGGCCCGAACCTGGGTAAAAACACCGTGTCCCTTGTCTCCTATTACCATCCGCCTAGACGCACAGTTCGGGACCCCCTACCCGAGATCCGCCGGTTTTGACACCGACATTGGTGCTCTCATTGAGAGTTCCTCTGTGTCGTCACCTGTAGGCCCGATGGCTCCTTCGATCGTCAACAACGACGCGGTCTAGGGTGAGATTTTTCTCCCCGGACAGATCTTCGTATTCGGCGGCTTTGCACTGCGGGCCAATTCGCTAGGCCATCTGGAGCAGATCGAAAGCTACGCCCCGCCATCAGGTCAGATTTGGAAGCTTGAACTATACGGCCGATGTCGCGGAGACTTGATCTTCGACGGATTCGAGCCCATACCGAAGCGTGCCGCCTTGTCTCGATGGGTGCGATCTAGCTCGCCACCGGTCAGTTCCCTAGAGGCCGCACTGTGCCCGCCCGACCCTTAATCCGGGCGGTTTCATAATCGAGGGCGGTTGGTTGGACACCGCCTCAGGGGCTAAAATCTCTAAGGCGATTGAGCCGAACACCATCCCTGTCCTTTGCAAGGCTCGTGACTCCCAGTTGCCGGACTCCTTTCCGGACTCCGAACCTCCCGCGCCCCTGCCAGTCGAATCCGACTGGGCGCCGGTCATGGAGTTCACCGCCGCGGACATCTTTCAGCACTCGCCCTTTGGTGATATCCTAAACTCATTAAAGTCTCTCTCTTTGTCAGGAGAGCCCTGGCCGGACTACGGTCAGGAAGGTTGGGATGCGGACGACGAAGAAATTCAACGCCCACCCACCGCCCACTTTGTAGCCACTTTCGAAAGCTTAAACGACGTGCTCGATTTCGACTCCAAAGACATCGACGGTATGGACGACGATGTAGGAGATAACCATGAACCAGCACCTATAGGATACTGGACAACCACCTCATCCCATGACGTATACATGGTGGATACACCTAAAGGAAGTGACGACGAGGAACGACGGGACACTACGAAGGATAAATCCCTCGAAAAGCAGTCAAAACGGCAACGTAAACGCCGCACCAAGTCCCGCCTCGACAAAAACCCAGCCATAGAGCAGGGCGAACCGGTGGACGACGAACATGCTATCAAGCAACCGTCCGAATAGGACAACTTGGATAAACAACCCGTCCCCGGCGAAGATAACAGTCCGGACGATCTCACGCCGGACAAATTGTTGGAGCAGAAGAACCTCCACAAAAGGCTCGTCGCCATCGCGCAGTAGCCTGAAAAAAGAAGCGGAAGCTCAAAACAGCGGAAGATGCACTCGAGAATCAGATGGAGCAAAGTACTCAACACCATGAGACAAATACGGCGACGATCGCCGAACAAAGAGCTACCCAAAGAGAAAACTACTGCGAATTTGATGAAGAGGCCGAGAGCCCCACAATCAAAAAGCAAGAAGGCCACCCGGTCGGATGGGCGACCCACGGCAAACAGAGAGCGGCAAATGGCGCCGCACACAAGCCGCACGTGATCCGCATAAGGATTCACATCAAAGGATGGCCCAGTCAGGTCCATCTATGGGCCGAAAGCAAGCTCTTCAAAGCAATGCAACACGCCAAATATCTCGAACATCACGGCACACCCAAATATAGGGGTGCCGACACCCCTCGTGTTTCACCGATGAGGTTTGGATCACGAATTCCAGCGGAATCAAACCCGTAAACATAGAGGCATACGACGGAACAACAGATCCTGGAGTCTGGATTGAGGATTACATCCTCCACATACACATGGCTAGAGGAGATGATCTCCACGCCATAAAGTACATACCCCTCAAGCTCAAAGGGCCAGCCCGGCATTGGCTTAAAAGCCTCCCTGAAAACACCATTGGTAGTTGGGAAGAGCTTGGGGATGCTTTTGGGCCAATTTCAGGGAACCTATGTCCGACCTCACGGACGCAGAGCGATCTAAGTCACATAACCCAACAGCCGGAGAGTCAGCTCGAAAATTCGAAGAGGTTCCTCACCAAAAGAACCAAATAGTCGATTGTCCGGACGCCAAGCCTTAGCAGCTTTCAAACACAACGTCCAAGAGACGAATGGTTTGCATGAGACACCTCGGCCAGGAGAAGCCGAGAACCATGGCTGCATTAACAAGCCTCATGACCCGCTGTAACGCCCCCGATGCGGCTATATCTCCCACGTGTCGAGGCACGACTTAGAGGCATAACCGCATTGAAAGCAATGTCGCAAGTGGGGTAATCTTCACACAACCCATGTAATAATGAAGGAAAGAGATACATAGTTGGCTTACGATCGCCACTTCACACAGTACATTATTAAACATACATCATTGAGTACACTCAAGGTCCGACTACGGAACCAAAATAAAAGAAGATACCCCAAATGCTAGCACAGATCCCGAATCGCCCCAGCTGGGCACCACTCGATCATCTGGAAGCGACACATAGTAACGACCACGTTCCTCGTCGAACTCCCACTTGAGCTCGGAGGAATCATCGACCGCATCGTCTCGGACCTGCAAGCTGTGTTTGGAAGTATCGTGAGTCACGGGGACTCAGCAATCTCACACCAGCGAGATCAAGACTATTTAAGCTTAAAGGTAGGACAGGGTAGTAAAGTGGAGCTGCAGCAGCGACTAGCATATATGGTGGCTACTTCGCAAAAGAGAGCGAGAAGAGAAGCAAAGCACGGTCGTGAAACTAGTAGTGATCAAGAAGTGATCTGAACTACTTACGTCGACATAACTCCAACACCGTGTTCACTTCCGGACTCCACGAGAAGAGACCATCACGGTAACACACGCGTTGATGTGTATTTTATAATTTGAGGTCAACTTTAGGTTTTCTACAACGGACATTAACAAATTCCCATCTGCCTCATAACCATGGCACGGCTTTGAAAGATATTACCTGCGGGGTGTCCCAACTTAGCCCATTATAAGCTCTCACGGTCAGCGAAGGATTGTTCCTTCTACGGGAAGACCCGATCAATCTCGGAATCCCGGACTACAAGACATTTCGACAAACAATAAAACAAGACCAGCAAAGCCACCCGGTTGTGCCGACAAATCCCGATAGGAGCTGCACATATCTCGTTCTCGGGGCACATCCGGATGAGACTAGCTACGAGTAAAACCAAGCCTCGAGTTTCCCGTGGTGGCCCCGCAGTAGCTCGATTCGGGCCAGCTTTCGAAGGAGCACCGTCCGGGGTTAAAATAAAGATGACCCTCGGCTCGCGAAACCCGGGGAAAAAGGCTTAGGTGGCAAATGGTAAAACCAAAGTTGGGCCTTCTTTGGGACGAGTCTTATTCAAAGCGAACTGTCAAGGGGTCCCATAAATCACCCAACCGTGTAAGGAACGCAAAATCAAGGAACATAACACGGTATGACGGAAACTAGGGTGGCAAGAGTGGAACAAAACACTGCATAAGGCCGAGCCTTCCACCCTTTACCAAGTATATAGATGTGTTAAACATATAGCGAGATATAAATATTGTGATAACCCCAACAAGTAACATGTTCCAACAAGGAACAACATCTCCATGTTCAACAAGGAACAAACTTCAGCTTCACTGCAACTAACAACGCTATAAGAGGGCTGAGCGAAGCGGTAACATAGCCAATCAACGGTTTGCTAGGAAAGGATGGTTAGAGCTGACATGGCAATATGGGTGGCATGATATAGCAAGTGGTAGGCATCGCAGCATAGGCATAGCAAAAGAGCGAGCAACTAGCATAGCAAAGATAGAAGTGATTTCGAGGGTATGATCATCTTGCCTGCAATGTTCTCAGAGTTGTCGAAAGCTTGATCCTCGAAAACGTTCTCAACAGGTTCCTCGTAAGCGTTCTCGTCTCCCGGCTCTACCCAAAGCAACAACAAAACAAGGAACCACAATAAATCACGGTGCAATGCAATCAACATGATGCAAAACATGACATGATATGCATGATGGGATATGCAATGCTTATGTGCACTCCGGAAGGTAAATGAAAGACTAGGCATCATCTTGGCAAACCAAGCATGCCATCGGAAAGATGAGATGATTTCGTTAGAAATCGATATAGAGATCACCGGAAACGGATGCACGGGTTGGATATGGTGGGCAAAACAAGAATGGGGAGAAACCTACATAACAGCATGAAGAAACAAAGCCATGCATGTGTGCAAACTACCTCAGCACAAATCAACTAAATATGCACATGAAAAACAACACATAACCATGATGCAAAAAGACATGAACATAAACTTACCCAAATGCAAAAACTAATGCCACCACTGAGTTGGTGGGATTTTTCTACCCCAAAAACATATATAATATGTTAGGGTTGCAGTAGAAAAATCATCACAAAAACAATAAGTCAAAAATCTGCCTAAAAAAGGAAAATGACAGAAATGGCAATTTCCAGATTTGGAAATGTCCAGATTTGGACTTGCCTAAAACAGAAATGATACAGGGCTGGAAATGGAAAGGGAAAAAAACATGTGCATGGAGGAGGGTGCTGAGAGGCTGACAGCATGGCCCCACTGTCATAGAGACAGGGGTGAAACAGGTTTAAAAGGGGAAGAAAAGAGCCCTGTGGGGATTCAACCAGGTCTCCCGGTGGAACCCCCCCTGCTACCTTGGGCTGGTCTGGTGACTCTTCGACAGAGGAAGGGCCTCGGGGCTTATCTACTGAAGCTGCAGAGGAGGCGCACTGGAGGGAAGCGAAAAAACAGAAAAAAACAAAGGGGGAGGGCGCTGGGGTTCGAACCAGTGTCGCCATGTGGTAGAGCGGGGGATCAACCAGCTCGGCTACGTTAGGAGGTTCGGTAGGATCCGGTCGCTGTCTACTTAACCAACTAACATGCCCCGATCTGAAAACAGAGACAACGAGCGACGACGCCGGGCGAGGCAACGGCGGCTACTCTGGGGCTCTGCGCCCTCGAACACGACGGTGCGCGCGGGAAGACGCCATCGAGATGAAGGGACGAACCGAGAAGATGAAGCGCAACTACTGGCGGAGACACTACTCTGAACTCCAAAAGCTCGAACATGCCGGAGCACGCCGGGCGCGACAAAGACACGGGCCGGCGCCTACTCTACGGAGAACCAGCGACGACAAGAAGGAGCAGGGAGGATGTGGGGGTATACCTCCTTACCCTAGGACACGAGAACGGCGACGGAGACGGGCTGACGGCGACGAGATCGAGCTCTGAACCTCGCCGGATTCCCTGGCCGAGAAGAAGACAGAGCAGGGGCGTCGGCGAACTTGGCGATCCGGGCCTCCGTAGATGACGTCGTGGACGTAGTCGACGACGAGGAAGGAGATGGACAAGGGCCGCCGGGTCGTGGTGGCCGGAGAGCGCGCCGGCGATGGAGACGGGCTCCCAGCTGCGCTCGAGACCGAGCGGGGCGGCGAACTTGGGGGTTTTCTCACCTGGCGGCGGCGAGAGGAGAGGGAACCCTAGGGTTGGTCGATGAGGAGAGGGATAAGTAGGGGCTAGGTGGCGAGGACGAGCTCGTGCTCTCCGAGCTCGGGGTCCCCATGGCGCTGCGAGAGGAGAGGGAAAGGTGGGTGAGAAGCAACGGGCGGTCGCTGCAAGCGGGCCGGGGCGCTGCCACGTGGGCGGAATCAGTGGGGTAGACGCGAGCGTGGGTCTTGTGAAGGCGGGGAGAAGGGAACGAGCTGGGCTGGCGCGCTTCCCCCGGGCTGCGGGGCTGCGTGAAGCTGGGCGGTGAGTGGCCGAGGCCCAAGTGGGGAGGTGGAGCTGGGCTGGCAAGCTGCTGCTGCTGCCTCCTCTCTCTTCTTTTCCTTTTTAAAAATAAGAAGGAAGAGAAAAGAAAGCACAGGGAGGAATTAAATGATTTAGAGTGAAAGGAAAATATCCCCACACTCCTGGAATTCTCCACAATTTAAATAAATTGAAATGGACATTTTTAAAGGTAGAAAAATAATGCAAGTTTGGAAATATTTCAAACTTGTGCCATTTTTAACCTGACCATAACAACTTTAAATGAGGAGATTTTTGGCAGGGAGTCTTTGTGCAACAAGCAAGATTTTTAAGGAGAAGATGAACATTAATTGAGAGAGGGAATATATGGCATTTGAAAGAGAAAGAAGTAGAGGGAAGGAGGGGATGGTAATGCAAGTGAGGATGGCATAAGCAACCACATGACATGCAAGGGAAAACCACCACCATATGACATGTAAGAGAACACCACCATCACATGACAAGAAGGGAAAATGCAAGATAACAAGAGGCACAAATGCAATATGGCAAAAGAGCAAAACAAAGAAAAACCCAACATAACCAAACCAAAGAGGCCAAGCATGACAAGAACCCACAAGAATTGGATGAGGTCAAAATGATATATTGCCCAAAAAGGGGAAGTTTACATCCAGGGTGTTACAACACTCCACCACTACAAGAGGATCTCGTCCCGAGATCTAGGACTGAAAGAACTCCGGATACTCAGAACGGAGGTGATCCTCACGCCCCGGTAGCTTCTCGGTCGGAATGGTGTGACCACTTCACTTTCAGGAATTTGATTGACTTGTTGCGAGTCTTGCGCTCGGTTTCTTCAAGAATAGCAACGGGTGCTCATGATAAGAGAGATCTTCTTGAAGGTCAATCTCTTGAAGTTGATAGTGCGTTCAGAGCCTTGAAGCACTTGCGAAGCTGTGACACGTGAAACACATCGCACGCTTGCAAAGTTGGAAGGAAGCTCAAGTTGATAGGCGAGATCGCCTCTTTTCCCAATGATCTTGAAAGGACCCACGTATCTAGGGGCAAGCTTCCCTTTGATACCGGGCGACGAGTACCTTTCATTGGAGACGCGGAGGTAGACATGGTCTCCGATTTCAAAAGTCACATCACGGTGCTTATCATCATAATAGCTCTTTCGGCGCGATTATGCGGCTTTGAGATTCTCACGAATGACCTTGCACATTTCTTACGCTTCGTGATCAAGTCATTGCCAAGAAGTTGGCGTTCACTGTCTCGCACCAATTGAGAGGAGTACGGCACTTTCGCCATAGAGAATTTCGAATGGGGCCTTGCCGAACTCGCTTGGAAGCTGTTGTTGTAAGAGAACTCGGCATATGGAAGACAATCTTCCCACTTCATACCGAAGGAAATGACACAAGCCCCGAGCATATCTTCAAGAATTTGATTTACTCGCTCAACTTGGCCACTTGTTTGAGGATGGAAAGCTGTTTGAAACGAATGTTGGTGCCCATGGCCTTCGAAAAGACTCCCGAACTTGGAGGTAAAGATGCTGCCACGGTCGAAGAGATCACTTGTGGAATGCGTGCAAAGAGACAATCCTCGAGGTGTATAGCTCGCCAACCGAGCTGCAGTGATGGATTCTTTGATAGGAAGAAAATGAGCCACTTTAGTAAGCTTGTCAATGACAACAAAGATAGCATCATTTCCACGCTTGGACTTTGGAAAGCCAGGACTAAGTCCATTTCAATATGATCAAACTTCCATTCAGGAATAGCAAGAGGTTGAAGGAGACCAGCTGGTCTTTGGTGTTACGCTTTCACTCTTCTCGCAGACATCACACTCATTCACGAATTGAGCAATTTCTCGCTTCATTCGAGTCCACCAATATGATTGCTTGAGGTCATGGTACATCTTCGTACTTCGGGATGAATGGATAGAAGCGAATTGTGAGCCTCGTTCATAATGACTTTTCTCAGATCACCCTTAGGAACCACAATCCGGTCCTCAAAGAACAGTGTCTTTGTCATCAACATGGAAGCACTTGTACTTGGGAATGCCCTTGTCGATACCACGTTTCACTTTCTTCACCATGGTGTCCGAAGTTGAGCCTCACGAATCTGATCTTCCAAAGTAGGAGAGACTATGAGGTTGGCAAGAAAGCCTTGAGGAACAACTTGAAGATTCAGCTTATGGAAAGATTCACAGAGATCCGGTGAAAGGGCTTGAGGATTAGGCTGTTGCGAGAAGCTTTCCTGCTCAAAGCGTCTGCAATGACATTGGCTTTGCCGGAGTATACTCAATACTTGGGTTGTACTCTTGAATCATTTCGACCCATCGAGTCTGCTCGAGGTTGAGGTTAGGCTGAGTGAAAATGTACTTGAGACTCTTGTGATCGGTGAAAATGTCCACTTTCCTTCCCAACAAGAGATGTCTCCACGTAATCAATGCATGGACAATCGCCGCCAACTCAAGATCGTGAGTGGGGTAGTTCTTCTCTTTGGGCTTCAATCAAGCGAGATGTATAAGCCACAACTCTCTTCTCTTGCATTAACACAGCACCGAGACCTTGAAGAGAAGCATCACAGAACACTTCATATGGCTTGGATTCATCAGAGGAGTCGAGCAGAGCTGTGACGAGTTTCTCTTTGAGAGTCTTGAAAGCAACGCCACACTCGGGAGACCGGACATACTTCACATGCTTTCGAGGAGGTTGGAAAGAGGCTTTGCAATCTTGGAGAAGTTCTCAACGAATCTTCGGCAATAGCTTGCAAGACCAAGAAAGCTGCGGAGCTGCTTGACATTCTGAGGAGGTTCCCAATTGACAATTGCGGACACCTTCTCGGGATCAACAGCGATGCCCTTGGCAGAGATGATATGACCAAGATAAAGCACTTCATCAAGCCAGAATTCACATTTGGAGAACTTCGCATAGAATTGGTACTCTCTGAGCTTGTCTAGCACCAATCGCAAATGTTTGGCATGATCCTTCTTATTCTTGGAGAAGACCAAAATATCATCAAGATATACCAAGACGAATTCATTGGTGTAAGGATTGAATATGAAGTTCATCATCCGAGAGAAAGTTGGAGGAGCATTGACGAGGCGAAAGACATGACAAGTATATTCATAAGAACCAAAGCTTGTTCGAATCTTTGTCTTGGGAATATCTTGTTCACGAATCGAATCTGATGATACCCCATACGAAGGTCAAGCTTAGAGAACATGTAGCACCTTTGAGTTGCTCGAAAAGCTCATTGATGTTGGGAAGTGGATACTTGTTCTTGATTGTCTTCTTATTCAATGGACGGTAATCGACGCAAAGTCGGTCGGAGCCATCCTTCTTCCGGACAAAAGAACACCACAACCCCAAGGAGATGAACTCGGTCCGATCAAACCCAGACGCTCTTGTTCATCGAGCTGCTTCTTCAATTCCCTCAGCTCATCAGGTCCAAGCTTGTATGGACGCTTGCAAGCGGGTTCATGCGGGCTCAAGATCGATAACGAACTCGACCGGCGATGAGGAGGCATACCGGAAGCTCTTCGGAAAGACATCTTGGTACTCACAAACGATTTGGAATCGAGAGATGGCATTCAATTCGCCCTTCTCATTGAGAGAAAACAACCGAATGGTTTCATCACGAGAGGCATAGATGATCACATCATTAGAAGAATGAGTCAATTGAATTTCCACGCAGCACAATCAATCTGAGCTTTGTCTTTGAAAGCCATCCATTCGAGAATAAGATCAATATCCGAGTCACCAAGAACAATTGGTTTAGCAGAAATCTATAATCACCCATCTTGATACCGACATTCGAACCATCATGCTAGAGCTCAAACGCTTAGCCGGAGAAATAACTTGCATAGCTTTAGATAATTCTCTCGTATCAAAATTGTGCTTGATGCAAAAGGATATGACATGAAAGAATGCGATGCACCAAGATCAAATAAGACTTTTGCAGAATATCATTAATCGAAGATTACCCAATATCACATCGGAAGATTCTCCGCTTGAGCTGCATTCATCATATTGACCTTGGCATACTTTGGATTGTGCTTGACCTTTGCATTCTTGGAAGATTTCACGGAGGAGGAGGCGGAAGACGCCTCTGGTTGAAGCACTTGTTAGCATAGTGACCCTTTCTGCGGCACTTGTTGCAAGTGACCTCGAGAGCGGACGGTGGTAAGGAGCACTTGACCTTGGAGCTTGAGAATTAGACTTGTTCTCGATAGCTTGGGTTGGGTGGGTGGGAAGATCCACGGCCACCTGAGTTCTTCTCTGGTAAGGCCGACGGAACGGAGGAGGGGCAGTAAAACTTCTTCTGCTTGGCTGCCACTTGAGAGGACGAGGAGGACTGAACTGCATCCCCGATTCTCTTCTTAGAAGCCTCGATTTGAGCTGTGCTGCTTCTTGCTTGAGTGCCATGTTGTAGAAATCATCATACTTATCCGCTCAAACAGCACAAGAGGTAATTGCAGATCCTCTCTCGGACCGCCCGAATCGATAGATCATACTCCTTTCATCGTGTACATCTTGCTTAGCAAAACGAGCAAGCTTCTGGAACTGGATATTGTATTGATAGACAGACAAGGTGCCTTGCTTGAGATTGCGGAACTCCTCACGCTTGCTCTCAACAACACTCTTTGAATGTGATGAGCTCGGAAATCACGCGGAACTCATCCTGTAATGACACGACCTCCTCTCGAATCTTTGTATTGTGGAACCACTCAGCAGCCTTGATCCTTGAGTTGAAACGATGCAAACTTGACAAAGTCCTCAGTCCGACATTGCTACAATCAAAGTGCTTGCAGATGTCCACTAACCAATCATCGCCGTCTGTGGCCTCAACACGTAAACCGAAAGACTTCGCTGATTAGCGAGAAACCGACCGAGAGTAGCAAAGTGTGGCTGATTGTTGCCTTGACCTTGATTGCCTTGATTGCCTTGATTGCCTTGCCCTCGAGTACGTTCTTGCAAGAGCTGCAAAATCATCTCGAGCATTGGCATTGGTGGCTGCCATGATAGCTTGCCGTGCCTCCGACGGCGGAGGTGGAGGTGGAGGTGGAGGATTCTGATCGATCCCCATCATTGCGATCCGGATTCGACGCGTTGGCGGAGCCATCTCAAGAGGGTGACATCCGTTAGTCCTTTGATAGACAAATAGATAAGTAGAATCAACGGATAGAAATTGCAACATATAGTCTTCACAATAAACATTCAACAAGAATGAACGAATGAATTCCAAAGTTAATCATCACACATCCATTAAGGTGAGAAGCCACTTAGATAAAGATATGGAAACAACATCTGCCTTAGAAACAATTCAATATCACAATTGAAAACAAAAGGTTGGCTTCTAGAATGAGCGGAACAAACACATGATAGAGATTTCGCTCAAAGTGTTAGTGGTGGGGCCCACACGGCACGACGTATAGCGGACGTCACGAATGACTAACAAGACGTCCCGAATCAGCATAGCCAAGGATTCTTTAAGACGCCTCGCGACCACGTAGAATCGACCGTGAATGGGCGGACCACTAAACTTTGAACCCCAATCTCAAATCATACATCATTGGGAAGAATATCCCGTAAGCTACTAGAATTCCCACCTATAAACTCCCGAAACTTTACGGTTATGCAATCTGGTGTTGGGGATACAGGGACACAAAATATATCACCCAAACTAACAATACCTAGATCCATTGTATCCATCCGTCAACATATAACCAAGAAATCCTCGAAATCGTGTACCTCGACCTTGAAAAACATCCGTTATACAAGTCATGGCAATACTCCCTTTTCGCCACGAAGATCGGGCTATCGGGTTATCTCACCAACAACTGCACAAAAGAGATTTCGATGTCGGTAAAACTCGTATTCCAGAATCAGAACGATAAAATTGTGACGACAACACCTCGGAGCTCAACTCCCCGGACACCGCCACAACCCCTAAATGTCGAGGCACCAAGAACAATGTTCTCGTCACAAAACCATCGAACGATTCCAAGATACCCACGTGATCCTAAAAAATTTTTAGTGAAATTTGAGGAGAGAAGAGTCAAAACTCTACGTCGGGATACCTCACAGAGCGATGAAGGACCGAGGAGTAAAAAGAATCCTACTCTCCGATATATATAATCCTAAGACTCAAAACATTTTCCATTCTAGACTCAACAACGTCAGCAAACAATCAAGTAGGGGGCTCCTAAGTCGGGGAAGGCTCTGATTACCAACTTGTAACGCCCCCGATGCGGCTATATCTCCCACGTGTCGAGGCACGACTTAGAGGCATAACCGCATTGAAAGCAATGTCGCAAGTGGGGTAATCTTCACACAACCCATGTAATAATGAAGGGAAAGAGATACATAGTTGGCTTACAGTCGCCACTTCACACAGTACATTATTAAACATACATCATTCAGAGTACACTCAAGGTCCGACTACGGAACCAAAATAAAAGAAGATACCCCAAATGCTAGCACAGATCCCCGAATCATCCCAACTGGGCACCACTACGATCATCCGAAACGACACATAGTAACGACCACGTTCCTCGTCGAACTCCCACTTGAGCTCGGAGGAATCATCTCTTGACCGCATCGTCGGACCTGCAATGTGTTTGGAAGTATCTGTGAGTCACGGGGACTCAGCAATCTCACACCCGCGAGATCAAGACTATTTAAGCTTAAAGGTAGGACAGGGTAGTAAAGTGGAGCTGCAGCAAGCGACTAGCATATATGGTGGCTACTTCGCAAAAGAGAGCGAGAAGAGAAGCAAAGCACGGTCGTGAAACTAGTAGTGATCAAGAAGTGATCCTGAACTACTTACGCCGACATAACTCCAACACGTGTTCACTTCCGGACCACGAGAAGAGACCATCACGGTAACACACGCGGTTGATGTGTATTTTATAATTTGAGGTCAACTTTAGGTTTTCTACAACCGGACATTAACAAATTCCCATCTGCCTCATAACCGCGGGCACGGCTTTCGAAAGATATTACCCTGCAGGGGTGTCCCAACTTAGCCCATTATAAGCTCTCACGGTCAACGAAGGATTGTTCCTTCTACCGGGAAGACCCGATCAATCTCGGAATCCCGGACTACAAGACATTTCGACAGCAATAAAACAAGACCAGCAAAGCCACCCGGTTGTGCCGACAAATCCCGATAGGAGCTGCACATATCTCGCTCGTGGCACATCCGGATGAGACTAGCTACGAGTAAAACCAAGCCTCGAGTTTCCCGTGGTGGCCCCGCAGTAGCTCAGTTGGGCCAGCACTCAAGGAGCACCGTCCGGGGTTAAAATAAAGATGACCCTCGGCTCGCGAAAACCCGGGGAAAAAGGCTTAGGTGGCAAATGGTAAAACCAAAGTTGGGCCTTGCTTTGGACGAGTCTTATTCAAAGCGAATCGTCAAGGGGTCCCATAAATCACCCAACCGTAAGGAACGCAAAATCAAGGAACATAACACCGTATGACGGAAACTAGGGTGGCAAGAGGAACAAAACACTGCATAAGGCCGAGCCTTCCACCCTTTACCAAGTATATAGATGTGTTAAACATATAGCAGATATAAATATTGTGATAACCCCAACAAGTAACATGTTCCAACAAGGAACAACATCTCCATGTTCCAACAAGGAACAAACTTCAGCTTCACCTGCAACTAACAACGCTATAAGAGGGGCTGAGCGAAGCGGTAACATAGCCAATCAACGGTTTGCTAGGAAAGGATGGTTAGAGCTGACATGGCAATATGGGTGGCATGATATAGCAAGTGGTAGGCATCGCAGCATAGGCATAGCAAAAGAGCGAGCAACTAGCATAGCAAAGATAGAAGTGATTTCGAGGGTATGATCATCTTGCCTGCAATGTTCTCAGAGTTGTCGAAAGCTTGATCCTCGAAAACGTTCTCAACAGGTTCCTCGTAAGCGTTCTCGTCTCCCGGCTCTACCCAAAGCAACAACAAAACAAGGAACCACAATAAATCACGGTGCAATGCAATCAACATGATGCAAAACATGACATGATATGCATGATGGGATATGCAATGCTTATGTGCACTCCGGAAGGTAAATGAAAGACTAGGCATCATCTTGGCAAACCAAGCATGCCATCGAAAGATGAGATGATTTCGTTAGAAATCGATATAGAGATCACCGGAAACGGATGCACGGGTTGGATATGGTGGGCAAAACAAGAATGGGGAGAAACCTACATAACAGCATGAAGAAACAAAGCCATGCATGTGTGCAAACTACCTCAAAGCACAAATCAACTAAATATGCACATGAAAACAACACATAACCATGATGCAAAAGACATGAACATAAACTTACCCAAATGCAAAACTAATGCCACCACTGAGTTGGTGGGATTTTTCTACCCCAAAAACATATATAATATGTTAGGGTTGCAGTAGAAAAATCATCACAAAAACAATAAGTCAAAATCTGCCTAAAAAGGAAAATGACAGAAATGGCAATTTCCAGATTTGGAAATGTCCAGATTTGGACTTGCCTAAAACAGAAATGATACAGTGCTGGAAATGGAAAGGGAAAAAAAATGTGCATGGAGGAGGGTGCTGAGAGGTCGACAAGATGGCCCCTTGTCATAGAGACAGGGTGAAACAGGTTTAAAAGGGGAAGAAAAAAAGAGCCCTGTGGGGATTCAACCCGGTCTCCCGGTGGAACCCCCCTGCTACCACTAGGCTGGCTGGCGGACTCTTGACAGAGGAAGGGCCTCGGGCTTATCTACTCAAGCTGCAGAGGAGGCGACTTGGAGGAAGCGAAAAACAGAAAAAACAAAGGGGGAGTGGGCGCTACCGGGTTGAACCAGTCGCCGCGTGTGGTAGAGCGGGGATCAACCAGCTCGGCACGTTAGGAGGTTCGGTAGGATCCGGTCGCTGTCTACTTAACCAACTAACATGCCCGATCTGAAAACAGAGACAACGAACGACGACGCCGGCGAGGCAACGGCGGCTACAGGGGGCTCTGCGCCCTCGAACACGACGGGTGCGCGCGGGATGACGCCACTGAGATGAAGGGACGAACCCGAGAAGATGAACGCGGCAACTACGCGCGGAGACACTACTCTGAACTCCAAAAGCTCGAACATGCCGGAGCACGCCGGGCGCGACAAAGACACGGGCCGGCGCCTACTCTACGGAGAACCAGCGACGACAAGAAGGAGCAGGGAGGATGTGGGGGTATACCTCCTTACCCTAGGACACGAGAACGGCGACGGAGACGGGCTGACGGCGACGAGATCGAGCTCTGAACCTCGCCGGATTCCCTGGCCGAGAAGAAGACAGAGCAGGGCGCCGGCGAACTTGGCGATCCGGCCTCAGAGATGACGCCGTGGACGAGTCGACGACGAGGAAGGAGATGGACAAGGCCGCCTGGTCGTGGTGGCGGAGAGCTTGGCGATGGAGACGGGTTTCCAGCTGCGCGCGGGACCGAGCGGGGCGGCGAACTTGGGGGTTTTCTCACCTGGCGGCGGCGGCGAGAGGGAGAGGGGAACCCTAGGGTTCGGTCTGATGAGGAGAGGGGATAAGTAGGGGGCTAGGTGGCGAGGACGAGCTCGTGCTCTCCGAGCTCGGGGTCCCCATGGCGCTGCGAGAGGAGAGGGAAAGGTGGGTGAGAAGCAACGGGCGGTCGCTGCCAGGCGGGGCCGGCGCTGCCACGTGGGCGGAATCCAGCGGGGGTAGACGCGAGCGTGGGTGCGCGAAGGCAGGGAGAAGGGAACGAGCTGGGCTGGCGCGCTCTTCCCACTGGGCTGCGGGGCTGCGTGAAGCTGGGCCGGCGGAGTGGCCGAGGCCCAGGTGGGGAGGTGGAGCTGGGCTGGCAAGCTGCTGCTGCTGCCTCCTCTCTCTTCTTTTCCTTTTAAAATAAGAAGGAAGAGAAAATAAAGCATGTGGAGGAATTAAATGATTTAGAGTGAAAGGAAAATATCCCCACACTCCTGGAATTCTCCACAATTTAAATAAATTGAAATGGACATTTTTAAAGGTAAAAAATAATGCAAGTTTGGAAATATTTCAAACTTGTGCCATTTTTGAACCTGACCATAACAACTTTAAATGAGGAGATTTTTGGCAGGGAGTCTTTGTGCAACAAGCAAGATTTTTAAGGAGAAGATGAACATTAATTGAGAGAGGGAATATATGGCATTTGAAAGAGAAAGAAGTAGAGGGAAGGAGGGGATGGTAATGCAAGTGAGGATGGCATAAGCAACCACATGACATGCAAGGGAAAACCACCACCATATGACATGTAAGAGAACACCACCATCACATGACAAGAAGGGAAAATGCAAGATAACAAGAGGCACAAATGCAATATGGCAAAAGAGCAAAACAAAGAAAAACCCAACATAACCAAACCAAAGAGGCCAAGCATGACAAGAACCCACAAGAATTGGATGAGGTCAAAATGATATATTGCCCAAAAAGGGGAAGTTTACATCCAGGGTGTTACACCCGCTTTTGCGCGGGAGAGGATAGTTGGCTGGCAAGATTCAGTACCAGCGACCCAAGTACATCCGAAGTAAGGGATGGAAATGGAAAACCACGACGCAGCAAGGACCAGCGCCGGATTAAGGAGAATGGTCCAAAGAGCGGCAGTCAACGCCGGATTCAAAAGCTCACGGCGAGAACAATAAAAACTGCCCTTAAGGACAATAGCGATGAGCTATCCAACTTAAACAAAATCTTGGACAAGATATGCCAAATCCACAAGACTCGGGAAGCACGCAAACCATACCCACAGAGATTGTTGGGTCTTCAAGCAGTCCGCAGACTCAACGCCGAACACAAGGGGCTCGACACACCAAGTGAGGATGATGACGAGCACCACAAGCAGAGCCCCGGAAAACAAAAGAATTTCCCACAAGAAGTCAAAGCAGTAAACTTACTTCAAGTAAAAAAAGGGGAAAACAGAGCGGCACCCATGGAATTACGCGCCGCACAATCTACACCAGCGGAGTCCCAACAATGGTTGTCAAAACCAATTACCTTCGACCATTAGGACTACTCCAAAAGTATCCGGAACGCAGGATGGACTGCCTTGATACTAGAACCTATAATCGACGGTCTTAAATTTACGCAAGTCCTAATGGACAGTGGCCGTGATTTAAACCTGCTATATCAGGACACAATCCGCAACATGGGGATAAACCCAAACAGGATTAGCCATAGCAACACCTCCTTCAAAGGGGTAATACCAGGCTTGTATGCCCATTGTATGGGCTCCCTACTGCTAGAATTTGTGTTCGGCTCATCCGACAACTTCCGCCGCGAACAGTTAACCTTCCACATCGCCCCATTCAAAAGTAGCTATCAAGCACTCATTGGGCGTGAAGCTTTCTACCGCTTTAACGCAATACCGCATTATGCATCTCTTACACTTAAAATGCCCGGTCCACGCGGCAGCATCTCATTAAAAGGGAGTATTAAGTGTTACTCGAGCACGGAAGAACGTGAGACTACCTTGACAGCCCCACACCTATCCGTCTCCGCTAATCAAAGCACCTGAATAGGTCATTCAAACCCCGGACACGGCTAGACGAGTCCGGCGCCTACTAGCGACATGCCCCCATACAAGGGGCTGCACGCACGTACAACAAGAGACAATAAAGCTCAATTTTATTCACCTTCCGAACCGTACTCTGTTTATTTAATATAAAGTACATTTCTCGCACGATATTTTTTCTTTTCAGCTAAGTTCTTCTCTTTTACAGATGAACACCGTGCTACACCCGTCCAGAATACGGCACAATGGAGACACAGGCGCAGACGTGCATCAGGGACCCGTCGCAAGGATTCTTTTCAGATTAAGACCGTGCGTAAACCTTTTTTACTGTCTCTTGTTGATACACATCCCCCGGTTTCTTATTATAACCAAGGAGGAGGCTGGCGTTTTGGCATCGGCCGCACCACAATTTTTGCGCGTACCTGGACACCAGGGGCTTAGGGCATTATTCTGCCTGTTTTCATAAAGACCGAATACCTTAGGGAGTGTTCGGCGTCTCGAGTTAGGCCTTATATGCATCAGCTCCGAATCATGTCTTTGGTCAAATGTTGGGTTTGCCCGGCTCCCATGTTTTGGTACCTTACGTTCCGTCATATCGGCTAAGGTAGCGCTGGGAGAACCATTGTGATTGTGCCCCGATTGAGCTAGGTTGAGCACCTCAGTGGAGAAAGCTAAAACTGACTGTCATGATATAGCGTGAGACTGGTCAACCACTCGATGACCCAGCGGAATGTTTAGAATTCCCCCGCATTGGCGAAGGGCCGTTTCCGTCCGCACATACGCCCAAATTCGGGAGAGCGCGATGCCCCTAGGGGCTATATAGTAGCCCCACCATCGAGCTCCTATGGCTAAGTGAAAGTGATAAAGCATTATAGTCCGGTTGCCTAGTTTGCTACGCTATCACCTCCTTCATAGGACCAAGACGTTGGATTAAGTGTGAAAATGCGCCTTTTTTGCAAACACCCCCGCACTATGTGCGTGGGGGCTGAAGCCGAAGACTGCCATCTTTCAGGTTATATACACATATACATCAACGGCCGCACAGGAGGCGTTTTAATACTTGAACGCACAAGTATAAAAAGCTCTTATATTATATTGAAACATTGTTTTCACAAATCATACATGTCATTTAAACATAATATCCTTCGAGCACTGCGTCTCTATTAAACGAGCGCCCTGCAGGACTTCCTCAAAATAGTGCTCGGCGGTACTGCTTCGTCCGAAGTCTTGGGATGCAACGTCGATGGCCTTCATCTCCATGAAGAAGTCTTGACACGGGCAAGAGCCATCCGCGCTCCCTCTATGCATACTGACCGCTTCATTGCATCGATATGCGGTACCGCACCAAGGAACTGCTGCACTAAGCCAAAATAACTCTTCGGCTGGGGTCCGCCTGGCCACAAATGAGTCATGACATGCTTCATGGCAAGTCCGGATAATCGATTCAGCTCGGCCCATTCGGCCAACGATCGGTCAATGGAAGAGGACGCCCGGACTATGGAATTGCGACCAAAATAGCTCTTCCTTCGTGCCCCTTCCGCCTTGAAGTGCTCAATCGCGTCGCATAGCCGCCGCTAAGTCCAGATAAGCATCCTCCAAACTCCACAGCTTGTCCAACTGAGCATACTTCGGATCCGTGAACTTCCTCCGCAGCAGAAAAGGCTTTCCAGCAGCAACATCCATAGCCTGACGCAGCTCCTCCTTTGCAGCTCTCATTGCGGAGCGGGCATCCTTGGCTTCGGCGGTGGCCTTTTTCAGGTCCTCTTGCTCCGCTCGACGTTCTTTTTCAAGAACCCCGCAGCGGTTGGTAGCATTCTTCAACTTTATAGCCATACCGGCCATTTCCTCTTTGCTTCGGCAGTGAGCAGCCCGTTCGGCTTTTAGCTCTTCGGCCGCCCTTAACGCGGCCGCATTACTATTTCTGGCTTGCTCTTTAGCTCGGACGAGTTCCGCCCGCAGCTCCTCCACAGCAGCGGCACCACCTGCATTAAGCATACAAGTAGTAAGGCACGTGCGTCAAGCTCCCTTACCAGGTGTCGGTGTCAAAACCGGCGGATCTCGGGTAGGGGGTCCCGAACTGTGCGTCTAGGCGGATGGTAACAGGAGACAAGGGACACGATGTTTTACCTGTGTTGGGCCCTCTTGATGGAGGTAAAACCCACGCCATGCTCGATTGATATTGATATTGTGGATGTTTACAAGAGTGGATCTACCACGAGATCAAGGAGGCTAAACCCTAGAAGCTAGCCTATGGTATGATTGTAAGGGTTGTTGATGTTGTTCGATAGTCCCACGGACTAGAGCCATCCGGTTTATATAGACACCGGAGAGGGCTAGGGTTACATAGAGTCGGTTACAATGGTAGGAGATCTACATATCCAGATCGCCAAGCTTGCCTTCCACGCCAAGGAAAGTCCCATCCGGACACGGGAGAAGTCTTCAATCTTGTATCTTCATAGTCTTGGAGTCCGTTGATGATGATAGTCCGCCAATGATAGTTCGGTGATGATGGTAGTCCGCTATCCGGACACCCCTAATCTAGGACTCCTCGAGTAGCCCTGAACCAGGCTTCAATGACGATAAGTCCGGCGCAGATATTGCTTGGCATTGCAAGGCGGGTTCCTCCTCCGAATGATAGAAGATTGTGAACACCAGATAGTGTCCGCTCGCAAAATAAATTCCACATTCCACCGTAGAGAGAATAATAATATATACACAAGTTCAATCTGCCGACGCTTTTTTATGGCATGACGTCACACCACTACCAAGCCATCACTTGAATTGTTTTTACTTTACCACCTCGGCGCATTTAGCGAGGCGGTTTCCTTGGCACGCCTTGTCGAGCAGAGATCGTGTTTCCCTTAATCCGGGATTCTCATCAATACGAACGTGGGTAATCCCAACGCGCGTTCGCTCGCCACGCCTCTATCGGCGAGTCCCAAACGGTCACGGAGACGGCTCTTGGTATTCTCCTCTTTATAACGGGACCAAGGCTCGTTTTTTTTCTTCAATCCTTCATCGAATCCTCTCCCGCCCAAGTTCCAGCACCTAGAGCTCCAGATTCGAGCGCCGCGGACTTCCAACGATGTCCGGTTCCGACCTCCGGGGCGGTGGATGCCCTCCTCCGCCACGGAGGAGGACGTCTCAAGCCGCTGGAGGCCAAGTACATCTTACGAGATTTCGCACAGGTTGCTGCCAAGGGCAGGCCATCCCCACCCCGAGCCCAGCCGAGTATGTCGCTTTTGTATCCCACCTCCGCCGGGTTTAGGCTTCCGATGGATCCTTTTGTGATAGGGCTCATGTTTTACTATGGGTTGGAATTCCACGATTTGGCTCGAGTCCATCCTCCATATTTCCACGCTTATTGTCGCTCATGCGAAGCCTTCCTCGCGTCACCCCTCACTTCGCCTGTGGCTGCAGACCTTCAATGTGGCGCCAAGATGATCGGGGCGTCAGCGGAGTGTGGCGGGCGGCCATAAGTAAGAGGGCCGATGCCCCAGGGCCCGCTGGCTCCTTCCAAGAGGAGCTCGCCCGTGGCATCAAGAGTGGTTCTATATTACCGTCCCGAGGGGGCGCAGGCAAAAGCCGCCGCCCTTATTCCGCCCAGGACCTCCATGACGGTTGATGTCGTGGGTCAACCAAGGGCTCAACAAGGGGCCGTCAAAGGACGTGCCCCTACTGCAGGGCCGGATTCGAGATCTCCTAACGAGGGAGATTGATATGGTGGTGGTGATGCAGGTTATGCTGATTAGGTGTCTCCTGCCCTGCAAACGCCGCCCTCTCCGGCTATGGGAGTTCAATCCGGAGGGCCCACGGATTCTTCAACACTTCATGGGTATGACACCCCTGGAGATGTACAACTTATTCTTCGGATCGCAAGAGGTGCGTCCGGAATTGACCGAGGATGCTGGCCTAAGCTGCAATCGCCCGGATACTCAAGTAAGTAGTTTCGAGTCCGGACATACCGTTTGTTCGCATTTCGATGATTCGCTTTATGACCAACTTCCTTCTACACAGGAGTGGATAGCGGAAGCAAAATTAATACGGTGTCCGGCACCCCTCCCCGAGACCGCGCCGGATCCCGTGCTGGTCCGGATGCTTGAGGTTGCGCCTTCAGAGGAAGGCGAAGGGGAAAGCAGAAAGCTCTTGCCTCGCCTAAGGAGGCTCTTGAAAGAGGGGGATCGAGAATCCTCCCACCAAGGGGAGAAGAGGACTGCCTCCAAGGACCGGGGAAAAAGCCCTAAACGGGGAAGAAATCTTGCAGAGGGTCCTGCGTCCGGGGAGGCCCCGGCCGCACAATCTCCCTTAATGAGTCAGCCCTCCAACGAGCCGTAAGTAGAAAGAAAGGAGTCTTATAATAAAGGGCATCCCTATTTGTGCTTCTGAGGATAACTAAAGTTTTTACCTTGTAGTTCGGATCTCCGTCCTTCGCAGATGAGCTCGTCTTCGGGGGACCTTCGTCCGGAGATGATAGAGAGCGAGACGCCTCCGTCCGGGGCGCCGTTGGATAGGGCGGACGAGCCTGAAGTGTCGTCACGGAGGGAGCCCCCGGGTTTGGCAAAGCCGGATAGTTCGGCGCCGACTGGTGTACGGCTGAAGGATCTGCTTGAGAAGGCGTCTATCTCAGAAGATCAACACGCATTGATGAGCATGGTGATTGAAAGGATTTCGTCCGCCGAAGGCGGGTTGCACTATGCCGTCAGGAGTTTGCTGGCGGGGTTTGAGGTACATAAAAATGACACACCTTTTGACAGTTTTGCATATAGAATGCGCCCTGTATAGATAGTAGCCCCTGAGACTCGGTAGGTTGTCGAAATCGACAGCGCGTCGAGGATCAAAATCGCAGGTTTAAATTCCGCCGTGCCGATGCAGGTGGCGGTCGTCCGGGGCCAGCCGGACTGATGGAGTTGCTGAACTAAAGCGGCAACTCGATGCTGCGGATGCGGACATCACGCTGGTCAACAGGCGACTTGATGAGTCGCAAGGTAAGTGTTACTGCGCGGTCACTTGGTAAGGGAGCCGAAGCCATCTCCTTACAACATGTGCGTGAAATGCAGATAGTGCCGCTGCCGTGGAGAGCCTTCGGGCCGAACTTGCTCGAGCCAAGGAGCAGGCCAGAAGGAGTAATGCGGCGGCCTCGAGGGCGGCCGAGGAGTTAGCGGCTGAAAGGGCCGCACACTGCCGGAGCAGAGAAGAGATGGCCGAACTGGCCAGAAAGTTAAAAGATGCTACCGACCGCAATGAGGCTCTTGGGAAGGAGCGCCTAGCGGGGCAAGAAGACCTGCGGAAGGCCACCGCCGAAGCCAAGGATGCCCGCTCTGCAATGCGGGCTGTAAAGGAAGAGCTGCGCCAGGCCGGAGATATTGTAGCTGGTAAGCCTTTTTCGCTGCGCCAAGGTTCACGGATCCAAAATATGCTCACTGGGCTAACTGTGGCGTCCGGAGGACCTTTATATGGACTTAGCAGCGAGTGCGGCGGATGCCGTTGTGCATTTTCGCGGAAGGATCACCAGACGGAAGAGCTGTTTTGGTCTCAATTCCATAGTCCGAGCGCTCACTTCCGCTGACCGACCGCTTGGCTGAGTGGGCTGAGCTAAATAGGTTGTACGGGCTTGCTATGACGGATATAGTGACCCATATCCGGCCGGATAGGCCACAGCCGAAGAGTTACTTTGGCTTATTGCAGCAATTTCTTGGGGCGGTGCCGCATATCAAGGCGATGAAGCGGTTGGCCTGCATAGAGGGTGCGCGGATGGCGCTCGCCCATGTGAAGACACATTGGACAGAGATGGATGCCACCGTTGTTGCGACCCCGGGTTCGGATGATAACCGTTACCCGCCGAGCACGATTTTGGCGAAGTGCTGCGTGGTGCTCGTGTAATAGAGTCGCAGGTTTCAAAAATGTTACGCTTGAATGAACGCTTATATGATGTAAAACGATATTTATGATGTAAGCGCCTTTTATACTTGTGCGTTCAAGTAATAGAATATCTCCTATGCGGCCGCTCATGTATACGCGTGTATAACCCGAAAGACGACGATCGTCGGCTTCAGCCCCCACGCACAAGGTGCGGGGTGTTCGCAAAAAATAGCGTTTTCACACTTAATCCGACGTCTCGGTCCTGTAAAGGAGGTGGTAGCGTAGCAAACGAGGCAACCGGACTATAATGCTTTATCACTTTCACTTAGCCATGGAGTTCAAGGGTTGGGCTACGACATAGCCCCTCGGGGCACCGCTCTCTCCGAATTGGGCGCCAGATGTGCTGGCCGAAACGCCCTTCACAAAGCGGAGGAATCCTAAACATTCCCATGGTCGATCGAGTGGTTGACTAGTCTCTCGCTGTATCATGACGATCAGTTTTCGGCTTTCATCGAGGTGCTCGCCGGCCAATTCGGGCACAATCACAAGAGTTCTCCGAGCCGCGTTAGCCGATGATACGGAACGTAAGGCAGCAAAACACAGGAGTCGGGCAAACCCAACATTTGACCAAAGACATGATTCGAGCTGATGCATATAAGGCCTAACTCGAGACGCGAACACTCCCGAAGGTGTTCGATCTTTATAATAGCGGCAAAACAAAGCCCTAAGCCCCTTGTGTCCGTGCACGGCAGGTTCTTACGGCGCTGCCTATGCCAAAACGCCAGTCTCCACTCTGGTTATAATGATAAACCAGGGATTATAGCAACAAGAGACAAGAAGAAAGGTTTACGAGGGTCTTAGTCCGAAAAGAGTCCGTGTAACGGGTCCCTACCGCACGTCTGCGCATGTGTCTCCGTTGTGCGTATCCTCGGACGGGTGTGCATGCTGTTCATCCAGAAAAGAGAGGAACTTAGTTGGAAAAGGAATCATGCGAGAAAGTGCATAAAAGATTGAAATATAGGTTAATAAAGCTGAGCCTATGCTGGCTCATTATGTCTTATATGTACAAGCCCTTGTGAAGGGGTGTGCGGCTATGTAGCCCCTAGCTTGTTTATTCCGGACTCGTCCAGCCGTGTCCGGGGTCTCAAACGACCTTTTAATGGAATGATGCCACGTGGACCGTCATTTTAAGCGTAAGAGACGCGTAATGTGGTATTGCATTGAAGCGGACGAAAGCTTCCCTTCCCAATGATGCTTGATAGCTACTTATAAATGGGGCGACATGAAAGGTTAGCTTTTCTCGTCGAAAGTTGTCAGGTGACCCCGACGCAACTTCTAGTAATAATGAAACTGTGCACCTGGCGTAAGGGCCTGGCGCCACTCCTTTGAAGGAAGTGCGGCTATGCCGAATAGTAGTAGGGTCTATCCCAACTTGCGGATTGTGTCCGGATATAGCAGGTTCAAGTCACTGCCGCCGTCCATCAAAACCTGCGTTAATTGCAGTCCGTCTATTATGGGATCCAATATCAGGGCAGTCTATCCTGCGTTCCGGATACTCCTGGACTAATCCAGATGGTCGAAAGTGATTGGTTTTGACGTCCAATCTCGGTCCACTGGGGTGGATCGTGCGACACTTGTCTTAGCAAGTGCCGTGTTGGCTTTCCGTACTATCACGTGAAGCGATTTTACTGTTTTGACTTCTTGTGGGAAAGTCTTTGACTTCCGTGCTCTGCTGGTGGGGTTCGTCATCGTCCTCGCTTGGCGCGATCGAGGCCTTGTGTCCGGGCGTTGAGTCTGCGGACTGTTTAAAACCCAACAATTTCGGTTGGTATGGTTTGCAGGCCTTCCGGAGGTACTGTGGATTTGACATATCCGATCTAAAATTTTGTTTAAATTTGATAGCTCGTCTCTGTTCTCCTTAAGAGGCCGTGTTTTATTGTTTGGCCGCGAGCTTTTGAATCCGGCGTTTGACCGTCGTGCCCTTTGGGCTTTTTTCTTTATTCCGGCGCTGGTCTTTCCTGCGCCGTGACTTTCCGTTTCCATCTCTGATCTCGGATGTACTGGTCATTGGTGCTGCATCTTGCTAGCCAGCTGTCTTCTCTGTGCAAAAGCGTCATGAGGCTTGTTAGCGCGGCCATTGTTCTTGGCTTCTCTTGGCCGAGGTGTTCAAGCGAGCCATTCGTCTCGGATGTTGTGTTTAAAAGCTGCTAGGGCTTCAGCGTCCGGACGATCGACTATTTGGTTCTTTTTGGTAAGGAACCTGTTCAGAATTTATGACCGACTCTCCGGGCTGTTGGGTTATATGACTCAGATCGTCAGATCCGGAGGGCGGACATAAGTCCCTTGAAAATTTGCTCTAAACGCGTCCTCAAGCTCTTCCCAACTTCCAACAGTTTTTTTCGGGAGGCTTTTGAGCCAATGCCGAGCTGGCCCTTTGAGCTTGAGGGTAGGTATTTTATGGCGTGGAGATCATCTCCTCTAGCCATGTGTATGTGTAGTATGTAATCTTCTATCCAGACTCCGGGTCTGTTGTGCCGTCGTATGCCTCTATGTTTATGGGTTTGAACCCCGCTGGAAATTCATGATCCGGCACCTCATCAGTAAAACATAGCGGGTGTGCGGCGCCCAGATTTGGGTGTGCCGCTGTCTTGAAACACTGTCGCGTTGTGTTCCTTCCAGGGTCCTCTTTTTGGCCCGTAGATGGACCTAGTTGGGCCGTCCGTTTTCCTGAGGATTATAATTCGCTTGTGTGCAGCCCCGCTTGTCGCTTTGGGCCTGTCATCGGCGTCCATCCGCCAGCGGCCTCTTTATTTTTGTTGTGTAGGCTCTATGGCTTCCTCGTCAAATTCGGCAGCAACTTGCGCGGGTAGCTCTTAGTTTGATGGCCATTGCCATATTTGTCTGCAGTCTTGAATACTTTGCTCCACTTCATTACGAGTGTGTCTTACGCTATTTTGAGCTTCCGTTTAGCCTTCTTGAGACTTCTTGCGGTGGCGACGAGTTTTTGTGTATGTTCTTATGCTCCGGTGTTGTGTCCGGACTGTTGATTGCTCCCTGAAGGGGTTGATTATCCGGCTCGTCCTGTTCGTCGTCCGCTGGTTTGCCCTGCTCTATCGCTGGGTCGCTAGGAAGGCTGCTTTGGTCGAGGCGGGACTTAGGGCGGCGCCTACGTCGCCGTTTTGGCTGTTTATCGGCGAGACTATCCTCTGCCGTGTCCCGTTGTTCCTCGTTATCGCTTCCCTTTGGGGTGTCCACCATGTATATGTCGTATGATGAGGTGGTCTTCCAGTGTCCTGTAGGCACTGGTTCTTGGTAGTCTCCGGCATCGTCGTCCATACCGTCGATGTCTTCGGAGTCGTTGTCAAGTACGTCGGTTAAATCATCGACGGTGGCTACGAAGTGGGTGGTGGGTGGGCTCTGAATTTCTTCATCGTCCGCGTCCCAACCGTCCTGGCCGTAGTTCGCCAGGCTCTCCGGATAGCGAGAGATGCTTGATGAATTTATGATATCGCCAAGGGCGAGTCTTTGAAAGATGTCCGCAGCGGTGAACTCCATGATCGGCGCCCAATCGGACTCGATTGGCGGGGGCAGGAGGTTCGGAGTCGGCAGGAGTCCGCACCTCGGAGTCATGAGCTTTATGCGGGACAAGGTAAGTGTTCGGCTCTATCGCCGAGAAGTTGCAGCCCCGAGGCGGTGTCCAGCCATCCGTCCTCGATCCGAGCGATCGGCTCCGGACTATGAGTCGGGCGGATTCGTAGCGACCTCAAGGTGCTGTCCGTGGCATAGTTAGGTCATGCCCATCGTGACAGCGCGGCACCTTCGGCTGTGGCTCAGATCCATCGAAGATCAAGTCCCCGCGGATATCGGCCGTGAAGTTTAGGCTTCCAAACCTGACCTGACGGCCAGGGGCGTAGCTTTCGATCTGCTCCAGATGGCCAAGTGAGTTGGCCCGCAGTGCGAAGCCGCCGAATCTGAAGATCTGTCCGGGAGAAAAGTCTCACCCAGACTACGCCGTTGTCGATTGAGGAGGCCATCAAGCCTATCGGTGACGACACGAGGAACTCTCAATGAAAGCACCAATGTCGGTGTCAAAACCGCGGATCTCGGTAGGGGGTCCCGAGCGTGCGCCTAGGCGGATGGTAACAGGAGACAAGGGACACGATGTTTTACCCAGTTCGGGCCCTCTTGATGGAGGTAAAACCTCACGCCCTGCTCAATTGATATTGATATTGTGGATGTTTACAAGAGTGGATCTACCACGAGATCAAGGAGGCTAAACCCTAGAAGCTAGCCTATGGTATGATTGTAAGGGTTGTTGATGTTGTTCTGATAGTCCTATGGACTAGAGCCGTCCGGTTTATATAGACACCGGAGAGGGCTAGGGTTACATAGAGTCGGTTACAATGGTAGGAGATCTACATATCTGTATCGCCAAGCTTGCCTTCCATGCCAAGGAAAGTCCCATCCGGACACGGGGAGAAGTCTTCAATCTTGTATCTTCATAGTCTTGGAGTCCGGTCGATGATGATAGTCCGGCCAATGATAGTTCGGCTGATGATGGTAGTCCGGCTATCCGGACACCCCCTAATCCAGGACTCCCTCACCAGGCGTCCGCGAAGAAGTCGCATACCTTGTGACTCGTCAAACCGCTTATTGACAAGCGCAATGTCCGCATCTGCCTCGTCAAGTTGCCGCTTTAGTTCGGCAAATTCATCAGTCAGGCTGGCCACGGACGCCCGCCACCTATTTAGGAGTGGCGATATGTTATAATCGAGATTATGATCCTCGCACGCTGTCAATTTTGACAACATACCGAGTCTCGTGGGCTACTATCTATACATGGCGATTCTATATGCATAAGCGTCGGAAGGTACATCATTTTGCGTACCTCGAACCCCGTCAAGAAGCTTCGACGGCTTCATGCAATCCACTCTCGGTGGATGCAATTCTTTCAATCACCGTACCCATTAGCGCACGGTGATCTTCGAGATAACCGCTTCGCTCGAGCAGATCCTTCACTCCTCCGACCGCACACAGTTTTTGCGCGGACCTTCCGCCCCGCCGGACTCGGAAACCCTCCGCGACGACACCTCAGGGTCGTCCGCCTCGAATGAAGGTGCGACAGGTGGAGGCGTTTCGCTCTCCATCATCTCCGGAAGAAGATCCCCCGAAGACGAGCTCTGCTGAGAAGGGCTGAGATCCGAACTACAAGGTATAATTTCGGTTATCTTCAGAAATAAATACAGGGATGTCCCTTATTACAAGACCCCTTCTTTTTACTTACGGCTCGTTGGAGGGCTGATCCCCTTGGGGAAATAGTGCGGCTGGGTTACTTCCCAGCGCCGGACTCTACGACAAAGATTTCTTTCCCTTCTTTGAGGCCTTGACCTCCGGATCTTCCGAAGCGGTCCTCTTCTCTCCTTGGAGGGTGGGACTTTTGATCCCTCCTTCCTCGAAAGCCTCCTTCATGGAGGCAGTTGCTTCCCTGCTCCCCCCTTCGCCTTGTTTAAAAGGCGCGGCCTTCAACATCTTGGTCAGCATGGGATCCGGCGTGGTCTCTGGGAGGGGAGCCGGACACCTTATTAACTTTGCCTTGGCTATCCACTCCTGTTCAAGAAACGGCTCCCTTAAAGGGCATATATATGATAAATGACTTAACAGCCTGTCCGGTTACAAGGTTACTTACTTGAGTATCTGGGTGATTGCAGCTTAGACCTGCGTCCTCGGTCAAGTCCGGACACTTCTCTTGTGATCCGAAGAACAGTTTGTACATCTCCTTGGGCGTCATGCCCATAAAATGTTGGAGAGCTCGTGGTCCCTCCGGATTAAACTCCCACAGACGGAGGGGCCGACGTTTGCAGGGCAGAAGGCGCCGAATCAGCATAACTTGTGCCGCCACGACCAGATTGATCTCTCTTTCTTGGAGGTGTCGAATACGGCCCTGCAACAGAGGAACGTCCTTGGACGGCCCCCAGTCGAGCCCCCGGTTGACCCATGATGCCAGCCGCTATGGTGGACCAGAGCGGAAGGCGGGTGGCGCCACCCATTTGGTGCCCCTGGGAGCGGTGATATAAAACCACTCCCATTGCCACAAACCAAGATCCTCTTGAAAAGAGCCCTCGGGCCACGGAGCATCAACACACTTGCTTATGACCGCCCCTCCGCACTCTGCTTGTTGCCCCTCGATCATCTTCGGCTCCACCTTGAAGGTCTTGAGCCACAATCCAAAGTGAGGGGTAATATGGAGGAAGGCCTCACATACGACAATGAATAACGAGATATGGAGGATGGACTCCGGATTCAAGTCATGGAAATCCAGCCCATAATAAAACATGAGCCCAAGACAAAGGGATCCGTCGGAAGCCTAAACCCGAAGGAAGTGAGACACTAACACCACGCTCTCGCCGGGCTCGGGAGTGGGAATGACCTGCCCTGGAGCAGGAAGCCTATGCGAAATCTCGCTGGTGAGATACCTGGCGTCTCGCAACTTTAGCACATCTTCTTCTGTGACGGAAGAAGACATCCATCGACCGAGCTGGTCGGAGCCGGACATCGTCGAAGGTCCGAAGCGCCTAAATCTGAAGCTTTGGGTGTTAGAACTCGAAGCGCGAGGCAAACTCGATGGAGGGTGGAAAAAAGAAGAGGGCCTTGGTCTCATTATAAAGAGGTTGAATACCAAGAGCCCTCCCCATGGTCGATTAGGACTCGCCTTCGATAGAGGAGGCGTGCCAACGGGCACGGTTGGGTTACCCACGTCCGCATTTCATGAGAATCCCGGAATAAGGGGGCACGATCTACGCTTTGATAAGACGTGCCAAGGAAACCGCCTCGCTAAACGCGTTGAGGCAGGACAGTAAAAAACGATTCATATAAAAGCCTGGCCGTGGTGTGATGTCACACCGCGGAATACGTCAGCAGATCTGTGCAAAAGTTATTCTCTCTACGGTGGTATGTGGAACTTGTTTTGCAGAGCCGGACACTATCCTTGTGTTCAAAACCTTCTATGAAGTATTCGGAGGAGGAACCCACCTTGCAATGCCGAAGACAATATGCGCGCCGGACTCGTCGTCATTGAAGCCTGGTTCAGGGGCTACTGAGGGAGTCCTGGATTAGGGGGTGTCCGGATAGCCGAACTATCATCTTTGGCCGGACTCCTAGACTATGAAGATACAAGATTGAAGACTTCATCCCGTGTCCGGATGAGACTTTCCTTGGCGTGGAAGGAGAGCTTGGCGATACGGATATGTAGATCTCCTACCATTGTAACTGACTCTGTGTAACCCTAACCCTATTCGGTGTCTATATAAACCGAAGGGTTTTAGTCCGTAGGACGAACAACAATCATACCATAGGCTAGCTTCTAGGGTTTTAGTCCCTAGGACGAACAACAATCATACCGACACGTATTGTATTGTTGCCATCGAGGATAAAAATATGGGGTTTATATCATATTGCTTGAGTTTATCCCGCTACATCATGTCATCTTGCTTAATGCGTTACTCTATTCTTATGAACTTAATACTCTAGATGCATGCTAGATAGTGGTCGATGTGTGCAGTAATAGTAGTAGATGCAGAATCGTATCGGTCTACTTGACACAGATGTGATGCCTATGTTCATGATCATGCCTAGATATTCTCATAATTGTGCGCTTTTCTATCAATTGCTCGGCAGTAATTTGTTCACCCACCGTAATATATGCTATCTTGAGAGAAGCCACTAGTGAAACCTATGGGCCCCGAGTCTACTTTACATCATATAAGTTTCGATCTATAATTCTAGTTTACTATTTATTTTGCAATCTTTACTTTTCAATCTATACAACAAAAATACCAAAAATATTTATCTTATTATCTTTATCAGATCTCACTTTTGCAAGTGGCCGTGAAGGGATTGACAACCCCTTTATCGCGTTGGTTGCAAGGTTCTTGATTGTTTGTGCAGGTACTAGGCGAATTGCATGTAGTCTCCTACTGGATTGATACCTTGGTTCTCAAAAACTGAGGGAAATACTTACGCTACTTTGCTGCATCACCCTTTCCTCTTCAAGGGAAAACCAAGGCATGCTCAAGAGGTAGCATTCCCATCTAGATTTCCAGGTCTTTGGTATTCACAAAGATCTGCATGCCAACACGCAGGCGCCCCTGAGCCTTGGTCTTGATGTTTGTCGATGGTGTCAGGACTCTCAGGCTCAAGGGTGGCGGCCTTGCTGGTGTTGGGCAAGTCGCCCCGACAAGGCTCTTGCCGGGGCTGTGTAGGCCGCCCCGGCAAGGGTCTTGCCGGGGGAAATCCACCTTGCCCCTTTGCTCTTCATGCTTCTGGCCTGAGTGCTGCCTCGGCAGCCTTGTACCTTCCCTTCCTCTGCCCCGCCAAGCCCGGCCGCAGGTGCGGCTATGACTGCCCGTGCACAAGTGAAGGGGTACAGAAAGGCCCCTAGTTTTGTACACCGACAGGCGCGCCCCCACCCTTGTGGGCCCCTCATGACTCCGCCGACCTATTTCTTCTGCCTATCTATTCTCAAATATCCCAAAACCTTCCAGGAGAGCCACGAAACCACTTTTCCACCGCCGCAACCGTCTGTACCCATGAGATCCCATCTAGGGGCCTTTTCTGGAGTCTTGCCGAAGGGGGATTCGATCACGGAGGGCTTCTACATCAACACCATTGCCTCTCCGATGAAGCGTGAGTAGTTTACCACAGACCTGCGGGTCCATAGCTAGTAGCTAGATGGCTTCTTCTCTCTCTTGATGTTCTTGGAGATCTATTCGATGTAATACTATTTTGCGGTGTGTTTGCCGAGATCCGATGAATTGTGGATTTATGATCAGCTTATCAATGAATATTATTTGAATCTCCTCTAAATTCTTATATGCATGATTTGATATCTTTGCAAGTCTCTTCGAACTATCGATTTGGTTTGGCCAACTAGATTGGTTTTTCTTGCAATGGGTGAAGTCCTTAGCTTTGGGTTCAATCTTGCGGTGCTCGATCCTAGTGGCAGGAGGGGAACCGACATGTATTGTATTGTTGCCATCGAGGATAACAAGATGGGGTTTCATCATATTGCTTGAGTTAATCCTGCTACATCATGTCATCTTACTTAATGCCTTACTCTGTTCTTATGAAGTTAATACTCTAGATGCAAGCAAGAGTCGGTCATGAGTGGATTAATAGTAGTAGATGCAGAATCATTTCGGTCTACTTGACACGAACGTGATGCCTATATTCATGATCATTGACTCAGATATCATCATAACTTTGCGCTTTTCTATCAATTGCTCAGAAGTAATTTGTTCACCCACCATAATAATTTCTATCTTGAGAGAAGCCTCTAGTGAAACCTATGGCCCCCGGGTCTACTTTCCATCATATAAATTTCCGATCTACAATTTTAGTTTCCTATTTACTTTCTTTGCAATCTTTTACTTCCCGTTCCATAAACCAAAAATACCAAAAATATTACTTTACCGTTTATCCATCTCTATCATATCTCACTTCGCAAATAACCGTGAAGGGATTGACAACCCCTTTATCGCGTTGGGTGCAAGTTGGTGTTTGTTTGTGCAGGTATTCGGTGGCTTGCGCGTTGTCTTCTGCTGGATTGATACCTTGGTTCTCAAAAGCTGAGGGAAATACTTACTCTACTTTGCTGCAACACCCTTTCCTCTTCAAGGGAAAGACCAATGCAAGCTCAAGAGGTAGCAAGGTGCACCAGGTGGGCACAACCCACCTGGGCGTGCCAGGACCCCCAGGCGCTCCCTGGTGGGCTGTGGTCCCCGTGTGGGCCCCCGTCACTTATCCCTTCATCCCACTTCATCACCTACCTCTAGAAAAAATTCACCATTGCTCTCTCTCTCTCTTGTGTTCTTGCTCTCAAACCCGCGGATTTCGATCTCTTTGCTCAAAGCTCTATTTATGAAACTGTTTCGGGGGATTGTTGATTGGTATGTGACTCCTCCGTTTGCCCAATTAGTTTTCGTTTTAGTGGTTTATAATTTGATTAATTAGCTACTCTTGGTGCTGCTATAGATGAGCTTGCATGTTGAATTCTTAGAGTTTAAAGTAGTTTGAATGCTTGCTATGGCCTCTAGGCATCCCTATGAGTAGTTCCTATCAATATTGTAAAGTTTTGTTGATGAATTTTTGTCACCTTAATTTTTTCACAAAATTGTACGCGAATATGATGAACCTTTTTGGAAGGAGTTATTCGAGGAGGAGATCCTTGGGGGCATCCTCTAGTGATAGCTCTGCTCGTCGGTCTTATGTCGAACCAAGTGAGAGTTCCATACGAGATGCCACTACCTAAACATGCTTATGGCCATGTGATGATTATATGGTGAGTGTGGGCATTAAGGAGGAATTTGAGCAATATGTTCACAATGCCGACCTCGGTCCTTACAGTTCAGATAAGTGCAATCAACACCACACTCTCATCGAATCATTTGTCAAAGGATTTAAATTCCATCCCCGTGAGTCTAGGGTGTCATTTAAACTGTATGAAAATTCATTTACCATATCACTAGAAAGGTTTGCTCACCGCTGCAAAATTCCATTCTGGGGTTCGCTTGACGAACCATCAAGAGCTGAGTTCGAAACATTTTTGTCTAGCCTTTGCTATGGTGGGAATAGAGGAGTGACGCAAGGTAGAATAAAGAGCATTCATTTGCCCGTAATTCAGTACTTTGCATTATTCAATGGGAAATGTATTATAGGCAAACAAGATTGTAGTACACTTTGTGCTCCAGACTTGAGCCTCATACGTGTCGCTCTCACTAGTGACAAAAGCTATAATCTTGGAGCGATTGCTGCATGTAGGTTGCAACACAACGCTAATAGTGGTTATTTTTATGGTGGAATTTATGCCACACGCTTAGCAATAGAGCTAGGTGTTGCACCTTTTCCATATGACCCTATTTTACCCATGCAATATTTACACTTTGATACTATGAAGCGTCATAAGATCCTTAAGGGTAAACCTGATAATTTCACCTATAAATTGATGTTTAATCAAGACTCCGTTGTATACACATATTTGCCTGCGCCTGCTCTCTTAGACTATCACAACAGGGGAAGATATTTTGTTCTTGAGAGCGAGGCCAGAGCCCACAACGCAACGGTTGTGGCTGCACGGAAGGCTGAGACATCTGCACCAAGAGCCTCCGTGAGCTACCACTCTGACTATTATCCAGGCTACTGATCGATTACCAAGTTAGTCCAAGATCCTAAGCTTGGGGGAGTACGTATTCCCACCGACATTACATTCATGTTCACATATTTCAGTTGTCGGTGTTCACACTTTTTCATTGTATTATCCATGCTTAATTTTATTTTCTCGCTTTGTTCTTGTGTGTTTGAAAAACTTTGAGAAAATACAAAAATATTTCCTGCTTCTTTTTTATTTTCCTTTCTAGAGTAGTTAGCTGTAGCACTAAAAAGAAAACTGAAAAAGATTTCTGTGTTCTTCTTTTGCTTGTTGGGAGCTTTCCAGTGTAAATAGTTTTTCTCGTTTTTGCTTTTCCCTTTTATTTGCTTCTTTCAGATATAACCAAAAATATTTCAGTGTGTTTCTCTGAATTTCTTTTCTTCTTATCGAGTCGTACAAAGGAGAAGACCACGATGAAAATGTTGAGTGGCTCTCATATGCATAATTGTTGATCTAACAAAGAGCCCATTTTACCTTGTCTTCTCCTGTTGAATAAAATGTTTGCAGATTCCAGCTTAGTCCACGGCACTCTTGCACTATTATTATTTTCTTATCATTTGGTCGTGCAAGTGAAAGGCAATAATGACGATATTCGATGAACTAGTCGTGGTAGAGAGAAACGGGTATGAACTAGACTTGTTCTGTTTTTGTAAATATGTTTAACCTAGTATCCATGATTCAACCCATTATGATTAAACATGTTTGCAATGAAAATTAGAGATTATAGTTTCTCATGCCATGCATAAGTAGCTGGGAGTGGATAATGATTTATCTTGGATGTCAACATTGCCTTAAAATGATTGTGATGTAGTATGATGATATGGTATCCTCCTCTGAATGTTCGAGTGGCTTGACTTGGCACATGTTCATGCATGTAGTTGAATCAAAACCAACATAGCCTCTATGATATTTATGTTCATGGTGTTCATATCCTACTCATGCTAGTGCCCAATGTTACTTATGCATAATGCATGTTCATGACCGTTGCTGCTCTCTAGCTGGCCGCTTCTCAACCTATTTGCTAGCCTTCGCCTGTACTAAGTGGGAATTCTGCTTGTACATCCAAAACTTAAACCCAAGTTATTCCAGAAGAGTCCACATACCTACCTATATGCGGTATTATCCTGCTGTCCTAAGTAAATTTGCATGTGCCATCTCTAAAAAACATCAAATAAATATCCTTTTTGTGTGCCTGGATCGTTCATGGAACGACAGGAGGTAGTCGGTATCTTCCATGCTAAGCGGGTTATTCTCAGGTCGAGTGTTTATTCATTCGCCATCTCACGAGAAAAGGGCAGTAATAGGATGCCCGGTCCCAAACTGCAAAAAGAATTGATCTCTCAAATAATCAAACAAAAACTCCCAATGGAGTCATAACCTTTACTTTTCCGCTTGGGAACCGCCACTAGCGTGCTTAGCATGGAAGATATTGATAACTGATAGTCGTGAAGTAAACAAGAAGGGTGCATGTCTCAAAATATCATTTACCTCTGTTTTAAAAACTTGAGCTCTGGCACCCCTGTGAATCACTGCTTCCCTCTGCGAAGGGACTATCTATTTATTTTTTATGTTGTGTCATCACATTCTAAAATAAGCGCCAGAACTTGAGAGCACTGCTGTCATGCTGGTGCATTGTGTGTAGCTAATGTTGGGTGCATCACGACTAGATCTTTTCTACCATGAATTACAATGTTTAGTCGCTGCTTGAACTTTGGAGGTGCTCTGCATTTATGTTTTGCGGTCTCAGAAAGGGCTAGCGAGATACCACTATTGTCATATTATATCATGGTTGTTTTGATAACGTGTTGCTGTTTCAGATATCTTATTATTGCTCGCTAGCTGCTTATGTCATTGATATGAGTTAATATAATATTTAAGAGTTATTGTCGACATGGTTAGTTATAATATTGGCTGAAAACCTGGGTGTTGTTTAAGCTTATTTACGCAAACAAGAGCAAAAGAGTTCATAATTTTTTTTCTTTTTCACTTTCAGTTTATCAGCTGAATTTCTTGAGGACAAGCAAAGGTTTAAGCCTGGGGGAGTTGATACGTCTCCAACGTATCTACTTTTCCTAATGCTTTTCCTCTTGTTTTGGAATCTAATTTGCATGATTTGAGTGAAACTAACCCCAAACTGACGCTGTTTTCAGCAAAACTACCATGGTGTTGTTTTTGTGCAGAAATAAAAGTTCTCGGAATGGAATGAAACTTTGCGAGGAATTTTATGTCAATAAAGAGAATTTCTGGAGCCAAGAACCACCGGAGGGGGGCACCTGGGTGGGCACAACCCACGAGGGCACGCCACCCCCTCCAGGCATGCCCAGGTGGGTTGTCCCCACCTAGTGGCCCCGTAGACTCTGAAACCTATGCTATAAAATCACATTTTTTCCAGAAAAAAACAGAGAGAAAGAATTATCGCATTCCACGAGATGGAGCCGCCGTCACCTCCTGTTCTTCATCAGGAGGCCAGATCTGGAGTCCCTTTGGGGCTCCGGAGAGAGGGATCTTCGTTCTTCATCATCACCAACCCTTCCCCATCGCCAATTCCATGATGCTCCCCATCGGGAGTGAGTAATTCCTTCGTAGGCTCGCTGGTCGGTGAGGAGTTGGATGAGATTCATCATGTAATCGAGTTAGTTTTGTTAGGTCTTGATCCCTAGTGTCCACTATGTTCTGAGATTGATGTTGCTATGACTTTGCCATGCTTAATGCTTGTCACTTTGGGCCCGGGTGCCATGATTTCAGATCTGAACCATTTATGTTATCACCATTATATCCATGTTCTAGATCTGATCTTGCAAGTTATAATCACCTACTACGTGTTATGATCTGGCAACCCCGAAGTGACAATAGTCGGGACCACTCCCGGTGATGACCGTAGTTTGAGGAGTTCATGTATTGACCATGTGTTAATGCTTTGCTCCGTTTCTCTATTAAAAGGAGGCCTTAATAACCCTTAGTTTCCAATATGGACCCCGCTGCCACGGGAGGGTAGGACAAAACATGTCATGCAAGTTCTTTCCATAAGCACGTATGACTATTTACGGAATACATGCATACATTATATTTATGAACTGGCGCTAGTGATGTATCACCCTAGGTTATGACTGTCACATGATGAATATCATCTAACGAATTACCGATACAATTCCTACGAATTTCCTACATATTGTTATTGCTAAGTTACTAATACTATTGTTACTGTTGCACTTGATACAAAATCACTGCTATCACTATTACCGTTACTATTGCTACTGCTACTATTATCAAAACTATCATACTAATTTGCTACTGATCACATTGTTGTAGATAATTAATCTCCAAGTGTGGTTGAATTGACAACTCACCTGCTAATACTTACAAATATTATTTGGCTCCTCTTGTGTCGAATCTATAAATTTGGGTTGAATACTCTACCCTCAAAAACTGTTGCGATCCCCTATACTTGTGGGTTATCAGCTCCCACTCACTTTCTTGTAAATACATGCCTCACCATAAGTCTGTATAAAACCATATGCTTTGATCACCTCATCAAAGCGTATATTCCAACTCTGAGATGCTTGTACGAGTCCATAGATGGATCGCTGGAGCTTGCACACTTTGTTAGCACCTTTAGGATCGACAAAACCTTTTGGTTGCATCATATACAACTTTTCTTTAAGAAATCCATTGAGGAATGCAATTTTGACGTCCATTTGCCAGATTTGATAATCATAAAATGCGGCAATTGCTAACATGATTCGGACGGACTTAAGCATCGCTACGGGTGAGAAAGTCTCGTCGTAGTCAACCCCTGGAACTTTTCGAAAACACTTTTGTGATAAGTCGATCTTTGTTGACTGTGATATTACCATCAGCATCCGTCTTTCTCCTGAAAATCCATTTATTATCAATGGCTTGCCGATCATTGGGCAAATCCACCAAAGTCCACACTTTGTTTTCATACATGGATCATATCTCAGATTTCATGGCCTCAAGCCATTTATCGGAATCTGGGATCATCATAGCTTCTTCATAGTTCGTAGGTTTGCCATGGTCTAATAACATGACTTCCAGGATATGATTACCGTACCACTCTGGTCTGGAACATGCTCTATCCGACCTACGAAGTACAGTAGTAACCTGATCTGAAGTTTCATGATCATCATCATTAAACTTCTCTCTAGTTGGCGTAGGCATCACGGGAATGGATTTCTCTAATGTGCTACCCTCCAATTCGAGAGAAGGCACAATTACCTCATCAAGTTATACTTTCCTCACACTCACTTCTTTGAGAGAAATTCCTTCTCTAGAAAGGACTCATTCTTAGCAACAAAGATCTTGCCTTCGAGTCTGTGGTAGAAGGTGTACCCAATTGTTTCCTTAGGGTATCCTATGAAGACACACTTCTCCGATTTATGTTCGAGCTTAGCCTTTTGACATAAGTATCGCATCCCCAAACTTTAAGAAACAACGGCTTAGGTTTCTTGCCAAACCATAGTTCATACGGTGTCGTCTCAAAGGATTTAGACAGTGCCCTATTTAACGTGAATGCAGCTGTCTCTAATGCATAACCCCAAAACGATAGTGGTAAATCGGTAAGAGACATTATAGAACGCACCATATCTAATAAAGTACGGTTATGATGTTCGGACACACCATTACGCTGTGGTGTTCCAGGTGGCGTGAGTTGTGAAACTATTCCACATTGTTTTAAATGAAGCTAAACTCGTAACTCAAATATTCGCCTCCGTGATCAGATCATAGGAACTTTATTTACTTGGTATGATGATTCTCCACTTTACTCTAAAATTCTTTGAACTTTTCAAATGTTTCAGACTTGTGTTTCATCAAGTAGATATACCCATATCTACTCAAATCATCTGTGAAGGTCAGAAAATAACGGTACCCGCCACATGCCTCAACACTCATCGGACCGCGTACATCGGTATGTATTATTTCCAATAAGTTATTAGCTCACTCCATTGTTCCGGAGAACGGAGTTTTAGCCATCTTGCCCATGAGGCATGGTTTGCAAGTATCAAATGATTCATAATCAAGTGATTCTAAAGTCCATCTGCATGGAGTTTCTTCATGACACCAATATGATCTAAACGGTAGTGCCACAAGTATGTTTCACTATCATTATCAACTTTGCATCTTTTGGCATCATTATTATGAATATGTGTATCATTACGATTGAGATTCAATAAACCATTCACATTGGGTGTATGACCATAGAAGGTTTTATTCAAACAGAACAACAATTATTCTCTGACTTAAATGAATAATCGTATTGCAATAAACACGATCTATTCATGTTCATGCTCAACGCAAACACAAAATAACATTTATTTAGGCTCAACACTAATCCTGGAGGTAGAGGGAGTGTGCGATGGTGATCGTATCAACTTTGGAATCACTTACAACACACATCGCCACCTCGCACTTAACTAGTCTCTGTTTATTCTGCAACTCCTGTTTCGAGTTACTAATTGATACGTCTCCAACGTATCTATAATTTTTTATTGTTCCATCCTATTATATTATCTGTTTTGCATGTTTAATGGGCTTTATTATGCACTTTTATATTATTTTTGGGACTAACCTATTAACCGAAGGCCCGGTGCAAATTCTTGTTTTTGCCTATTTTAGTGTTTCGCAGAAAAGGAATATCAAACGGAATCCAAACGGAATGAAACCTTCGCGAGGATCGTTTTTGGAACAAAACGCAATCTAGGAGACTTGGAGTGGACGTCAAGGAAGCAACGAGGCGGCCACGAGGCAGGGAGGCGCGCCCAGGGGGTAGGCGCACGCCCCTACCCTTGTGGGCCCCTCATAGCTCCACCGACAAACTTCCTTCGCCTATATATACTCTTATACCCTGAAAACATCTAGGAGAGCCACGAAACACCTTTTCCACTGCCGCAATTTTCTGTACCCGTGAGATCCCATCTTGGGGCCTTTTCCGGCGCTCCGCCGGAGGGGGAATCGATCACGGAGGGCCTCTACATCAACACCATGGCCTCTCCGATGATGTGTGAGTAATTTAGCACAGACCTTCGGGTCCATAGTTATTAGCTAGATGGCTTCTTCTCTCTCTTTGGATCTCAATACAAAGTTGTCCTCAATCTTCTTGGAGATCTACTTGATGTAATACTTTTTGCGGTGTGTTTGTCAAGATCCGATGAATTGTGGGTTTATGATCAAGATTATCTATGAACAATAGTTGATTCTTCTCTGAATTCTTTTATGCATGATTTGATATCTTTGCAAGTCTCTTCAAATTGTCGGTTTAGTTTGGCCTACTAGATTGATCTTTCTTGCAATGGGAGAAGTGCTTAGCTTTGGGTTCAATCTTGCGGTGTCCTTTCCTAGTGACAGCAGGGGCAGCAAGGCACGTATTGTATTGTTGCCATCGAGGATAAAAAGATGGGGTAATATCATATTGCTTGAGTTTATCCCTCTACATCATGTCATCTTGCCTAATGTGTTACTCTGTTCTTATGAACTTAATACTCTAGATGAATGCTGGATAGCGGTCGATGTGTGGAGTAATAGTAGTAGATGCAGAATCGTTTCGGTCTACTTGTCACGGACGTGATGCCTATATACATGATCATGCCTAGATATTCCCATAACTACGCGCTTTTCTATCAATTGCTCGATAGTAATTTGTTTACCCACCGTAGAATATACTATCTTGAGACAAGCCACTAGTGAAACCTATGGTCCCCGGGTCTATTTTCCATTATATTAATCTCCCGTCAACTAGCTATTTCTGTCACCATTTATTTTGCAACCTTTACTTTTCAATCTATAGAACAAAAATACCAAAAATATTTATCTTATTATATTTATCATATCTCACTTTTGCAAGTGGCCGTGAAGGGATTGACAACCCCTTTATCGCGTTGGTTGCAAGGTTCTTAATTGTTTGTGCAGGTACTAGGGATTTGCGTGTAGCCTCCTACTGGATTGATACCTTGGTTCTCAAAAACTGAGGGAAATACTTACGCTACTTTGCTGCATCACCCTTTCCTCTTCAAGGGAAAACCAACGCATGCTCAAGAGGTAGCAATAAGGATTTGTGGCGCTGTTGCCCGGGAGATCTACGCACAAGTCAAGACATACCAAGTACCCATCACAAAGTCTTATCCCTCGCATTACATTATTTTCCATTTGCCTCTTGCTTTCCTCACCCCCACTTCACCTTTGTCGTTTTATTCGCCCTTCTTCCGTTCGATCTTTTGTTTGCTTGTGTTACCATGTACCTTCTTTTTGCTTGCATCTTCGCTTGCTAAAAGTTTATGGATCCTCATCCACTTGCTAATCTCTTTAAGAGATTCAATTATGATAAACCTATTGCTAGTGAGTTGAGTGCACTAGATTATCTTTATGAGGTTTTGCTTGAAATTCGTGAATCTGAAAATTTTGATGAAAATGTTTATGAAGAGATTCACGATAGCTCCTTGAATAAAAAGCATGATTGCAATGATTTCACTATAAATTCTCTTGATGTCAATTGTGCTAATAATAAGCAAAATCCTAAGCTTGGGGATGCTAGTTTTGCTATGCCTACTACTTGTTGCAATGATCATGATTGGGGTGATTCTTCTTATGATCTTGAAAATTTATTTAAGCCCCATGATGAATATGAGATTGATAATAGTGTTTGCAATAATATTGAAAGTGGGTTTGGAAGAGTGTGAACTTTAGATCCCACATATTTGGAGAATGTTCAATCTTATGGTACTTCTGATAAAAGTGGGTTTGGAGAGGTCATGACTTTAGTTAATGATAGTCCCACTATTTTGGAAGAGTGTCAACTTCACATGCATGTGGACCGTGTTGAGAATATGTTATGTGATAGCTATTTTGTTGAATTTGCCTATGATCCTACATGTAATTATTATGATAGAGGTAAATATGGTTGTAGAAACTTTTATCTTACTAAATTACCTCTCGTCATGTTGAGATTGCTATCGTCTCTTTCTTCTTCCTTGCATATGCTAATTTTTGCTTGCTATGATAATTTGTTTGCTTATAAAATGCCTATGCATATGAAGTATGTTAGACTTAGATGTGGTTATCATGTGTTCTATGATGCTCTCTTTGTGCTTTAATTCTTGTCTTTGATGCGAGCATCATTAAAATTATCAATGCCTAGCTAGGGGCGTTAAACGATAGCGCTTGTTGGGAGGCAACCCAATTTTATTTTTGTTCCTTGATTTTTGTTCCTTATTAGTAATAAATATTTCATCTAGCCTCTAGTTAGATGTTATTTTATGTTTTAATTAGTGTTTATGCCAAGTAAAACCTATAGGATATTCTTGGGTGATAATTATTTGATCTTGCTGAAAAAAGACAGAAACTTTCTGCTCACGAAACAATTGTTAAAAATAACCAGAAAGTGATAAAATACTGATTCCAATTGCAGTATATCAATAATCAAATTATCTAGGTCTTCCTATTTTGGTATATTTTTCTGAGTTATTGAGTTTGTGTTTGATACAGATTACTACAGACTATTCTGTTTTTGACAGATTCTGTTTTTCGTGTGTTGTTTGCTTATTTTGATGAATCTATGGCTAGTATCGGGGGGTATGAACCATAGAGAACAGTAGGTTTAACACCAATATAAATAAAGAATGAGTTAATTACAGTACCTTAAAGTGGTGGTTTGTTTTATTTCGCTAACGGAGCTCATGAGATTTTCTATTGAGTTTTGTGTTGTGAAGTTTTCAAGTTTTTGGGTGAAGATTTGATGGATTTTGGAACAAGGACTGGCAAGAGCCTAAGCTTGGGGATTCCCAAGGCACCCCCAAGGTAAAATTCAAGGACAACCAAAAGCCTAAGCTTGGGGATGCCCTGGAAGGTATCCCCTCTTTCGTCTTCGTCTATCGGTAACTTTACTCGATGCTATATTTTTATTCACCACATGATATGTGTTTTTCTTGGAGCATCTTGTATTATTTGAGTCTTTGCCTTTTATTTTACCACAATCATCCTTGTTGTACACATCTTTTGGGAGAGACACACATGAATCGGAATTTATTATAATACTCTATGTGCTTCACTTATATCTTTTGAGCTAGATAATTTTGCTCTAGTGCTTCACTTATACCTTTTTAGAGCACGGTAGTGGTTTTATTTTGTAGAAATTATTGATCTCTCATGCTTCACTTATATTATTTTGAGAGTCTTTTAGAACAGCATGGTAGTTTGCTTTGGCTATAAAATTAGTCCTAATATGATAGGCATCCAAGATAGGTATAATAAAAACTTTCAAATAGATTGCATTAAACACTATGATAAATTTGATACTTGATAATGGTTTTGAGATATAAAGGTGGTAATGTTAGAGTCATGCTAGTTGGGTAATTGTGAAATTGAGAAATACTTGTGTTAAGGTTGGCAAGTCCCGTAGCATGCACGTATGGTAAACGTTGTGTGACAAATTTGAAGCATGGGGTGTTCTTTGATTGCTTTCCTTATGAGTGGCGGTCGGGGACGAGCGATGGCCTTTTCCTACCAATCTATCCCCCTAGGGGCATGCGTAGTAGTACTTTGCTTCGAGGGCTAATAAACTTTTGCAATAATATGAGTTCTTTATGACTAATGTGAGTCCATGGATTATACGCACTCTTACCTTTCCGCAATTTACTAGCCTCTACGGTACCGTGCATTGCCCTTTCTCACCTTGAGAGTTGGTGCAAACGTCGCCGGTGCATCCAAACCCCATGATATGATATGCTCTATCACACATAAGCCTCCTTATATCTTCCTCAAAACAGCCACCATACCTACCTATTATGGCATTTCCATAGCCATTTCGAGATATATTGCCATGCAACTTTCCACCGTTCCTTTTATTATGACACGCTCCATCATTGTCATATTGCTTTGCATGATCATGTAGTTTACATCGTATTTGTGGCAAAGCCACCTTTATAATTCTTTCATACATGTCACTCTTGATTCATTGCATATCCCAGTACACCATCGGTGGCATTCACATAGAGTCATATTTTGTTCTAAGTATTGAGTTCTAATTCTTAAATTGTAAGTAAATAGAAGTGTGATGATTTTCATTATTAGAGCATTGTCCCATGTGAGGAAAGGATGATGGAGACTATGATTCCCCCACAAATCTGGATGAGACTCTGGACTATAAATAATAATAAAAAAGAGGCCAAAGAAGCCCAAATAAAAAAACGAGAGAAAAAGAGAGAAGGGACAATGTTACTATCCTTTTTCCACACTTGTGCTTCAAAATAGCACCATGATCTTCATGATAGAGAGTCTCTTATTTTTTTCACTTTCATATACTAGTGGGAATTTTTCATTATAGAACTTGGCTTGTATATTCCAATGATGGGCTTCCTCAAAATGCCCTAGGTCTTCATGAGCAAGCAAGTTGGATGCACACCCACTTAGTTTCTTTTGATGAGCTTTCATACACTTATAGCTCTAGTGCATCCGTTGCATGGCAATCCCTACTCCTTGCATTGACATCAATTGATGGGTAGCCCGTTGATTAGCCGCATCAATGTGAGACTTTCTCCTTTTTTGTATTCTCACATAAACCCTATCATCATACTCTACTCCACCCATAGTGCTATATCCATGGCTTGCGCTCATGTATTGCGTAAGGGTTGAAAAGGCTGAAGAGCGTTAAAAAGTATGAACCAATTGCTCAGCTTGTCATCGGGGTTGTGCATGATGGGAGCATTTTGTGTGACGAAAATGTAGCATGGCCAAACTATATGATTTTGTAGGGATAAGCTTTCTTTGGCTATGTTATTTTGATAAGACATAATTGCTTGGTTAGTATGCTTGAAGTATTACTATTTTTATGTCAATATTAAACTTTTATCTTGAATCTTTTGGATCTGAACATTCATGCCACAATAAAGAAAATTACATTGAAAAATATGTTAGGTAGCATTCCACATCAAAAATTCTGTTTTTATCATTTACCTACTCGAGCATGAGCAGGAATTAAGCTTGGGGATGCTTGATACGTCTCCAACGTATCTATAATTTTTGATTGTTCCATGCTATCATATTATCTGTTTTGGATGTTTAATGGGCTTTATTATGCACTTTTATATTATTTTTGGGACTAACCTATTAACCGAAGGCCCGGTGCAAATTGTTGTTTTTTTTTTGCCTATTTCAATGTTCCGCAGAAAAGGAATATCAAACGGAATACAAACGGAATGAAACCTTCGCGAGGATCATTTTTGGAACAAACGCAATCTAGGAGACTTGGAGTGGACGTCAAGGAATCAACAAGGCGGCCACGAGGTAGGGAGGCGCGCCCCCACCCTCGTGGGACCCTCGTAGATCCACCGACCTACTTCCTTCTCCTATATATACTCTTATACCCTAAAAACATCCGGCAGAGCTACGACACACTTTTTCCACTGCCGCAACCTTCTGTACCCGTGAGATCCCATCTTGGGGCTTTTTCCGGCGCTCCGCCGGAGGGGGAATCAATCACGGAGGGCCTCTACATCAACACCATGGCCTCTCCGATGATGTGTGAGTAGTTTACCATAGACCTTCGGGTCCATAGTTATTAGCTAGATGGCTTCTTCTCTCTCTTTGGATCTCAATACAAAGTCCTCCTCAATCTTCTTGGAGATCTATTCGATGTAATACTTTTTGTGGTGTGTTTGTCGAGATCCAATGAATTGCGGGTTTATGATCAAGATTATCTATGAACAATATTTGATTCTTCTCTGAATTCTTATATGCATGATTTGATATCTTTGCAAGTCTCTTCGAATTATCGGTTTAGTTTGGCCTACTAGATTGATCTTTCTTGCAATGGGAGAAGTGCTTAGCTTTGGGTTCATTCTTGCGGTGTCCTTTCCCAAAGGATGTGAGGGCAGCAAGGCACGATTGTATTGTTGCCATCGAGCATAAAAGATGGGGTTTATATCATATTGCTTGAGTTTATCCTCTACATCATGTCATATTGCCTAATGCATTACTCGTTCTTATGAACTTAATACTCTAGATGCATTTGGATAGCGGTCGATGTGTGGAGTAATAGTAGTAGATGCATAATCGTTTCGGTCTACTTGTCACGGACGTGATGCCTATATACATGATCATGCCTAGATATTCCCATAACTATGCGCTTTTCTATCAATTGCTCGACAGTAATTTGTTCACCCACCGTAGAATATACTATCTTGAGAGAAGCCACTAGTGAAACCTATGGCCCCCGGGTCTATTTTCGATTATATTAATCTCCCGTCAACTAGCTATTTCTGTCACCATTTATTTTGCAATCTTTACTTTTCAATCTATACAACAAAAATACCAAAAATATTTATCTTATTATCTTTATCAGATCTCACTTTTGCAAGTGGCCGTGAAGGGATTGACAACCCCTTTATCGTGTTGGTTGCAAGGTTCTTAATTGTTTGTGCAGGTACTAGGGATTTGTATGTAGTCTCCTACTGGATTGATACCTTGGTTCTAAAAAACTGAGGAAATACTTACACTACTTTGCTGCATCACCCTTTCCTCTTCAGGGGAAAACCAACGCATGCTCAAGAGGTAGCACTAATCTTAGCAACTTAACCAGTATCAAATACCCAGGGGCTACTAAGAAAACTAGTAAGGTACACAACAATAACATGTATATCAAATATACCTTTGTGAACTTTTCCATCCTTCTTCTCCGCTAAGTATTTGAGGCGGTTCCTCTTTCAGTGACCATTCCCTTTGCAGTAGAAGCAGTCAATTTCAGGCTTGGGTCCAACTTTGGGCTTCTTCACCGGAGCAGCAACTTGCTTGCCATTCTTCTTGAAGTTCCCTTTCTTTCCCTTGCCTTTTTCTTGAAACTAGTGGTCTATATTAACCATCAACACTTGATGCTCTTTCTTGATTTCTACCTTCGCCGATTTTAGTATCGAAAGAGCTCAGAAATCATTTTAGTCATTCCTTGTATATTATAGTTTATCACGAGTTCCAGTAGCTTGGTGGTAGTAACTAGAGAACTCTGTGAATCACTATCTTATCTGGAATATTAACTCCCACTTGATTCAAGCGATTGTAGTACCCAGACATTCTGAGCACATGTTCACTGGCTGAGCTATTCTCCTCCTTCTTGTAGGCAAAGTGTACTTGTCAGAGGTCTCATACCTCTCAAGACGGGTATTAGTCTGAAATACCAATTTCAAATCTTGGAACATCTCATATGTTCCATGGCGTTCAAAACGTCTTTGGAGCCCCGATTCTAAGCCGTAAAGCATGGCGCACTAAACTATCAAGTAGTCATCAGATCGAACTCTGTTAAACATTCATAACATCTGCATCAGCTCCCGCGGCAGGTCTATCACCTAGCGGTGCATCAAGGACATAATTCATCTGTGCAGCAATGAGGATAATTCTCATATCATGGACCTAGTCCGCATTATTGATGCCATCATATTTTAACTTAGTTTTCTCTAGGAACATATCAAAAATAGGGGAGCTACATCGCGAGCTATTGATCTACAATATAGATTTGCAAATACTATCAGGACTAAGTTCATGATAAATTAAGTTCAATTAATCAAATTACTAATGAACTCCTGTGACAGCCTGATTTTTGGCCCTTTCTTTTTCTTTTGTTTTTCTGAGGTTTTTGCTTGAGTTTTCTTTTTCCGTGGTTTTGTGGACTGGAAACTGAAGAAGATGCCCTCTTCTTTGTTTCCAGAGTGGCTTGTCATTCCCAAACCCTTCCCTAGACCCTGTCATTTTCATCCTAGCCCAAATCCCAGTATTCTTTTCATTGGGAATATTCCTTTTCTATTGAAGGAATAACTCAAATTGTCCTAGGTTGTGAAGCAACCTTTATTTCCATCACTCCTAAAATTTCCAAATAATTCTCATAAATTGTTTGGGTCATATCTTTCTCAAATATGGCAAAATATTTCATTTGTAATGTTTATCATCATGCTCAAATAATTCATTTCCTCTTCTGCCCTAAATGGCAATTTGTGAAGCAAGTGCTATTTTCTTTTCCCAATTGACCTCAAACTCCTTGGACACCTTTTCCTGTCCATATCATTGACACATGCCAAAATTCAACCTCATTTGCCTAGTAATTATTTAATTATGATTTTCCAAAGTTTCTATCCAGAAAGAAGCTTTGTGAAGGAGGCGCAAGCTACGCATATCCAAATAAGTTTCCATTTTGCATGATCCCTAATATAATCATATCATAGTCCTCCACCAACGTAGAGCTCATGGCATGCCTCCATGTGAGCTCATCTTCAATTCTTTGATTATATCCAAAATTTTAGTTTGTGAAGCAAGTATATTTTATCTTGCTCCAGTATGGCTGCCAATTTTTCTAGGCCTTCTATTATCCATATAACTTACCTCCACCCATTTTGGGGATGGTTCATCAAGCCATTATTCCTATAGAATTTTTGCAAGTTTCTGTCCAGAGGAGATGTTTGTGAAGCAAGTACCAGTTTGGCTTGGCCAATTGGTATGAGACTTTTTTATCATCTTCATAGGACCAAATGACTCTGCCTTGCCCAATTTGAGCTCAATTTGACACTCCATGTGAGTGCACCTTCCTGATCAAGTTTTTGGACCAGATTATGTAGTTGCAAAGAAAGTGCATTAAATCTTGGTCCATTTCCTTCCAAACTCCCCAGTATGATAGTTCTTCCCAAGATAATCACCCCAGACAACTCATTTGGCTCTAATATCACCTCGGTTGAGTACTGTTTCACGGCCAAGTTTACTGCAGTAAACTTCATAGGGTTCTTACCATTTAACCAGAGCGTGTTTCATCGATCTACCACCGCATTTGAAACCTAGCTTGGAAGGACTATCATCTAGACAACGTTTTGGGTGCTGTAGAGCATTGAATGCCCCGGTTCACATGGTGACCACGACAATGGCGTGCCAGTGCACGCGCTCTGTGCGTTGTGGCGTGTCCAGAGCACCGTTTGTGCTTTGGCACCGCTCCCTCTCGTCGTCTTAGAGATTGTGAGTATGTCCAGTGGCTGCATATCGTCGTCGCCGTTCCCCTGGACCCCTCTCCCCCTCCATCCGCGTGCTCACCGACGCAAACCGCCGCGTGCCTGCGGACGCACAGTGGCGTTTGGCTTGGTCCGTCGTCGTCGTCATCCTTCCAGCGCTCCCTTGGCTGCCTCTTCCCCATGAGCTTTCTCCCTGTGCCTCCATCGTCGTCTACCTCCGAGGTCATGCGCGTGGGCACGCGTCTGCGGCGCCGGACACGCGTCTGCGGCGGCGCCAGCACGGAACACCCCTCCCCTTGGCTATTTAAGCAGCCCCGGGCGCCCTCGACCTCACCAAGCCACTCCTCGACCTCCCAGGACCCCGCCCCACTACTCCCTCGAGCTCCAGAGCCCCTCATTCCTCTTCCATGGCCACCATGTCCGCCTCGGCTTCGGCCTAAATTGATCCAAAGCCGAGCCCTCCTCTACCCCTAGCCACCACCATCGTCTTCCCCACACTCCGGCGACTCTCCCCGTGCCCTTTCTCCCTCGCCGGAGCCTCTCTTGGGCCGTGCCCCGAAGACCACCGCCCTCCCTGACCTCCTCTGTCTCCTCCCGTCGCCTCGTCCCCACTCCTCCCCAACGTCTCTTTCTCCTCTGGACGGGTGCGCCGTCGCATCCCGCGGTCGCCGATGTCCTCACCTCGGCCGGAGATGGCCGGAGTTGGCCGGGCCGGCGTCGGCCTCTTCCCTGCCCTCGCTCCTCTGTCTCTGATCGGGGAGGCAGCGAGGAGGAAGAAGACAGACGCAAGGAGAGAGATGGATAAGGTGGGACCCTCCTGTCAGCTGCACAAGCTGGGCCCCGCCACCGCCACGTCACGTAAGTGGCGATGTCTTTTCCTCAAATACGTTTTCTGTTTTAGGAAAGCGTATTTTGTTTCTACTTCGACACATAGTCCGTTTTCTTGTTCAGAAAGCGTATTTCTGATTTTGCGCCTCTGTCTTATCCACTCAGGGACCTGTTTGCTGAAGAAATATTCATAGATTAGTCCTTCTTCTTCCACACCTCGTAACTTTTCAACCACAACTCCAAATGAGGTGATTCCAAAGCCCATTTCTTCGTCTCGTCAAGCCCGTTCTGTTGGTATCATTTTCACTATGTTTTAACATTCGGAAAATGACCTTTTTGCCCTTGTCCCTAATCAGCCCCCTCCGAGAGAGAACATTTTTCTGGCGATTCTTTCCACAAGCTTCTCACACTTTGTCCCGGTGATTTCTTCCACCCCAGGCAAGCCATAATACCCACTTGCATGATAGTCATGCAGTAGCCATGGTTTTTGTCGTGGAATTGTCACGGCAGATGTCCTTAGTGTCAGGACTTAGTCGCGAGGCCAACGCATCTATGTGGTAGCTTGAGAGGGTTGAGTGGAACCAGAGACGCAGACACAAGACAGGATTTAGACAGCTTGGCCCCGGAAACATCATCGGTAAAACCCTACATGCTGTTTGAGGCTAGGTCTCATTATCATCACGAGGAGTCACCAGAACCGCTCTCCTCTTTGTCTAGCCCTAAGATTATTTCTTCTTGCTTGTAGCTTTGTCCCTCTTTGGGAGCCCCCCTCCTTATATATGTCAAGGGCGGGTTACATGTGGAGTCCTATTAGGATTAGGACTAGTCTATCTCTAATACAAACCGGATACAAGTCCGTGTCTTAACTCCTTGTAAGACAAATATTCCTTATGCCTTTCCTCTTAAACCGCCCACCATAGTATGAACTGCCTTCATGAACCGCCTGGTTGGGCCACCAGTCTTGTCGCTCCTCGCACCGCCGCCGGATTACCAATGAGTCGTGAACCGCCAGGTCCAAACGGATCGCCGGTGAACCGCCAAGTGTCAGCGGGGTCTCAAATAAACCGCCAAGTCCGGCCGGGTTAACTTCCGGCCGGTTTACACCGCGGGGTATATCCCCGACAGTTTTCAACTTGAATATTTATTAAATGTTTGTTTGTTTAAAATATGGTTATCCTTGTTTCGGTAATGATTCTTGGTTAGTGCTTACTTTCTTGCTATGTTGTTATGCACCTGGTTATCATGCCCTGCTAGTTGCTAGTATTCTTTTCATATGCTTATGCTTGCTAGTAGTACATGTTGATGTTGGTGTTGGTCTTTGGTGCATGACTGCCATCTGTCCCGAGTACCATTGTTATGCTTGTTCCATTGCATCCAGTTGGTTAAATGCTTGCATGATGGCATTGTTGCTATGTTCTTGCATGATATTTATTGTTGATGCTAGTGGTCATGCTATGCTTCAGAGAAGTATGTACTTATGATGTTCATGCTAGTCAGTATGCCATGCTTAGTTGGATATGATTCATTGTTGATATGGTGGATAGTTATGTGGTTCTCTCATGATTATGTTGATATCATGTTCATGCATTGTAATTACATAATGTATTTTATCATGGCTCAACATATTTGCATTCAAGTTTAACCGGATTAAATTGAACTTGAACACCTGTTGGCTGAGTCATGGTGCCACCATATCAAATTGACCAGTGGAACCACGCTTACCTTTATGGGAAGGTCCTAACTGGGTCTATTGTCGTGCCTCTCCCCGGTGCCTCCAACTAGGGAAGGTTATGGCCGTGCGGTACCCTGGCCTGGTAAGCAGACATAACCTTGTGTGCCCGTTGTTGTTATTATGGATCCGGTCCCCGTGAGGGATGTTTTGGCCACGATGGTGGTCATTGTGTCTTTGGTAGACACGGGGCCACCCAGGACTAGCCCAGTTGGGAGTGGGTCGGAGTGGCCGGGAGAGTGTCATGGCAGTAGATCGGTTTTGTCGGAACGCCGTTGGTCCACCCGAATGGGAGTGAGAGGCCATGGGTTCCGTAGTGTGGGTACAGTGTCCTAACCTCTGCAGAGTGTATATTAAATCTATCGATAGCCGCGCATGGATAAGGGCCCGATCAGGTGTCGGTCACTTTGTGAGTCAACAGTAATAATAATAATGTGTTTAATAACAACCCAGGTTCGTTGAGGAGATAAGTTGGTTGTGATCGCCGGAAAGATCACCGTTTGAGACCAAGTGTTGGTCATGGTTGTGATCGCTGGAATGATCATCGTGGTATCGAGGATACCGTATTGTTGGATATTCATGGTGTTGTGCGAGAATCGTGGGTAAAGATCAAGCTCCTTGTGGTCATTTAATGATTACTACGGTATTATTTATACCAAGCTTGATTTGATCCTGAGATAATCGTGTGATGTCCGAGGTTGGTAAGTGATGCATGTGAAGGTTACGAAATAACCCGAGCAGAATAAATAGTGCATATAGTGTCATCATGTTGCATGCTAGTATCGTCAGATTTATATGCTCATATTGTTCTAGCTGTATCATATTGTTAATGCCATGTTATCCTGATGATTTCATGATAATTCCTGCTTAACCTGTAAGTGCCATGCTGTTGTTTGTCTTGAATGCTTCTGGTTATTGTGAGCTTGCAAGTACATTCAATGTACTGACCCGGCGTGTCACGCCAGTTTGCAGGTCGTGCCTAGATTGCTTGCTTGTTTGGTGCTGTTCTTGTGTTCGTGAGCTAGGATAAGCGTTCCAGCCAGTACCTGCGGATTGGAGTCCATCATCGTCGTTCGTTGTTCCGCTGCTAGTAGTTGTTCCACTGCTTCGAGTTGTTATGCTGCTTGTATAGAGCAACCGTGGTGGGCGTAGTGTCGCCGTGCCGATGTTATTCATTGTAATATCGGAACCCTTGTATTCATATTCGTGTTGTAATAGAGAGCTGGTTTGTTCTATACTAAGCAGTGCCGTATTCCAGAAGACTTCACCTCGATCTCTGGGCTGGAATACGGGGCGTTCCGGTTTTCTATGAGCCGGGGTGCCACAACTCCCACTTAAATCAACATCCCTCAAGTTGTCTAAGTGATACATGATCCATATCAACTAAACCATGTCCGATCATCACATGAGTTGGGGTAGTCATCAATGGTGAACATCTCTATGTTGATCATATCTACTATATGACTCATGTTTGACCTTTCGGTCTCTAGTGTTCCGCGACCATGTCTGTACATGCTAGGCTCGTCAAGTCTAACCCAAGTATTCTGCATGTGCAAAACTATGTTACACCCATTGTATGTGAACATAGAGTCTATCACACCCGATCATCACGAGGTGCTTCGAAATGATGAACTTTGGCAACGGTGCATACTCAGGAAGAACACTTTTACCTTGAAATTGAGTGAAGGGATCATCTTATAATGCTACCGCCGTTCTAAGCAAAATAAGATGCATAAAAGATAAACATCACATGCAATCAAAATATGTGACATGATATGGCCATCATCTTGTGCTTTTGATCTCCATATCCAAAGCATCGTCATGATCTCCATCGTCACCAGCTCAACACCTTGATCTCCATCATTGCGTCGGGGTCGTCTCGCCAACTATTGCTTTTAGAACTATTGCTAACGCATAGTGATAAAGTAAAGCAATTACATGGCGTTTGCACTTCATACAATAAAAAGACAACCCTAAGGCTCCTGTTGGTTGCCAATAAATTACAAAACATGATCATCTCATACAATAACATATATCACATCATGTCTTGACCATATCACATCACAACATATCCTGCAAAAACAAGTTAGATGTCCTCTACTTTGTTGTTGCAAGTTTTACGTGGCTGCTACGGGTTTCTAGCAAGAACCGTTCTTACCTACGGTAAAAACCACAATGGTGATTCATCAAGTTTGTTGTTTTAACCTTCTTCAAGGACTGGCCGTAGTCAAAATCGATTCAACTAGGAGAAATAGACACCCGCTAGCCACCTTTATGCAAAACTAGTTGCATGTCAGTCGGTGGAACCGGTCTCATGTGCGTGGACATGTAAGGTTGGTCCGGGCTGCTTCATCCCACAATACCGCCGAATCAAAATAAGACGCTGGTGGTAAGCAGTTTGACTATCACCGCCCACAACTCTTTGTGTTCTACTCGTGCATATCATCTACGCATAGACCTGGCTCGGATGCCACTGTTAGGGAACGTTGCATGGAAAAAAAAATTCTACCCACACACAATGATCTATCAATGGAGATGCATAACAACGAGGGGGAGAGTGTGTCTATGTACCCTCGTAGACCGTAAGCGGAAGCGTTTAACAACGCGGTTGATGTAGTCGAACTTTCTTCGTGATCCAATTGATCGAGTACCAAACGTATGACGCCTCCGTGTTCAACACACGTTCAGCTCGGTGACGACCTCCGCCTTCTTGGTCTAGCAAGACGGCGAGGTAGTGGATGAGTCCCAGCAGCACGATGGCATGGTAACGGTGATGGTGAAGTGATCTTTGCAGGGCTTCGCCTAAGCACTATGAAAATATGACTGGGGGTGTAAACGGTGGAGGGGGCACCGCACACGGCTAGGCAATTGTCTGTTTTGTGCTAGGTGCCCCCTCCCACATATATATAGGTGGAAGGGAGGGAGGAGCAGCCAAGGGGGGCACCCAAGTAGGAGGAATCCTACTTGGGGTCTCTCCCAAGCCGTGCCCCCTTTCCTTATTTGGAGTGCGGGAGGAAGGAAGGAGGAGGTGGCGCCCCCCCCCCTTTCCTTTCTCTCCTTAGGAGGGAAAGGCAGGAGGGGCCACCCCTCCCCTTTCCTTCCCATTAGTGCCGGCCAGCCATGGGAGGGGCACACCAGACCCCTTGTGGGTTGGTCTATCCCCTCCTTTGGCCCATAAGACCCATATCTTGCCGGGGGGTGCCCGGAACCCCTTCCGGTGACCAGATAAATTCCAGGTACGTCCCTAAACACATTCGGTGCCCAAACACCATCATCCTATATATCAATCTTTACCTCTTGACCATTTCAAGAATCCCCGTCATGTCCGTGATCTCATCTGGGACTCCGAACAACATTCGGTCCCCAAAACATATAACTCATATAACACTATATCGTCAACGAACGTTAAGCATGCGGACCCTACGGGTTTGAGAACTATGTATACATTACCGAGACACCTCTCTAGTCAATAACCAATAGCGGAACCTGGATGCTCATATTGGCTCCCACATATTCTACAAAGATCTTTATCGGTCAAACCGCATAACAACATACATTGTTCCCTTTGTCATCGGTATGTTACTTGCCCGAGATTCGATCGTCAGCATCACTATACCTAGTTCAATCTCGTTACCGGCAAGTCTCTTTACTCATTCTGTAATGCATCATCCCGTAACTAACTTATTGGTTACATTGCTTGCAAGGCTTATAGTGATGTGCATTACCGAGAGGGCCCAGAGATACCTCTCCAATACACGGAGTGACAAATCCTAATCTTGATCTATGCCAACTCAAGAGACACCTTCGGAGATACCTATAGAGCATCTTTATGATCACCCAGTTACGTTGTGACGTTTGATATCACACAAGGTATTCCTCCGGTATCTGGGAGTTGCATAATCTCATAGTCGAAGGAATATGTATTTGACATGAAGAAAGCAATAGCAATAAACTGAACGATCATTATGATAAGCTAACGGATGGGTCGTGTCCATCACATCATTCTCCTAAAGAGGTTATCCCATTATCAAATGACAACATATGTCCATGGTTAGGAAACCTTAACCATCTTTGATCAACGAGCTAGTCTAGTAGAGGCTTACTAGGGACATGGTATTTGTTTATGTATTCACACATGTATTTAAGTTTCTGATCAATACAATTCTAGCATGAATAATAAACCTTTATCATGAATAAGGAAATATAAAATAACAACTTTATTATTGTCTCTAGGGCATATGTCCTTCAACTACGAGCAACGATAATCATAACGCGCAAATTCGACCCCTCAAACCTGTGCGGATGCGTTCAGTTAGCGTCGATGTGTGTATATTTTGAGCTTCTATTTGTCCATGCTCACAACCGTGCTTCTTATTTTTCTCCTTATATGTCTGGTCAGAGCATTTACGGTCAGGCATCTCAAACCCGTCTTAAACACCCGGATAAATGGCCAGGTCACTGACCGGTCACTAAAATGCGACCTAGACGGCCACCTTAAAAGGGCCTCAAACGCCCGGGCTGACTAGCAGCCCTCATATCCAGCCCAAATATGGGGCCGATATGGGGGCACCCGGGCGTGTCCGCCACGTCGGTCCCAGCCCATGCTGGCACACCCGACCCCACATATATTCCTCCCCATCAGCTCGCGGGACCAAACCCTAGCCACTTCACTCCACTCCCTTCCACTCCCCTTCACCACCCAAGCTTCTGTCCAACGCTCTCAGGCCTTCTCCGGCATGGTGGGCAACGGGTCTGACACCGATCAGTCTGGATTTTTCTACTGCGTGGCATTCCGTGCGGGTTGGAGGGGACAATGGCCATCCTCATTGCACTCCGGCGCTGTCGGGAAGACAGCGCCCGGCCGATGGCAGGATCTGTCCGATGCAACTCCATAGCATCGACACATCAGGCGCTCGGATCCTCTGGGGCTGGATCATCCAGCCCCGGGAGCTTCAAATCTCCCCTTCCCCATCACCGGTCTAGCGGAGTATGAGTCCTGTTGGGACTGGTGTACCCACCGTGAGAAGGAGAGGGTAAGGGTGGTTGATGCGGCAGCGTGCGCGGCCGTAGAGGAGGAAGCCATCTGCGCCCACATTGTAAAGAAGCGACAGTGGAGGAACACGTGCGCCCTTGTCTTAGAGCATAATCAGGCGGTTGATACGTCTCCGTCGTATCTATAATTTTTATTGTTTCATATCAATATTCTACAACTTTCATATACTTTTGGCAACATTTTATATTATTTTTAGGACTAACATATTGATCTAGTGCCCAGTGCTAGTTCCTGTTTGTTGCATGTTTTTTCTTTCGTAGAATATCCATACCAAACGAAGTCCAAACGTGATAAATTTTTTATCAAAGATTTATTTTGGAATATACGTGATTTTTGGGAAGAAGAATCAATGCAAGATGGTGCACGAGGTGGCCACAAGGCACTAGGCCGCGCCCTAGTCGCTTGTGAGAACCTCGTAGGTCGGTTGTTGCCCTTCTTTCACCGCAAGAAAGATAATATCCGGAAAAAATAGGGTTAAAATTTCAGCCCAATCGGAGTTACGGATCTCTCGAAATTTAAGAAACAGTTTTCGGCCAGAAAATAGGAACGTGAAACAGAAGAGAACAGAGAGAGAGGGAGAGAGAGAGAAAGTTTAACGCCCCGGATTCGATGCGCCAGGTGTCCGTCAGTTATTTGCCGTCCTTGCCATGTCATGTGCTTGCGTGTTGCATTTTGCCATGTCATCATCTGCATTTCATATCATGTCATCATGTGCATTTCATTTTGCATACATGTTCGTCTCATGCATCCGAGCATTTTCCCCGTTGTCCGTTTTGCAATCCGGCACTCCTATGTCCTCCGGCGCCCTCTTTTACCTCTTTTCATGTGCGGGTGTTAGACGGTCTCGGAATGGACCGAGTTTTGCCAAGCGGCCTTGGTATAGCACTGGTAGACCGCTTGTCAAGTTTCGTGCCATTTGGAGGTCGTTTGATACTCCAACGGTTAACCGGGTAACCGTAAAAGCCTCTTTTGATGCAGCCCAACACCCCTTCATAACAGCCCACTAACCCAGCAAACTCCCCTCCATGCTCTCGGTCGTTCGATCACGATCGTGTGGGCGAAAACCGCACCTCATTTGGACTCTCCTAGCTCCCTCTACCTATAAATATGTGCCCCTCCCTGAAATTCTCGCAGCTAAACCCTAAAAATCCTTTCCTCTCCGCGCCGGACATGTCCGCACACCGCCGGACGCATCTCCGCCGCCGCCCACAGCCAATGGCGCGCCGCCACGTGGCCTCTCCGCCGCCCAGCGCCGCCCGCCCTCATGCCCGAGCCGCCGCCGCCGCCGCCCGTGCGGACCAGCGCCCGCCGTCGCGTCGTCCCGGCGTCCGCCTCCCTCCGGCGAGGTCGTCACCGCTCGCGCCGCCCGTTGCAGCAGGCGGCGCCTCCGCCGCTTCGCCTCCGCGCGGCTGCTGCCGCCGCCGCCGCCCGGCTTCCCAGCAGCCGCCCAGCGCCTCCGCCCGGCCTCGCCCTCGCCTCCGGCGCCGGATCCGGCGAGATCCGGCCGGGCCAGCTCGTCCCCGACCCCTCCGGCCACCTCCTCTCCATCTCCGACGACGAATCCGGCGAGAGCTGCCGCTTGCCTCGTTTTCTGTGCCGGGTCAAACCCTAGATCCGGAGGTGATAATTTTGTCCAAGTCCTGATATTTTCATCTCATGTGCTCCTGTTCATCACATCATATCTCCATCTATACTGCTCCGTTTCGTGCGTGTAATATGTCAAATTGTTCGCCTCGACAAGTACTTCATTTCGTTCCATTGCATCATATTCATTTGAGCTCATCTTGATTCCTGAATCATCATTGCAAGAGTGCTATGTAATGTTAGTTTCAGATTCTTATCAGGATTTGGACATTTGTCATTTTTGCCATGATTGATGTGTGCATCTTATGAGCATGAGCTCTACAGGTGTTTTGTTCTATGCCATACCATCTTTACAGAGGTGCTTGCCATGTATTTTTGTGACCAACTTGGTGACTAGAACAAGCATGCAAATTAGGCTTCGTGATGTTGCTGTTTTCAGTCCCTATTCTGCTGTTATTTTTATACCATGTAAACTTGATGCTACCGAGAGATCCATGCATATTTTGAGATACTTCAGTAAGGATGTTTCGAACATATGGTTATGCTCTTTCCATTTATGCCTCTGGTTGCAATTATAGAGTGATCTATCATGCTTAATCTAGCTCTACTTTTGGTACAAAATGTTTCTTGGCAGATTGTTTACATGTTATTCAATTTTTCCAAGGTTGTTGTAGTTGATCCTTGCATGCTATAAACTTGTTATTGCCATGCTTAGCTTCATAAACATGTGTTCTAACTGTTGGTTACCTTGTCATTCCATGTATTGCTCTGTGGTGAGTGTTTCAAGCTCACCAACATGCCTACTTATTTTTGTTCCTGCCATGTATGAATCTGTCATATCTTTTGCCATGTTTACATGGGTGCCATCATATTTTCTGTGCCCTTTTGGCTCATGGTCACTAAGGGACTTTTGTTATATGCTATTAGTAGATTCATGTCATGCCTTTGTTTGCTATGTTAAGTTCCTGTAACATGTTGTTTGATAGCTCTAATCATTGCAACCTGATGTTATTCCTGCTAAATCTGAAACTGTTATTATTTGCAATCCTGCCATGTCCTTTTGATCATGTTTTATCATTTCTGGAGATAGCTCAGTGTTCATGTTTTGTCATGCTTTACATGTACATCACGTCCATGCCTTTTGTTATCATGTTAAGATGATGTAGCTTGTTGTTTAGGTGCTTGCAATATGCCTAGTTGCTGTTTTGGACAGATTGTTGCTATAACTTGTTTCATGTGTATGTGTTGAACCGTTCCTCCGTTTTGAGTGTGCTCTATATGAAACTTGCTTAGAATTGCATGTAGCTTCATATTATCATGTTGCATCCTTGTTTTGAGGTGTTTGTTTGATGTTTGAATGCTTTTTGCATCAATGCCATGCTTAACTTGTTTTGCTCATATCTTCTAGGCCGTAGCTCCGCATCTAATGAACTTTATATGTAACTTGACTAGAATTTCGTGTAGATTATCGTGGTGCATCTTAACTTGCTGTTTAACAACTTTAACATAAAGTATTCAGATCTGGACCAATTTCGAAATTTGCGTATGAGGACTTGCCGGAGTTGTTCTATGTTGTTTCCGGCCTCATTTAAACTTGCTTTGATGTGTTGGTCTTGTATGCATCATCTTTTGCCATGAGTAGCTTCATGTAGCTTTGTCATGCATCATGCTTGTTGTGCATCATGTCTTTCTATGTGTGGTGTGTTTACCATGTTGTGTGCTTCTTCTCGATAGTTCCCGTTTCGTTGCGATCGTGAGGATTCGTTCGTCTACGCTTGGTTCGTCTTCGTGGCTTCATCTTCTTCATGGACTCGTTCTTCTTCCTAGCGGTAGTTCAGGCAAGATGACCGTCACCTTGGATCTCATTACTATCATTGCTATGCTAGTTGCTTCGTTCTATCGCTATGCTGCGTTACCTACCACTTGCTGCTCAAGCCTCCCAAATTGCATGTTAGCCCCTAACCGTTGTCACCCTTCCTAGCAAACCGTTGTTTGGCTATGTTACCGCTTTTGCTCAGCCCCTCTTATAGCGTTGCTAGTTGCAGGTGAAGATGAAGATTGCTCCATGTTGGATTATGTTTATGTTGGGATATCACAATATCTCTTATATTATTAATGCATCTATATACTTGGTAAAGGGTGGAAGACTCGGCCTTATGCCTGGTGTTTTGTTCCACTCTTGCGTCCCTAACGTGGTTGGGTGGTTTATGGGACCCCCTTGACAGTTCGCTTTGAATAAAACTCCTCCAGCAAGGCCCAACCTTGGTTTTACCATTTGCCTCACCTAGCCCTTTTTCCCTTGGGTTTCCGGAGCCCGAGGGTCATCTTTATTTTAGCCCCCGGGCGGTGCTCCTTCGAGTGTTGGCCCGAACCGAGCTGCCTGCGGGGCCACCTCGGGGAAACTTGAGGCTTGGTTTTACTCGTAGCTAGTCTCATCCAATGTTGCCCTGAGAACGAGATATGTGCTGCTCCTATCGGGATTTTTCGGCACATCGTGCGGCTTTGCTGGTCTTGTTTTATTGCTGTCGAAATGTCTTGTAGCCGGGATTCCAAGACTGATCGGGTCTTCCCAGGGAGAAGGAATATCCTTCGTTGATCGCGAGAGCTTATCATGGGCTAAGTTGGGACACCCCTGCAGGGTATAAACTTTCGAAAGCCGTGTGCACGGTTATGTGGCAGATGGGAATTTGTTAATGTCCGGTTGTAGATAACTTGACACAAGATCCGAATTAAAACGCACCAACCGCGTGTGTAGCCGTGATGGTCTCTTTTCGGCGGAGTACGGGAAGTGAACACGGTTTCTGTGTTATGATTGGTGTAAGTAGGAGCTCAGGATCACTTCTTGATCATTACTAGTTAACGACCTTTCCTTTGCTTCTCTTCTCGCTCTCATTTGCGTATGTTAGCCACCATATCATGCTTAGTCGCTGCTGCAACCTCACCACTTTACCCCTTCCTTTCCCATTAAGCTTTGCTAGTCTTGATACCCATGGTAATGGGATTGCTGAGTCCTCGTGGCTCACAGTTTACTACACAACAGTTGCAGGTACAGGTTTTGCGATGATCATGACGCGAGAGCGATGTTTGCTTGTTTTGGAGTTCTCCTTCTGTTTCTTCTTCGATCAGAGGATAGGTTCCAGGTCGGCAGCCTGGGCTAGCAGGGTGGATATTATTTGAGTTTCTGTTTATGTTTCATCCGTAGTCGGATGTTGATCTTGTATGTTGTATTGTTGTATTCATGTGACATTGTATGTCTTGTATGTATCCCCATCTATTATGTAATGTTGATGTAATGATATCCACCTTGCAAAAGCGTTTCAATATGCGGTTCTATCCTTGGTGGGACCTTGAGTCTCTTTAGGATAGTATCGCATATTAGGCGTGTTAAGTTAAATGTCGAGCCTCGACCGACCCTAGGAGCCCCTTGATTGATCGTGTAGTTTGGCCGTTGTTGAGTCTAGAAGAAAACTGTTTTCGGAGTCTAGTTATATCGGAGAGTAGGAATTCTTTTTACTCCTCAGCCCCTTCGTCGCTCTAGTGAGGAATCTTGACGTAGGTGTTTTGAATTACTCCTCTTCCCGTTCAAATTTTTCTTTAGGATCACGTGGTTAGTTTCGTGAGTTGTCCATCCTCTTTTGTCCGGTGCATTTCTCGTCAAGTCGACTCGAGCCTCTTCATCTTTGCCAAGTTCAATCCTCGGTTGTTTTCTTTTCCCACCCGCCCACCCCTTTTTCTTCTCGGAACCGGAGTCCGTAATCGAGTATCCATCCTACTCGTGCGAAATCTTTGCTTTCTTTCCTCAATGATTTCAACCGGTGTTTTCTCTTCAAGATATTTGTAGCTTCCCCTTCCTAGTTGCCTTTGTTTTCCCGCCCTCCCACCCTTCTTCTTCCCGGAGCTTGAGTCTTTTCAAGCATCAATTCCATTCGTGTGGAGTCTCTTCAGTCTTCCCTCAATCATTTCAACCGGTGAATTCTCGTCTCGTTTGACATTCTTCATCTCTTTTCTTTTCTGGTGGATTCAATTCAAGTTTTTTTTCGGTGTTGATCATATTCTTTTTCCTCGGCTCAAATGTTTTCCCCTTGCTCGTTCGCCTCTCGCCAGTTTATCCTTCCAGAGTGCTCAAGTCATCTCAGGAGATTTTTCGGTGTTCCAAATTAATTCAAGGTTGTCACCTCATTCAAATATTTCAATTGATCCGGTGCATCATTTCTCATTCGACAATCTTTTCCAACGGTGTTTCTTTTCAGTAGGCCCTAACCCACAGGTCTTTTTCCAGGATCTTACCTAACTCTTTTGATTTTCCCGGAGTTATTCTCAAATCCTTTTGAAAGTTTGACGTAAGTAGGAATTTCACAAGTCAGATCTTTTCCAAGATCAATTTCTGATCATTTTCATCGCCGGCTCAACCTCTTTGTATTTCATTCTCCCGGAGTACCTCAACAATTCTGCATGGTGTTTCTCGTCGTCATTTGAAGATCGAAGAAGAGTTCCTATTAAATCTCGTCCGTTCTCCCAGAAGATTCGCGGTACTAGCTCGATGTTATCCTATCAAATTTTTTCTAGTCGTGCAATTCTTTTCATCCATCCGGAGTATGCCAGAAGTTGTTTTCCCGTTTCTTTTCACCAGAGGCCATCGTTCCAGAAGAATTCTTCGTCCTCACATTTCAGTTAACGCTATCCAATTATCCCGGTGCTTCGTCAACTGTTCTTTAATCAGCTCATGATCTCTTTGTTCTTTTGCATCTAAATCCCCTCTAGCATATTTGTTCTTCTAATTCTTCCCGGTGATTCATTCTCTTCATCAGTCATTTCCGAGTTCTAACGGTGGTTCGTTCAAGATTCTTTTTCCTTGATTATCTTTTTAATCCATTCGTTCTTTCCAATCATACCGGTGGTTCAGTAAGACCTTCTCAAGTTCACCATATGTCACTTCTCAATCCTTTTCAAGAAGAATAAGTAGTATGCAAAATCCATTGCTTGTCATCAATTTAATTTGATGAAGGATAAGCATACAATAAATCTTATTCTTGTTTCATCGTCGTCAAGTAATCCCTTCCTTCAGAGTTTGTTCGTGATGAATAAATTCTAGTTCCAAGTGTTTTCATCTTTTCTTTTCCGGAGTTCAAATTTCCTCGGCCATCTCGTCAGAACCTCCATCTAAGTCACCGCAAGGCTCATCTTATTCTTTCATTCTAGCTCATCATCCTTTTGTCACCGGAGTTCTTCTTGGCGGTTCTTCATGATTTAATTCATTCTTCAAGAGTTCATCAAGATTCTTGTTCAAGGGGTTTAAGTATCTTTCTTCTCGCGTCTCGAAGTGTAATTAATTCTCCGTATTCTTTGAAGTGGAGTTTTACATTTTCTTCATTCTTCTAAGCTATCCAATCATTCTTCGTTTTTGGTCGGCGATCACCTAATAATTTTGAGATGTTATCCATAAGTCCACGACAAGCTTATTCTTTGCGTGTTGATTTTCTCAACAACTCCATTGAATTCCTCCTTCTAAGGATGCTCTCTATTCCATTCGTGGCACAAGTTGTCATTTTCTTCTCCGTTCTTTTAATTTAACTGTTTCAATTATTTCCGGAGGTTTTCGTGTCATGTCTTCATCAAGTATCTTTTCATCCTCTAAAGCTCGTGTCTATTCCCCCATGTTTCAGCCGGAGTGCTGCCTAAATCCTTTCAGTCTTATTCGTTTCTCATCTCGTTCTAACCAGAATGGTTTCATAGTTTATCTGATTCCGTGAGCTTTCGATTCTCATCATTCTCGTCATTCCTCTCTTCTTCTCAAGTGCTCTCGATTCTTTGCTTCTTCTCTTGAGTTCTTGTTTCACCTCATCCCTTCTCCCTTCCGTCTCTGTCCTAAGATCTCGGGACGAGATCTCTTGTTAGTGGAGGAGAGTTGTAACGCCCCGGATTCGATGCGCCAGGTGTCCGTCAGTTATTTGCCGTCCTTGCCATGTCATGTGCTTGTGTGTTGCATTTTCCCATGTCATCATCTGCATTTCATATCATGTCATCATGTGCATTTCATTTTGCATACATGTTCGTCTCATGCATCCGAGCATTTTCCCCGTTGTCCGTTTTGCAATCCGGCACTCCTATGTCCTCCGGCGCCCTCTTTTACCTCTTTTCGTGTGCGGGTGTTAAACGGTCTCGGAATGGACCGAGGTTTGCCAAGCGGACTTGGTATAGCATCGATAGACCGCTTGTCAAGTTTCGTGCCATTTGGAGGTCGTTTGATACTCCAACGGTTAACTGGGTAACCGTAAAAGCCTCTTTTGTTGCAGCCCAACACCCCTTCATAACAGCCCACTAACCCAGCAAACTCCCCTCCATGTTCTCGGTCGTTCGATCACGATCGTGTGGGCGAAAACCGCACCTCATTTGGACTCTCCTAGCTCCCTCTACCTATAAATATGTGCCCTTCCCCGAAATTCTCGCAGATAAACCCTAAAATCCTCCCTCTCATACGGACATGTCCGCCCGCCGGACGCATCTCGCCGCCGCCCACAGCCAATGGCGCGCCGCCACGGGCCTCTTCGCCGCCCAGCGGCGAGCCGCCGCCGCCGCCGCCGTGCGGACCCGCGCCCGCCGTCGCGTCCGCGGCGTCCGCCTCCCTCGGCGAGTCGCCACCGCTCCGCGCCGCCCGTTGCAGCCGGCGGCGCCTCCGCGCTGCCGCCCGCCGCCCGGCTTCCCAGCAGCGCCGCCCGCGCGCCGCCGCCCGGCCTCGCCCTCGCCTCGCCGGCGCCGGATCCGCGAGATCCGGCCGGGCCAGCTCGTCCCCGACCCCTCCGGCCACCTCCTCTCCATCTCCGACGACGAATTCGGCGAGAGCCGCCGCCTGCCTCGTTTTCTGCGCCGGGTCAAACCCTAGATCCGGAGGTGATAATTTTGTCTAAGTCCTTATATTTTCATCTCATGTGCCCCTGTTCATCACATCATATCTCCATGTATACAGTCCTTATATGTTCCCGGATTTTGCGTCCCTAACGCGGTTGGGTGGTTTATGGGACCCCCTTGACAGTTCGCTTTGAATAAAACTCCTCCAGCAAGGCCCAACCTTGGTTTTACCATTTGCCTCACCTAGCCCTTTTTCCCTTGGGTTTCGGAGCCCGAGGGTCATCTTTATTTTAGCCCCCGCCCGGGCGGTGCTCCTTCGAGTGTTGGCACTGAACCGAGCTACTGCTGGGCCACCTCGGGAAACTTGAGGCTTGGTTTTACTCGTAGCTAGTCTCATCCGATGTTGCCACGAGCGAGAGATATGCAGCTCCTATCGGGATTTGTTGGCACATCGGGCGGCTTTGCTGGTCTTGTTTTATTGTTGTCGAAATGTCTTGTAGCCGGATTCCAAGACTGATCGGGTCTTCGTGGAGAAGGAATATCCCGTTGATCGCGAGAGCTTATCATGGGCTAAGTTGGGACACCCTGCAGGTATAAACTTTCGAAAGCCGTGCGCAAGGTTATGTGGCAGATGGGAATTTGTTAATGTCCGGTTGTAGATAACTTGACACAAGATCCGAATTAAAACGCACCAACCGCGTGTGTAGCCGTGATGGTCTCTTTTCGGCGGAGTACGGGAAGTGAACACGGTTTCTGTGTTATGATTGGCGTAAGTAGGAGCTCAGGATCACTTCTTGATCATTACTAGTTGACGACCGTTCCTTTTCTTCTCTTCTCGCTCTCATTTGCGTATGTTAGCCACCATATCATGCTTAGTCGCTGCTGCAACCTCACCACTTTACCCCTTCCTTTCCCATTAAGCTTTGCTAGTCTTGATACCCATGGTAATGGGATTGCTGAGTCCTCGTGGCTCACAGTTTATTACACAACAGTTGCAGGTACAGGTTTTGCGATGATCATGACACGAGAGCGATGTTTGCTTGTTTTGGAGTTCTCCTTCTGTTTCTTCTTTGATCAGGGGATAGGTTCCAGTCGGTAGCCTGGGCTAGCAGGGTGGATATTGTTTGAGTTTCTGTTTATGTTTCATCCGTAGTCGGATGTTGATCTTGTATGTTGTATTGTTGTATTCATGTGACAATGTATGTCTTGTATGTATCCCCATCTATTATGTAATGTTGATGTAATGATATCCACCTTGCAAAAGCGTTTCAATATGCGGTTCTATCCTTGGTGGGACCTTCGAGTCTCTTTAGGATAGTATCGCATATTGGGCGTGACAGAGAGAGATCCAATCTGGGAGGGGCTCCCGTCCCTCCGCTGCCATGACGTTCATGGACCAGAGGGTGAACTCTACTCCCATCTAGCTAGGGGGGCAAGGAAGAATAAGAAGGAGGGGGATCTCTCCCTCTCTCTCATGATGGCACCGGAATGGCGCCGGGACAATCATCGTGATGGCGTTCTACACCAACAACTTCGCCACCGTTATCACCAACTCCCCCTCTATGCAGCGGTGTAACCTCTCTATTCCCGCTGCAATTCTCTACTTAAACATGGTACTCAACACTATATATTATTATCCAATGATACGTGGTTATCCTATGATGTTTGAGTAGATATGTTTTGTCCTATGGGTTGATTGATGATCATGATTGGTTTGAGTTGTATATTTTATTTTAGTGTTGTCCTATGGTGCCCTCCATGTCGCGCAAACATGAGGGATTTCCTTTTTAGGGTGTTGCAATACGTTCATGATTCGCTTGTGGTGGGTGGCTAGAGTAACAGAAACTTATGCCCGAGTAAGGGGGTTGTTGCGTATGGGATAAAGAGGACTCGATACTTAATGCTATGGTTGGGTTATACCTTAGTGATCTTTGGTAGTTGCGGATGCTTGATAGAGTTCCATCATCAGTGCATATGATCCAAGTACGGAAAGTATGTTAACTCATGCCTCTCCCTCATATAATATTGTAATAATGATTACCGGTCTAGTTATCGATTGCCTATAGACAATAAATTTCTTGTGTTACAAAAGCAATCTACTAAACAACTAACTTTTATTATCTTGCAAATTACTCGTAGTTTTATTCTCACTAAGTATATCTATTTTTATTCTTGCAAACCTATCCTATAACCTACAAAACAGTTTCATACTTGTTCTAGGTAAAGTGAATGTTAAGCATGCATAGAGTTGTATCGGTGGTCGATAGAACTTGAAGGGAATAGAAATCCTACCTTTAGATCCTCGTGGGGTTCGACACTCTTATTTATCAAAAAAGCTACACTTGATCCCCTATACTTTTGGGTTATCGTCCATGCCATGGCCGGACTACCACCCAAGGAGGAGAAGGAGGACAACGACGGGACGGACAGCTCCGGCGACGAGCAGATCCAGCTCGATCCCTACTACGTCTTCGATCGGTACTTTCACAAGAAGGACGACAATGGCGTCGGGAAGGGCAAGGGCAACCATGGATAATCTGTTGGAAATATGCCCTGGAGGCAATAATAAAATGGTTATTATTATATTTCCTCGTTCATGATAATTGTCTTTTATTCATGCTATACTTGTGTTTTTTTTACAGAACATGCTATAATTATGTTATCCGGAAATCGTAATACATGTGTGAATACATAGACCAGAACATGTCCCTAGTGAGCCTCTAGTTGACTAGCTCATTTATCAATAGATGGTCACGGTTTCCTGACCATGGGCATTGGATGTCATTGATAACGGGATCACATCATTGGAAGAATGATGTGATGGACAAGACCCAATCCTAAGCATAGCACAAGATCGTGTAGTTCGTTTGCTAGAGCTTTTCCAATGTCAAGTATCTTTTCCTTAGACCATGAGATCGTGTAACTCCCGGATGCCGTAGGAGTGCTTTGGGTGTACCAAACGTTAGAACGTAACTGGGTGACTATAAAGGTATACTACAGGTATCTCCGAAAGTGTCTGTTGGGTTGACACGGATCGAGACTGCGATTTGTCACTCCGTATGACGGAGAGGTATCTCTTTGCCCACTCGGTAATGCATCATCATAATGAGCTCAAAGTGACTAAGTGGTCGGTCACGGGATCATGCATTACGGTACGAGTAAAGTGACTTGCCGGTAACGAGATTGAGCGAGGTATTGGGATACCGACGATCGAATCTCGGGCAAGTAACGTACCGATTGATAAAGGGAATTGTATACGGGATTACTTGAATCCTCGACATCGTGGTTCATTCGATGAGATCATCGTGGAACATGTGGGAGCCAACTTGGGTATCCAGATCCGCTGTTGGTTATTGGCGGAGAGTCGTCTCGGTCATGTATGCGCATGTCTCCGAACCCGTAGGGTCTACACATAAGGTTCGGTGGCGCTAGGGTTGTAGAGATACTAGTATGCGGTAACCGAAAGTTGTTCGAGTCTGGATGATATCCCGAGACGTCACGAGGAGTTCGGAATGGTCCGGAGGTGAAGAATTATATATAGGAAGTCGAGTTTGACCATCGGGAAAGTTTGGGGTCACCGGTATTGTCTTGGGACCACGGAAGGGTCCGAGGTCCACCGGTGGGGCCACCTATCCGGAGGGCCCCATGGGCTGAAGTGGGGAAGGAACCAGCCTGGTGGGCTGGTGCGCCCCTGGTCCTCCCCTGCCTGGGTAGGAAACCCTAGGGGTGGGGCGCCCACTTGGCTTGGGGGCAAGCCACCCCTTGCCGCCGCCCCCTTGGAGATGGGATATCCTAGGGCCGGCGCCCCAGGGCCCTATATATAGTCTTGGGGAGGGAGGCAGCGCGCCTAAGTCCTGGCGCCTCCCTCTCCCTCCGTAACACCTCTCCTCATTGTGCTTGACGAAGCCTGCCGTGATCGCTGCTACTTCCACCACCACGCCGTCGTCTGCTGGATCTCCATCAACCTCTCCCTCCCTTGCTAGATCAAGAAGGAGGGCGTCTTCCCCAACCATACGTGTGTTGAGCGCGGAGGTGCCGTCCGTTTGGCACTAGGATCTTGGTGATTTGGATCACGGCAGTATGACTCCCTCAACCCCGTTCTCTTGAACGCTTCATGTGTGATCTACAAGGGTATGTAGATGCACTCCTCTATCTCGTTGCTAGATGACTCCATAGATTGATCTTGGTGAAGCGTAGAAAAAATTTATTTTCTGCAACATTCCCCAACAGTGGTATCAGAGCCAGGTTTATGCGTAGTTTCTATGCGCGAGTAGAACACAAACTTGTTGTGGGCGTAGATGTTGTCAATTTTCTTGCCACTACTAGTCTTATCTTGTTTGGCGACATCGTGGGATGAAGCGGCCCGGACCGACCTTACGTGACGCTTACGTGAGACAGGTTCCACCGGTCGACATGCACTAGTTGCATAAGGTGGCTAGCGGTGTCTGTCTCTCCCACTTTAGTCGGATCGGATTCGATGAAAAGGGTCCTTATGAAGGGTAAATAGAAATTGGCATATCACGTTGTGGTTTTACGTAGGTAAGAAACGTTCTTGCTAGAAACCTATAGAAGCCACGTAAAAACATGCAACAACAATTAGAGGACGTCTAACTTGTTTTTGCAGCTTATGCCTTGTGATGTGATATGGCCAAAAGGATGTGATGAATGAAATATATGTGATGTATGAGATTGATCATTTTCTTGTAATAGGAATCACGACTTGCATGTCGATGAGTATGACAACCGGCAGGAGCCATAGGAGTTGTCTTTATTTTTTGTATGACCTGCGTGTCATTGAATAACGCCATGTAAATTACTTTACTTTATTGCTAAACACGTTAGCCATAAAAGTAGAAGTAATCGTTGGCGTGACAACTTCATGAAGACACGATGATGGAGATCATGGTGTCATGCCGGTGACGAAGATGATCATGGCGCCCCGAAGATGGAGATCAAAGGAGCAATATGATATTGGCCATATCATGTCACTATTTGATTGCATGTGATGTTTATCATGTTTTGCTTCTTATTTGCTTAGTTCGACGGTAGTAAATAAGATGATCCCTTATAATAATTTCAAGAAAGTGTTCCCCCTAACTATGCGCCATTGCGAAAGTTTGTTGTTTCGAAGCACCACATGATGATCGGGTGTGATAGATTCTAACGTTCACATACAACGGGTGTAGGACAGATTTACATATGCAAAACACTTAGGTTAACTTGACAAGCCTAGCATGTACAGACATGGCCTCGGAACACAAGAGACCGAAAGGTCGAACATGAGCCGTATGGAAGATACGATCAACATGGAGATGTTCACCGATGATGACTAGTCCGTCTCACGTGATGATCGGACACGGTCTAGTTGAGTCGGATCATGTATCACTTAGATGACTAGAGGGATGTCTAATCTGAGTGGGAGTTCATTAAATAATTTGATTAGATGAACTTAATTATCATGAACTTAGTCTAAAAAAACCTTTGCAAAATGTCTTGTAGATCAAATGGCCAACGCTCATGTCAACCTCAACTTCAACGTTCCTAGAAAACCAAGTTGAAAGATGATGGCAGCAACTATTCGGACTGGGTCCGAACCCGAGATCATCCTCATAGCTGCCAAGAAAGCATATGTCCTAGAAGGACCGCTAGGTGAAGCACCCATCCTAGAGAACCAAGGCGTTATGAACGCTTGGCGATCACGTCTTGATGATTACTCCCTCGTTCGGTGCGGCATGCTTTATAGCTTAGAACCGGGGCTCCAAAAGCGTTTTGAGCAACACGGAGCATATGAGATGTTGAAGAGCTGAAAATGGTTTTCCAAGCTCATGCCGGGTCGAGAGATATGAAGTCTCCGACAAGTTCTATAGTTGTAAGATGGAGGAAAATAGTTACATCGGTGAGCACATACTCAAAATGTCAGGTTGCACAACCGCTTGTCCCAGTGGACATTAACCTCCCGACGAGGCGGTCATTGACAGAATCCTTGATCGCTCCCACCTAGCTACAAGAGCTTTGTGATGAACTACAATATGCAGGGGATGGTGAAAACTATTCCTGAAGTATTTTCAATGCTGAAATCAGCAGAGGTGGAAATCAAAAAGGAACATCAAGTGTTGATGGTCAATAAAACCACTAGTTTCAAGAAAGGCAAGGGTAAGAAGAACTTCAAGAAGGACGGCAAGGGAGTTGCCGCGCCCGGTAAGCCAGCTGCCGGGAAGAAGCCAAAGAATGGACCCAAGCCTGAGACTGAGTGTTTTTATTGCAAGGGAAAGGAACACTAGAAGCGGAACTGCCCCAAATACTTAGTGGACAAGAAGGCCGGCAACACCAAAGGTATATGTGATATACATGTAATTGATGTGTACCTTACCGATTACTCGTAGTAGCTCACGGTATTTGATACGGTGCGGTTGCTCATATTTGTAACTCAAAAGCAGGAGCTGCGGAATAAGCGGAGATGGCGAAGGGCGAGGTGACGATCTTGGCGTCGGGAATGGTTCCAAGATCGATGTGATCGCCGTCGCACGCTACCTCTACATTTACCTACGGGATTAGTTTTAAACCTCAATAATTGTTATTTAGTGCCAGCTTTGAGCATGAACATTGTATCTGGATCTCTTTTAATGCGAGGTGGCTACTCATTTAAATCCGAGAAAAATGGTTGCTCCATTTATATGAGAGATATGTTTTATGGTCATGCCCTGCTGGTCAATGGTTTATTCTTAATGAATCTCGAACGTGATGTTACACATATTCATAGTGTGAATACCAAAAGATGTAAAGTTGATAACGATAGTCCCACATACTTGTGGCACTGCCGCCTTGGTCACATTGGTGTCAAACGCATGAAGAAGCTCCATGCTGATGGACTTTTGGAGTCGCTTGATTATGAATCATTTGACACGTGCGAACCATGCCTTATGGGCAAAATGACCAACACTCCGTTCTCCGAAACAATGGAGCGAGCAACCAACTTATTGGATACTGATGTGTTCGGTCCAATGAGCATTGAGGCTCGTGGAGAAAATCGTTATGTTCTCACTCTCACTGACGACTTGAGTAGATATGGGTATGTCTACTTAATGAAACACAAGTCTGAGACCTATGAAAAGTTCAAGGAATTTCAGAATGAGGTAGAGAATCAACGTGACCGAAAGATAAAGTTCTTACGATCAGATCGTGGGGGAGAATATTTAAGTCACGAATTTGTTACGCACTTAAGGAAATGTGGAATCGTTTCACAACTCACGCCGCCTGGAACACCTCAGTGTAACGGTGTGTCCGAACGTCGTAATCGCACTCTATTGGATATGGTGCGATCTATGATGTCACTCACTGATTTACCGCTATCATTTTGGGGATACGCTCTAGAGACATCTACATTCACTTTAAATAGGGCACCGTCTAAATCCGTTGAGACGACACCGTATGAATTATGGTTTGGGAAGAAACCTAAGCTGTCGTTTGTAAAAGTTTGGGGATGCAATGCTTATGTCAAGAAACTTCAACCTGAAAAGCTCGAACCCAAGTCGGAAAAATGCATCTTCATAGGATACCCTAAGGAAACCATTGGGTATACCTTCTACCTCAGATCTGAAGGCAAGATCTTTGTTGCCAAGAACGGGTCCTTTCTGGAGAAAGAGTTTCTCTCGAAAGAAGTAAGTGGGAGGAAAGTGGAACTTGATGAAGTACTACCTCTTGAAAGTAGCGCAGCTCAGGAAGATGTTCCTGTGGTGCCTGCACCGACTAGAGAGGAAATTAATGATGATGATCAAGGTACTTTGGATCAAGTTACTACTGAACTTCCTAGGTCCACAAGGACACGTTCCACACCAGAGTGGTATGGCAACCCTGTCCTGGAAATCATGTTGTTAGACAACGGTGAAGCTTCAAACTATGAAGAAGCAATGGCGGGCCCAGATTCCAACAAATGGCTTGAAGCCATGCAATCCGAGATAGGATCCATGTATGAAAACAAAGTATGGACTTTGACAAACTTGCCCGATGATCGGCGAGCGATAGAAAACAAATGGATCTTTAGGAAGAAGACGGACGCGGATGGTAATGTTACCATCTATAAAGCTCGACTTGTCGCTAAGGGTTATCGACAAGTGCAAGGGGTTGACTACGATGAGACTTTCTCTCCCGTAGCGAAGCTGAAATCCGTCTGAATCATGTTAGCAATTGCCGCATACTATGATTATGAGATATGGCAAATGGACATCAAAATGGCATTCCTTAACGGCCATCTTAAGGAAGAAATGTATATGATGCAGCCGGAAGGTTTTGTCGATCCTAAGAATGCTAACAAGGTATGCATGCTCCAGCGCTCCATCTATGGGCTGGTGCAAGCATCTCGGAGTTGGAACATTCGCTTTAATGAAATGATCAAAGCGTTTGGGTTTGTGCAGACTTATGGAGAAGCCTGCGTTTACAAGAAAGTGAGTGGGAGCTCTATAGCATTTCTCATATTATATGTGGATGACATACTTTTGATGGGAAATGATATAGAACTTTTGGACAACATTAAGGCCTACTTGAATAAGTGTTTTTCAATGAAGGACCTTGGAGAAGCTGCTTACATATTAGTCATCAAGATCTATAGGGATAGATCGAGACGCCTCATAGGTCTTTCACAAAGTACATACCATGATAAGATATTGAAGAAGTTCAATATGGATCAGTCCAAGAAGGGTTCTTGCCTGTGTTGCAAGGTGTGAAATTGAGCTCGGCTCAATGTCCGACCCTGACAGAAGATAGAGAAAAGATGAGTGTCGTCCCTATGCCTCGGCCATAGGGTCTATCATGTATGCCATCTTGTGTGCGGACCTGTTGTAAACCTTGCCGTAAGTTTGGTAGGAAGGTGCCAAAGTAATCCGGCATGGAACCTTTGGACAGCGATCAAGAATATCCTGAAGTACACGAAAAGGACTAAGGATATGTTTATCGTTTATGGAGGTGATGAAGAGCTAAATGCAAAGGGTTACGTCGATGCTAACTCCGACACAGATCTGGATGACTCTAAGTCACAAACCAGATACGTGTATATTTTGAATGGAGGGGCTGTAAGCTGGTGTAGTTGCAAGCAAAGCGTCGTGCGGGATCTACATGTGAAGCGGAGTACATGGCAGCCTCGGAGGAAGCGCATGAAGCAATCTGGATAAAGGAGTTCATCACCGACCTAGGAGTCATACCCAATGCGTCGGGGCTGGTCACTCTGTTCTGTGACAACACTGGAGCTATTGCCCTTGCCAAGGAGCCCAGGTTTCACAAGAAGACCAGGCACATCAAGCGTCGCTTCAACTCCATTCGTGAAAATGTTAAAGATGGAGACATAGATATTTGTAAAGTGCACACAGATCTGAATGTCGCAGATCCGTTGACTAAACCTCTTCCGCGAGCAAAACATGATCAACACCAGAACTCTATGGGTGTTTGATTCATCACAATGTAACTAGATTATTGACTCTAGTGCAAGTGGGAGACTGTTGGAAATATGCCCTAGAGGCAATAATAAAACGGTTAGTATTATATTTCCTCGTTCATGATAATTGTCTTTTATTCATGCTATAATTGTGTTATCCGGAAATCGTAATACATGTGTGAATACATAGACCACAACATGTCCCTAGTGAGCCTCTAGTTGACTAGCTCGTTTATCAATAGATGGTCACGGTTTCCTGACCATGGGCATTGGATGTCATTGATAACGGGATCACATCATTGGAAGAATGATGTGATGGACAAGACCCAATCCTAAGCATAGCACAAGATCGTGTAGTTCGTTTGCTAGAGCTTTTCCAATGTCAAGTATCTTTTCCTTAGACCATGAGATCGTGTAACTCCCGGATGACGTAGGAGTGCTTTGGGTGTACCAAACGTCATAACATAACTGGGTGACTATAAAGGTATACTACGGTATCTCCGAAAGTGTCATTGGGTTGACACGGATCGAGGCGCGATTTGTCACTCCGTATGGCGGAGAGGTATCTCTTGCCCACTCGGTAATGCATCATCATAATGAGCTCAAAGTGACTAAGTGGTCGGTCACGGGATCATGCATTACTGATGCGAGTAAAGTGACTTGCGATAGCGAGATTGAGCGAGGTATTGGGATACCGACGATCGAATCTCGGGCAAATAACGTACCGATTGACAAAGGGAATTGTATACGGGATTACTTGAATCCTCGACATCGTGGTTCATTCGATGAGATCATCGTGGAACATGTGGGAGCCAACATGGGTATCCAGATCCGCTGTTGGTTATTGGCGGAGAGTCGTCTCGGTTATGTCGCATGTCTCCGAACCGTAGGGTCTACACATAAGGTTCGGTGGCGCTAGGGTTGTAGAGATACTAGTATGCGGTAACCCGAAAGTTGTTGAGTCTCGGATGAGATCCGGACGTCACGAGGAGTTCGGAATGGTCGGAGGTGAAGAATTATATATAGGAAGTCCAGTTTGACCATCGGGAAAGTTTGGGGTCACGGTATTGTCTGGGACCACGGAAGGGTCGAGGTCCACCTGGTGGGGCCACCTACCGGAGGGCCCCATGGGCTGAAGTGGGGAAGGAACCAGCCTGGTGAGCTGGTGCGCCCCCTTGGGCCTCCCTGCACCTAGGGTAGGAAACCCTAGGGGTGGGGCCCACCAACAACAGGGGCAAGCCACCCCTTGGCCGCCGCCCCCCCTTGGATATGGGATCTCCTAGGGCCGGCGCCCCCCCAGGGGCCCTATATATAGTGGGGGGTAAGGGAGGGCAGCCGCGCCTAAGTCCCTGGCGCCTCCCTCTCCCTCCGTAACACCTCTCCCTCTCGCTGTGCTTGGCGAAGCCCTGCCGAGATCGCCGCTACTTCCACCACCACGCCATCGTACTGCTGGATCTCCATCAACCTCTCCCTCCCCTTGCTGGATCAAGAAGGAGACGTCTTCCCCAACCATACGTGTGTTGAACGCGGAGGTGCCATCCGTTCGGCACTAGGATCTTCGATGATTTGGATCACGACGAGTACGACTCCCTCAACCCCGTTCTCTTGATCGCTTCTGCGCGTGATCTACAAGGGTATGTAGATGCACTCCTCTATCTCGTTGCTAGATGACTCCATATATTGATCTTGGTTAAGCGTGGAAATTTTTTATTTTCTGCAACGTTCCCATACATAATCTTGTCCACCATAGCCAAACATGCCAAATTTTGGTAGTCCGATGGCATGTTGTGATGTAGTAGCCGGACGATATGTGTAATACATCGTTATATAGTTGCATGGGTTTGTATGGATTTGAGTTATGCTAATTGAGGTGTTCGGTTGCGAGAAGGGAAATTAGAGACTTGACCGATCAGTGTCCGCGGATGTGCCCGAGCATTTGAGGTGTCGAATTTGCCAAGTCCGGCTCTAGATGCTCTCACATGCACATGATTGGTGTGGACAAAGAAAATAAAGAAAGAGAAAAGGAGGTCCATGTGGGTCAAATCCTATGTGGCACTGCCTGGACACATAGGAGTCCGAACATTCTTTATGTCCTCCCCATATATGTGTTGAGTATGAGAATTTGTGGGGAACCCAGACATATGAGAGCAAAGTGGGGGGTTCGGTTGGGTGGGCAGTGACCGGGCGGCATTTGGGAAGTATTTGAGGGGACCATTCGTAGATAATCTAAGGGCAACTTCAGCATTGTGCATCAACCCCCCTTCCCCTAAATGTCTAGATAATGCAGTCAAAGCACTTTTTACCATTCAACATCGTGCATCAAATGTCCGTGACATGGTCCGTGTGTCTAAAATTCTTCAAACGGAAACAAACTCTTTTTTTTAGAGGTTCCAGAAACGAACTCACCTTTTTCTCAAAATCTCACAAAAGTTTTATTACGACATCTTACAGGGATGAATACAAGGTCATCGGGATCGCCTAACCAAACTTGGTGGTCGAATCCTAGGGATAAAGTATAATTTGCGAGATTATGAGCCTCATCATTTGAGGTTCAAATTTCATGGCTAAAGATACAAGCAAAAAATCTCTAGTCCTAGCTATTATTTCTCGAACTATGGCACCAAAATCAGCTCCACTTCCTTGTTTTATCGCATCAACTGCCACCTTGCAATCCAAAGTAACCAAATTGTTGGGACATAAAGATCAGTAGCAAGAGCTTCAAACTCATGGGATGGGGAGTCCGCACGCACAAATGATAGGTATCACCCAGCAAGCACTACGGGCAAACCGCTCACTGCAATATGAGCGAGAGTCGGCCCAGTAGCGCTCGCTACGGGCATTCGTATAGGTTTGGTTCGGGCGCGATTGTTTCGATCTTAGGGTTTGAGTTTTCCAAAAAAAATCTTTTTATTATGTTTTCCTGCATGGTTTTCTCTGATTTTTTTCTCTTCATGTTTTGTGTTTATATTTTCTTTTTTTATTCCAGAACGTTTTTGAATTCACAAAAAAAGTACAATCCACAAACTCTATCAGATTTTCTAATATTTTTCAAATTTATGAACATTTTTTAGTTCACGATTTTTTAATTCATGAACACTTTTTGAATTCACGAACCTATCTTTTGAGTTTCCATAATTTTCTTTCAAATTTGTGTTTTAAAAAAAATAAAAAAATGAACCCGTGAATATTTTTTGAACCCATGAACATTTTTCTAGTTTGTGAACAATTCTTCGAGTTGCATGATTGTTTTTCAAATTTGTGTTCATTTTTTGACTCGGGAACATTTTATTAACTTTGCGTAGACTATTTGCAATTCGCAAACATTTTTAAAATATCCGACTTGTTTCGAATTTGTAAACTATTTTGCATCCATGAACTTTTTTGAATCTGCGAACATTTTTTCGAGTTCTCATGAACTTATCAAATTCATGATTTTTTGAATTCACAAACATTTTTTAATCCATTAATTTTTATTTATTTCATGAACATTTTATCAAAACTATGTCAACATTTTCTTGAGTTTGCGAGAAATTTTTTGAATCCGCGAACTTTTTGGAATTTGTGAACATTTCGACGAAGATTTTTTTCATTTTTAAATAAAACCCTTAAAACCATGAAGGGAAACCGATGAAAGATGGTTCTAGAATATTCCCAAAATCATAGAGACAAAAAAGGAAGCATGTTTGACCAATTTTCATGCATGGCAGATGGCATGCACAATAGGCAGGCCGACCTAGACCAGTTGCACGGGACACAGATATACGACGCGACGCACCGTATTGCTTGATAAGAGTGACCTACAGGACCGTCCGTCCGAACACCCTCTACGTTTTATTACGCAAACTCGCAAGATTTATTAAGACGTCACAATGTTTATAGGGCCGAATGAAAGATCTCCGGACTGGCCTAACCAAGCATGTCATCGAACCCTTAGTGAAAGTGTGTGCTTTGCGAGATTGAGAGCCTCGATATTCGAGGTTCGAAACTCATGACTAAAGAAACCAAAATCAAAAGCTCTAGCCCTATCTATAATTGCATGTATACCTACTGTTGGGAAAGGTAGTATTTGAAAAAAATTCCTACGATCACGCAAGATCTATCTAGGAGAAGCATAGCAACGAGCGGGGAGAGTGTGTCCACGTACCCTCGTAGACCGAAAGCGGAAGCATTAAGTAACGCAGATGATGTAGTCGAACGTCTTCATGATCAAACCGATCAAGTACCGAACGCACGGCACCTCCACGATCTGCATACGTACAGCTCAGTGACGTTCCTTGAACTCTTGATCCAGCTGAGGCCGAGGGAGAGTTTCTTCAGCACAACGGCGTGGTGACGGTGATGATGAAGTTACCGGCGCAAGGTTTCGCCTAAGCACTGCAACAATATGACTGAGGTGTGTTTCTGTGGATGGGGGCACTGCACATGGCTAAGAGAAACTTTTGTGTGCCTTTGGGGTGCCCCCCTTCCACGTATATAAAGGGGGAGGGAGGAGGAGGCCGGCCAGGGGAGGAGGCGCGCTATGGGGGGGGGGGCAATCCTACTCCAAGTAGGATTCGCCCCCCCTTTCCTATGCCAACAAGGAGAAGGGGAAGGAGAGGGAGGAGAGAACGAAAGGGGGGCCGCCCCCCTAGTCCAATTTGGTTTGGGATAGGGGGCGCGTGCCACACCTTAGCCTGCCTCCTTTCTTCCACCAATAGGCCCATGAGGCCCAATAACCCCGGGGTTCAGTAACCCCGCATTTCGGAAAATATCCGATACACCTCGGAACTATTCCAGTGTCCGAATATAGTCTTCAAATATATCAATCTTTATGTCTCGACCATTTCGAGACTCCTCGTCATGTCCGTGATCTCATCTGGGACTCCGAACTACCTTCGGTACATCAAAACACATAAACTCATAATACCGATCATCATCGAACATTAAGCGTGCATCATTCTCTAATGCACATCACTATAAGCCTTGCAAGCAATGTAACTCATAATACCTAGAACAAGTATGCAAGCAAGGTACACAATAGGTTTGGTACACAACATAGCATACTTTATAGAACCTATGGCTGAGGCATAGGGAATGACTTTCATTCTCTTTCTATTTTCTGTCGTGGTCGTGTTTTGAGTCTTACTCAACTTTACACCTTGCAATACAGGCAAGAACTCCTTATTTGATTGTTCCGTTTTGAACTACTTCAAAAATCTTGTCATGGTATGTACTCATTGAAAAATCTTTCAAGCGTCTTGATTTATCTCTATAGATCTTGATGCCCAATATGTAAGTAGCTTCACCGAGGTCTTTCTTTGAAAAACTCCTTTCAAACACTTCTTTATGCTTTCCAGAAAATTCTACATCATTTACGATCAATAATATGTCATTCACATTTACTTATCAGAAAGGCTGTAGTGCTCCCACTCACTTTCTTGTAAATACAGGCTTCACCGCAAGTCTGTAAAAAACTATATGCTTTGATCAACTTATCAAAGCGTATATTCCAACTCCGAGATGCTTGCACCAGCCCGTAGATGGATCGCTGGAGCTTGCACATTTTGTTAGCACCTTTAGGATTGACAAAACCTTCTGGTTGTATCATATACAACTCTTCTTTAATAAATCCATTAAGGAATGCAGTTTTGATATCCATTTGTCAGATTTCATAAAATGTGGCAATTGCTAACATGATTCAGACAGACTTTAAGCATCGATACGAGTGAGAAAATCTCATCATAGTCAACATCTTGAACTTGTCAAAAACCCTTTTCGACAAGTCGAGCTTTGTAGATAGTAACACTACTATCAGCGTCCTTCTTCCTCTTGAAGATCCATTTATTCTCAATGGCTTGCCGATCATCGGGCAAGTCCACCAAAATCCACACTTTGTTCTCATACATGGACTCTATCTCAGATTTCATGGCCTCAAGCCATCTGTCGGAATCTGGGCTCATCATTGCTTCCTCATAGTTCGTAGGTTCATCATGGTCTAGTAACATGACTTCTAGAACAGGATTACTGTACCACTCTGGTGCGGATCGTACTCTGGTTGACCTACGAGGTTCGGTAGTAACTTGATCTGAAGTTTCATGATCATCATCATTAACTTCCTCACTAATTGGTGTAGGCATCACTGGAACTGATTTCGGTGATGAGCTACTTTCCAATTCGAGAGAAGGTACAATTACCTCATCAAGTTCTACTTTCCTCCCACTCACTTCTTTTGAGAGAAACTCCTTCTCTAGAAAGGATCCACTCTTAGCAACAAAGATCTTGCCTTCGGATATGTGATAGAAGGTGCACCCAACATTTTCTTCTGGGTATCCTATGAAGACGCACTTCTCCAATTGGGTTTGAGCTTATCAGGCTGAAACTTTTTCACATAAGCATCTCAACCCTAAACTTTAAGAAACGACAGCTTAGGTTTCTTGCTAAACCACAGTTCATATGGTGCCGTCTCAACGGATTTTTAGACGGTGCCCTATTTAACGTGAATGCAGTTGTCTCTAATGCATAACCCCAAAATGATAGTGGTAAATCGGTAAGAGACATCATAGATCGCATCATATGAAATTAAGTATGGTTAAGACATTCGGACACACCATTACACTGTGGTGTTCCAGGTGGCGTGAGTTGCGAAACTATTCCACATTGTTTCAAATGAAGGCCAAACTTGTAATTCAAATATTCGCCTCCGCGATCAGATCATAGAAACTTTATTTTCTTGTTACGATGATTCTCAACTTTACTCTGAAATTCTTTGAACTTTTCAAATGTTTCAGACTTGTGTTTCATTAAGTAGATATACCCATATCTGCTCAAATCACCTATGAAGGTCAAAAAATAACGATACCCGCCGCGAGCCTCGACACTCATCGGACCGCATACATCGGTATGTATTATTTACAATAAGTCATTGGCTCGCTCCATTGTTCCGGAGAACAGAGTATTAGTCATCTTGCCCATGCGGCATGGTTCGCAAGCATCAAGTGATTCATAATCAAGTGATTCCAAAAAATCCATCTACATGGAGTTTCTTCATGCGCTTTACGCCAATATGACCTAAACGGCAGTGCCACAAATATGTTGCACTATCATTATCAACTTTGCATCTCTTGGCATCAATATTATGAATATGTGTATCACTACGATCGAGATTCAATAAACCATTTACATTGGGTGTATGAGCATGGAAGGTTTTATTCATGTAAACAGAATAACAATTATTCTTTGACTTAAATGAATAACCGTATTGCAATAAACATGATCAAATCATATTATGCTCAATGCAAACACCAAATAACATTTATTTTAGGTTCAACACTAATCCGAAGGTAAAGGGAGTGTGCAATGGTGATCTTATCAACCTTTGGAATCATTTCCAACACACATCGTCACCTCGCCCTCAACTAGTCTTTGTTCATTTTGCAACTCCTGTTTTGAGTTACTAATCATAGCAACTGAACCAGTATCAAATACCCAGGGGCTACTATGAACACTAGTAAAGTACACATCAATAACATATATATTATATATACTTTTGTTCACTTTGCCATCCTTCTTATCCGCCAAGTATTTGGGGCAGTTCCGCTTCCAGTGACCATTTCCTTTGTAGTAGGAGCACTCAGTTTCAGGCTTGGGTCTAGCTTTGGGCTTCTTCATGGGAGTGGCAACTTGCTTGCCATTCTTCTTGAAGTTCCCTTTCTTTCCCTTGCCCTTTTACTTGAAACTAGTGGTCTTGTCAACCATCAACATTTGATGCTTTTCTTGATTTCTACCTTCGTCGATTTCAGCATGCTCGGGAATCGTTTTCATCATCCCTTGCATATTGTAGTTCATCACGAAGTTCTAGTAACTTGGTGATAGTGACTAGAGAACTCTGTGAATCACTATCTTATCTGGAAGATTAACTCCCACTTGATTCAAGCGATTGTAGTAATAAGACATTCTAAGCACATGCTCACTGGTTGAGCTATTCTCCTCCATCTTGTAGGCAAAGTACTTGTCAGAGGTCTCATACCTGTCGACTCGGGCATGAGTCTGAAATACCAATTTCAGCTCTTGGAACATCTTATATGCTCCATGGCGTTCAAAACGTTTTGAAGTCCTTGTTCTCAGCCGTAAAGCATGGCGCACTAAATTATCAAGTAGTCCTCATACCGAGTGACGGTGTCCTGGACTAGGGGGTACTCACCACGTCGTCTCCCGATCAGTTGGATTGGGCCAAGGATCCCCATGGCCGTGTACTCATGGGCCAGTCCGGACAGTTGCCGCATACAAGGAAGATTCCACAAGACTTGGCGATCAAGACAAGGACTCCTCCCCCACCGGCGTATTCGGCTAGGACTCTTGTTATCCTAGGCCTCTGGTGCATTATATAAACCGAGACCAGGCTAGTCGATAGACGACAACAATCATACCATAGGCTAGCTTCTAGGGTTTAGCCTCTACGATCTCGTGGTAGATCAACTCTTGTAATACTCATATCATTAAGATCAATCAAGCAGGAAGTAGGGTATTACCTCCATAGAGAGGGCCCGAACCTGGGTAAACATCGTGTCCCCTGTGTCCTGTTACCATCCGCCTTAGACGCACAGTTCGGGACCCCCTACCCGAGATCCGCCGGTTTTGACACCGACATTGGTGCTTTCATTGAGAGTTCCGCTGTGTGTTCGTCAAAAGGTCGATGGCTCGCCTGCAGATCAACTGCGACTTTGCCATCTTCGCCACCAGCTCAACTGGTCACCTTGGTTCGACCAAGGGCTGTGCCCTACCTCCGATCGTCATGTTCGGATGAGGGCCTTCATCAATATCAACTCCGATCTCTATCAAGATCATGGAGGAATCATCTAGGGAGCCCGGGGGCTCAACGTCAACATTGCCCCTCGGGCGACCGTACTGTTTTTCTGGACAGCGGACTTGTGTCCGCCGCCACCGCCTCCTGAAGTGTCGTTTTAACGATTGCTTCGGTGGAATTGTGCGGAATTGAGTCTATAACAACCCTGGAAAATTTCGTCGAGTTCCGATGGAGAAATCTCTGGCAATCTTCGATATACCGGAGCCGCATTGAATCTAGACGAGAATCCGGACGAGTTTAGGGCGTGGTGTCCAGCTTCTAGCTCGGACTTCCTTTGGAAGATCCAACCGTTGATCGGCTGCGGAATTCTTATATCTACCACCCCTCAAAATTTCAGCTCGATCCGACCGTCCAAACCCCGGGAACCTTCCGATTAGTGCATCACTTTTCGGATCTGTTTTCTGCGCGAAAACGAATCCGACCCGAGTTCGTCTTTTTTATGAACGGGATTTCGAACATCCTTTTTGAAGGAAGTTTTGTATGGGGTGTTGTTTTGTTTCCAAACATATCCCACTATCTTCAATATCATGCTGGTGTCAAACCAGTCCGGCAATATTGCTCCACGGCTGCCGACCTACGCTAGACACGTCGTCACTTTGTTGAGCCGAGCTCAACTTCTCCGGATCATCATCTCGGCATGCCGAACAAGAGTCCGGCATCGCGAAGGATAAATCATCACCAACATCGCCGCCCCGCGGATTACACGGAGCAGGCATACCGGCATCGCCGCACGGTCGCTTCATCAAACCGGCATCGACCACGTCACGACCTGCATCGGCAAGGCCGCACTATTGCTTCTTCAAGCTGGTGTCCATCACGCCGACCTACTTCGACATCTCGGCTGGACCAGGGGCTTCGCCATCTCTTCATCAACCTACTCCGGACACTTCGGCGTCACTAGCCGACCAGGCAATGGGTGCGCGGATCGAGTCCCAATTTTGGAAATCACCTTCCTTCGGATTGCTACAACAAATAAACCAGGTGCTATTAATCCTAGTATTTCTTTTTCCTTGTTTGGGTTAATTTTCCCAAGGAATTATTACTCTGGTTTGTCCATCATATGTACACAAGTCTATCAAATGGTGGCCGCATTATCGACGGTCGCATGATGGTTCGGTCAGTTTTCGTACATAGTCCGGTGAATGCCGCATCCGGAACTCGGACCGACCTGTGAATCCAGGCTTTGCCACGCCTTTATTGCATTACGCCGATGACCGGCATCGACATTGACTTCGGCGACAGGCCATATTTCTTTTATTACTCACTTTGCATAAATTATTTATTATGCAACATTTTTTTAATTCTTATTATCACTATTATCCCCGGTCTGCACTATTTTTTGTGCGGAAAATGATCGGCGGACTATATCCTTTAGCGTCACCTCGGTGGACGGGGCTTCGTTAACACTTCATTACCCCATGCAGGGGACTTCGGCATCACTCTGCCGTTCTGCATTGACCGTGCTATGCCACCACTTCGGAGGGCCGAGCTCTTTTGCTCCGCCACCTCGGGATCGGCTTGGGGGGATGGAACCTTGTCCCGCATCAAGCTCGGACCGCGTCGTCAATACCGAACACATTAACCAGCTAAGTTGCCTTCATGCTCAAAGTTTTAAATTTTTAACTTGTGTTCGGCTCGACCAAGCATTATACTTTTTTGAAAAAAAAGTTGCTTGTAAAAATTTTCCTTGTCCAAACTCTGTTACAAGACACTTGACGCGCTACCGCGCTCATTATACTGGGGCTTCTTTAATGAAGCTTATTAATCTGAGCTTTATGCCCAACACATGTGTCACACTTCCGCATGTACCTTTTATTCACCATTATATGCATCGATATGACTTAAGTTTTGGCCAAGCTGGGTTGCTGGCTCTGTGCTTACCCCTCGTTCCCGATTGTTCGGCTAGGTGGTAAAGGAGCACCTCTGCGATTATTCTTGCGGGTCAGCCGGATGTGTACCTCGGTGGGTGAAGCCGAAAGCTAGCGTTCTTAAGGGAATACTCGATCGGTGAACTAAAAGATGATTTCTTACCTATTCATTTACCTGCCCCAAATGCTTTTACTGCTCTTTTCGCAGTCAGGACATGCACTTTAGGGCATGCCTCCGAGAAAGGAACCCCTAACGGAACTATTCTCCTGGAAGATGTTTCTTACTAACCATGTAATATAACATAACTAGTTGGGCACTTATGCGATAAAGCACTAATGACCCCCACGCTGGTCTCCACGCATGCCCTGGTTTTTATAACCGCGAAGGTATTCAGACACACTTCGGACTATTGGGTCCAGAGGTTGAAGCGAAAAGGTCCGCTACGACAAACGATCTACAATCCGGCTAGAAGGCATTTTACATGTCACCTTACATTATATAGTCAACTTTTACCCAAGTCACTTGGGGGCTCTTATGTTTATTTGAGTCGTTTTATAATAAGTGTTTTTTCTTCTTAGTCGTTGCAGAGTTTTTATTATTATTTATCACTCCTTTTCTCGACACAAGTGTGCGGTCACTAGCCGGGGAGCCTAATTTCTCTCTCAAAACAGCTAAAGTTTAGTTTTCTAAACTGGCCTAATAAGAAGTACTCCGCCTTCGGGATGGGAGACTGACGCCGTAGGCTGACCCGCTTGAAGTCTTGAGATATGATGTGTCATGTTAAAGCACGACAGAAGCACTTTTTTTTTCCTCTAAAGTCCAATTTCCGGATTGGCACCGAACACTTGATCTTGTTCGGATGTCATGTTTTCTTGGCGTTTTTGGTTTTCAAGCTTTTGGCACTTTTAAACTATTTGTGTGTTTTCAGCACAAGTCTCGCATGAGGCAACGCGGACACCTTTAGAGATTCGCAAAACATTCTCGGATATTGCTATATATGCATCGATTTCAATTGTGTCTTGATCAATAGTTGGGTTGCCCGGCTCCCGCGCTTGCCTCCTACGTTCCGCTTTGTTCGGCTAGGTGTGCAAAGGGAGAACCACTACGATTGTGCTTCCAGCTCGCATGGTCAAGCACCTCAGTGGAGAAAGCCAAAAACTGACTGTCACAATAGGTGTAAAACTAGTCAGCGATCCGATGACTATATTAAATGACGGGCCATTCATAAAATTGGCCGAAGCATTTTTGGCTTGACCTCGACTGTCGCCGAACACTACCGGGGGCTAGTAACTGGCCTCCCAAACTAAATCCTCGATATTTTGCTCTTACATTGGAGCTGAGGTTTCATGATCATGCTTAGCATGACAACCCAAAGAAAGGAACCAATAGCGGGACTATTTTCTTTGGAAGACATTTCTTCTATTAAACAGTAATATAACATGTCTCTCCACGTACCTTTGTTTATAAAACCGCATGGCCAGATTGCCTTGTTTGTTAATCTTTGCCCTCATAAAGGCTTTATAAAGTAGGACAAACACTCCTCGGCTATTGGCCGAGGAGGTGGAAGCCGATGGTCGGTCAACAAAGTTTTGTACAATGCGGATCTGAGCATTAATGACGTAAAGTACTTGGATACATTGAGTCATTACACATAATTTGTGATTTTACTATGGATATTGATCCTTAATTGGCCTCCGTGCCCGCATTAAGGCTCGGGGCTCTTGGGCTTGGGCTTATTATTTACAAATATTAAAGGGCACATCAATCCCCGATGCGGTGTTGCCACCGACCGGTGTCTCGGGGCTCTTGCATTACTGTTCTATCAGAAAATTTTAAGTGCAATCTGAGTTTCGAGGAGATTTTGATCCTCGGGTTGGTCGGCCGCACCCAACCCGAGTCTCGAGGACTGAGCACGCCGCTTTTTGTGTCCCGAAGTATTCTGCCGAGCTAGGACTTGATCCTTAGACCGATTTTGCAAATCAACCTGAGTCTCAACAGCTATGGGGATCAGCGGTCTTATGTCATCCTTCATGGGCATCTCGGGTTTTAGACCGATACCCACCTTGAGGGCTATTGGCTATGTATCTCGGCAGAGAATAAATTGCACCAATCAAAAATATTGACAAAAATCGGCCCACATTCGGGGTGGTGCACCACCTCGGAAGTAGTCCGGCATAAAGCTCGGGCACTAGTGGCTGGCTCCATAGAGGGCATTTCCGGCATTAAGCTCGGCTAAACTCCTTCAAACTTCTTTGAACCAAGGTAATTTACGACACCTCGGATACAGTCCGGCGTTGGAGCTCGGATACATAGTCCGGCGTTGGAGCTTGGATACTGATCCGGCGTTGGAGCTCGGATACATAGTCCGGCGTTAGAGCTGGGAAGCGATCGGCATTGGTGCTCGGCTACAAAGATACCTCGAATGCAGTCCGGCGTTGGAGCTCGGACGCAAGAGGACGTTGTCGCCGGAACAACTTCAAACCCAAGGTGTGGCATAAAAATAACAAGGCATTGATAAAGGCGGAAACTTAAAGGGCTCCTCGGATACCCGCGTGTAAACTCGTCGAATGCATTTGGCGACCCTCAAGATCGAAGATGAGAAGATTTGTTGAACCAGTTTTCAAGACCGGCGATGAAGATGAAGAACAGTTCGGAAGAATCGAGGCGTCCCCAACGAAGACCGGTTCGGGGGCTCTTGACGGTGTCTGGACTAGGGGTACTCACCACGTCGTCTCCCGATCGGTTGGATTGGGCGAGGATCCCCATGGCCGTATACTCATGGGCTAGTCCGGACAGTTGCCGCATACAAGGAAGATTCCACAAGACTTGGCGATAAAGACAAGGACTCCTCCCCCACCGGCGTATTCGGCTAGGACTCTTGTTATCCTAGGCCTCTGGTGCATTATATAAACCGAGACCAGGCTAGTCGATAGACGACAACAATCATACCATAGGCTAGCTTCTAGGGTTTAGCCTCTACGATCTCGTGGTAGATCAACTCTTGTAATACTCATATCATCAAGATCAATCAAGCAGGAAGTAGGGTATTACCTCCATAGAGAGGGCCCGAACCTGGGTAAACATCGTGTCCCCTGTCTCCTGTTACCATCCGCCTTAGACGCACAGTTCGGGACCCCCTACCCGAGATCCGCCGGTTTTGACACCGACACCGAGCTTGCCAAATGTTCATAACGTCTGCATCTGCTCCTGCAATAGGTCCGTCACCTAGCGGTGCATCAAGGACATAATTCTTCTGTGCAGCAATGAAGATAATCCTCAAATCGCGGACCCAGTCCACATCATTGCTACTATCATCTTTCAACTTATTTTTCTCTAGGAACATATCAAAAAATAAAATAAAACAGGGGAGCTATACGCGAGCTATTGATCTACAACATAGATATGCAAAAACTATCAGGACTAAGTTCATGATAAATTAAAGTTAAATTAATCATATTACTTAAGAACTCCCACTTAGATAGACATCCCTCTAGTCATCTAAATGATCACGTGATCCATATCAACTAAACCATGTCTGAGCATCACGTGAGATGGAGTAGTTTTCAATGGTGAACATCACTATGTTGATCATATCTACTATATGATTCATGCTCGACCTTTCGGTCTCAGTGTTCCGAGGCCATATCTACATATGCTAGGCTCGTCAAGTTTAACCCAAGTATTCTGCATGTGCAAAACTGGCTTGCACCCGTTGTATGTGAACGTAGAGCTTATCACACCCGATCATCACGTGGTGTCTCGGCACGATTTAACTGTAGCAATGGTGCATACTCGGGAAAACACTTATACCTTGAAATTTAGTGAGGGATCATCTTATAATGCTACTGCCGTACTAAGAAAAATAAGATGCATAAAGGATAAACATCACATGCAATCAAAAAAAGTGATATGATATGGCCATCATCATCTTGTGCCTTTGATCTCCATCTCCAAAGAACCGTCATGATCACCATCATCGCTGGCTTGACACCTTGATCTCCATTGTAGCATCGTTGTCGTCTCGCCAACTATTGCTTCAACGACTATCGCTACTGCTTAGTGATAAATTAAAGCAATTACATGGTGATTGCATTTCATACAATAAAGCGACAACCATAAGGCTCCTGCCAGTTGCCGATAACGGTTACAAAACATGATCGTCTCATACAACAATTTATATCTCGTCACGTCTTGACCATATCACATCACAACATGCCCTGCAAAAACAAGTTAGACGTCCTCTACTTTGTTGTTGCAAGTTTTACGTGGCTGCTACGGGCTTCTAGCAAGAACTGTTCTTACCTACGCATCAAAATCACAACGATTTTTCGTCAAGTGTGTTGTTTTAACCTTCAACAAGGATCGGGTGTAGTCAAACTCGATTCAACTAAAGTTGGAGAAACAGTCACCCGCCAGCCACCTGTGTGCGAAGCACGTCGGTAGAACCAGTCTCATTAACGCGGTCATGTAATGTCGGTCCGGGCCGCTTCATCCAACAATACCGCCGAATCAAAGTAAGACATTGCTGGTAAGCAGTATGACTATTATTGCCCACAACTCTTTGTCTTCTACTCGTGCATATAACATCTACGCATAGACCTGGCTCGGATGCGACTGTTGGGGAACGTAGTATTTCAAAAAAAATCCTACGATCACGCAAGATCTATCTAGGAGAAACATAGCAACGTGTGGGGAGAGTGTGTCCACGTACCCTCGTATAACGAAAGCGGAAGCATTAAGTAACGTGGTTGATGTAGTCGAACGTCTTCATGATCCAACCGATCAAGTACCGAACGCATGACACCTCCGCGGTCTGCAAACGTACAGCTCGGTGACGTCGAACTCTCGATCCAGCTGAGGTCGAGGGAGAGTTTCGTCAGCACGACGGCGTGGTGACGGCGATGATGAAGTTAACGACGCAGGGATTCGCCTAAGCACTACAATGATATGACCGAGGTGTGTTTCTGTGGAGGGGGACACCGCACACGGCTAAGAGAAACTTTTGTGTGCCTTTGGGGTGCACCCCTCCCATGTATATAAAGGGGGGAGGGAGGTGGAGGCCGGCCAGGGTTCGCGCCCCCCCCCCTTCCTATTCCAACAAGGAGAAGGGGGAAGGAGAGGGAGGAGAGAAGGAAAGGGGGCCGGCCCCCCTAGTCCAATTCGGTTTGGGCTAGGGGGGCGCGCGCCACACCTTGGCCTACCTCCTTTCTTCCACCAATAGGCCCATGAGGCCCAATAACCCCGCGGGGGGTTCCGGTAAGCCCCCGGTACTCCAGAAAATATCCGATACACCTCGGAACTATTCTGGTGTCTGAATATAGTCTTCCAATATATCAATCTTCATGTCTCAACCATTTCGAGACTCCTCGTCATGTCCGTGATCTCATCTGGGACTCCAAGCTACCTTCGTACATCAAAACAGATAAACTCATAATACCGATCGTCATCGAACGTTAAGCGTGCGGACTCTACGGGTTCGAGAACTATGTAGACATGTTCGAGACTCATCTTCGGTCAATAACCAATAGCGGAACCTGGATGCTCATATTGGCTCCCACATATTCTACAAAGATTTTTATCGGTCAAACCGGATAACAACATACGTTGTTCCCTTTGTCATCGGTATGTTACTTGCCCGAGATTCGATCGTCGGCATCACTATACCTAGTTCAATCTCGTTACCGGCAAGTCTCTTTACTCGTTCCGTAATGCATCATCCCGTAACTAACTTATTAGTTACATTGCTTGCAAGGCTTATAGTGATGTGCATTACCGAGAGGGCCAGAGATACCTCTCCGATACACGGAGTGACAAATCCTAATCTCGATCTATGCCAACCCAACAAACACCTTCGGAGACATCAGTAGAGCATCTTTATAATCACCCAGTTAAGTTGTGACGTTTGATAGCACACAAGGTGTTCGTCCGGTATATGGGAGTTGCATAATCTCATAGTCAGAGGAACATGTATAAGTCATGATGAAAGCAATAGCAATAAAACTAAACGATCATTATGCTAAGCTAACGGATGGGTCTTGTCCATCACATCATTCTCTAATGATGTGATCCCGTTCATCAAATGACAACAGATGTCTATGGTCAGGAAACATAACCATTTTTTATTAACGAGCTAGTCAAGTAGAGGCATACTTGGGACACTCTGTTTTGTCTATGTATTCACACATGTACTAAGTTTCCGGTTAATAAAATTCTAGCAGGAATAATAAACATTTATCATGATTATAAATAACAACTTTATTATTTCCTCTAGGGCATATTTCCTTCACCTACACCATGCAATGTTGCACTCCCTTCCTTAATTGCTTCAACCGCCACGTTGGAATCTGACGCTAACGCCTCCCTCACCGCCGAAGTCTCAAGAATTGTTGAATCATCTGGGTGATTGAAAACCACACGCCGTCGCCCCTTGGTATGCTCCTGCATGGTCTCGGCAAATTACAGCTGCAACAACACGTCCTCCAACCTTTGACACTGTTGGTCAACGTTGATCTTTGCATGGCCAACTAAGGGAGGCAGCAAATGCCTTGGTCTTGGTGCCCACTACGTGTGATGAAGTTATCTCCCACTAGGTAGGCCCATGATGACTTTAAACCCAACATAGACCCATGGAGGTCCAAAGCCCAGATAGTGTGTAACAAGATAGCATTAACATGTAAGGGTTTTTGTCACTCGGCATGGATTACCCCTGAGGAGAATTATGCCGCTCCACTCAGATGGGAAAGGACATATCTTTACTTGGATGGACTTCACTCGGCTCAAAGCAGTACAACGACCAGAGACATTAATTGAGATGTTTCCTAGTCTTGAAGCCTGGCGCTACGAGCCTTTAGATACCTCTAGTAGTGGGCGTGTAATAACTCTCTCCCTCTCTTAAACTCACTTATAACGTACCAGCAGTCAGGAGGTAGCGAACTCTATATAAGCGTACCTCTAGTGGTGGATGTGTAATATCTCGAGGTTTGGTTTTTTGGTTTTTTCCCTTTCTGTTATGTTTCCCTGCGTGGTTTTCTTTGGGGGTTTTAACTTTGTGTTTATGTTATATTTTTTATTATACTTTTTTGATTCATGCACATTTTTGAATTCACAGAAGTATTAAATATGCAAACATTATTGAATCTGTAAATATCTTTTAAATTCTTGAACGTTTTTCAAATTTGTGAACATTAATTAATTCATGAAAAATTTTGAATTCATGAAGATTTTTAAAATTCATGAACATGTTTTTTGAGTTTGCATATTTCCTTTCAAATCCATGACCATTTTTAAAATTCGTCATTTTTTGAACTTGTGACCATTTTTTTTATTTTGTGAACAGCTTTTCAAGATTTCATGAATGTTTTTCAAATTTGTGAACATCTTTTTGGCACTGAATTTTTTGTGGGTTCGTGTGAACTTTTTTCATATTCACGAACATTTTTGTAATCCGTGAATGAATTTGCAACAATGTTACCATTTTTTGAATCCAGGAACATTTTTTTTGAATTCTCATGAACTTTTTCAAATTCATTATTTTCTGAATTCATGAAGCTTTTTCAAATTCATGAACGTTTTCTCGAGTTTGCGAGATTTTTTTTTGAATCCACAAACTTTTTTGAATTCAAACATTTCTATGAAGATTCTTTTCATTTTTAAATAAAACCAGTAAAATCATGAGAGGAAACCAGACAGAGAAAAGAAAAACCGGTTAAGGAAGGTTCTAGAATTTTCCCAAAATCATAGAGAGTAAAAAGGACGCACATCTAATCTGTTTTCCCGCGTGGCGGATGACATGCACAATGGGCTGGCCCAGACGAACTGCGCGGGACGGGGATATACGAGCGACACATTGTATTGCTGGCTAAGGGCGACCTACAGGAGCATCCGTCGAAACGCCCACTACGTCTGATGAAGTAGGCCCCTGCTGACATAACACCCAACAAAGGCCCATAGAGGCCCAAGCTAACATACAATATGTACCAAGATATAGCAATTATAATGTATAAACTACCATGGAAATTATAATGTATATACCATCACGAATTTTTTGTTTTTTAGAAACCATGGCAAAATAGAGCCATGGTAGTTTATATATTTTTCCTAAATCTGTTAGCCCATCAATTTTTTGCCATTCTCCTTTTTTATGGGATGATATGATACGTCTCAAATGTATCTATAATTTTTTATCGTTCCAAGCTATTATAGTATCAGTCTTGGATAATTTATATACAATTATATTTTTGGGGGACTAACCTATTAACCTAGTGCCAAATGTTACTTGCTGTTTTTTTTGCCTATTTTTGGTTTTCCAGGAACTCAGTACCAAACGAAGTCCAAACGCTATGAAACTTTTTGTCGATATTTTTTTGGACAAGAGAGACCCTAGAAGCTTCGGGAGGAGATCAGAAGGAAAATGACGAGACAACAAGGCAACAGGGCGCGCCTGGGGGGTAGGCGTGCCCTGATGCCTTGTGGGCCACACCTGGCTCCGTCTGACTTAATTTCACCTCTATAAATTCTCTATATCGGGAAACCAACATGGAGCCACCCAAAATACTCTTTCCGCCACCTCAAGTTTCTGTTCTTTCGCGATCCCATGTGGAGGCCTTTTCCAGTACTCTGCGGGAGGGGAAATCGATCACGGAGGGCTTCTACATCAACCTTGCTGCCCTTTCGACGATGTGTGAGTAGTTTACCTCCGACCTACGGGTCCATTGCTAGTTGCTAGATGGCTTCTTCTCTCTCTTTGATCTTCAATACAATATTCTCTTCGATGTTCTTGGAGTTTTATTCGATGTAATTTTCTTTTGTAGTATGTTTGTTGGGATCCGATGAATTGTGGGTTTATGATCAGATTATTCATGAATATTAATTAAGTCTTCTCTGAATTATTTTATGCATGATTATTATAGCTTTGTATTTCTCTCCGATCTATCTGTTTGGTTTGTCCAACTAGATTGATTTATCTTGCAATGGGAGAGGTGCTTTGTAATGGGTTCAATCTTGCGGTGCTTTATATCCCAGTGACAAAGTAGGGGACAAGACACATATTTGTATTGTTGCCATTAAGGGGACAACGGCGGGGTTTATTCATATTGGTTGGATTTACTTTGTCTACATCATGTCATCTTGCTTAAGGCATTACTTCATTTTTATGAACTTAATACTCTAGATGCATGTTGGATAGCGGTCGATTGGTGGAGTAATAGTAGTAGATGCAGACAGGAGTCGGTCTACTTGTCTAGGACATGATGCCTATATACATGATCATTGCCTTGAATATCGTCGTAACCATGCGCTTTTCTACCAATTGCCCAACAGTAATTTGTTTACCACCGTATGCTTTTTGTTTGAGAGAGAAGACTCTAGTGAAAACTATGCCCCTCGAGGTCCAATTTTACCATATATAAATACCTTGCTGCAATTTATTTACAGTTATTTTATTTTGTGCTTTATCTTATCTATCTATCACTATGAGATTTGATCCTTGCAAATAACCGCGGATGGGATTGACAACCCCCTTGGTCACGTTGGGTGCAAGTATTTGCTCTTCTGTGTGTAGGTGATGTTAATGAGGTTTCGCGTGGTTCTCTTGCTACTGGATTGATAACCTTGGTTCTTAACTGAGGGAAATGCTTATCTCTATTGTACCGCCTCATCCTATCCTCTTTGAGAAAATTCCAACACAGCTCTCAAGTAGCATGATACAATACCTTCTTTAAGAAATGTATAGTACATAAATAATTTTGAACATGATGCATTTTTATTTTACACTTCATAACATTTTCTATATTGTTTATAACTTGTCAAATTGAGTCCAAAATAACAATTTTAGGTCCTATTTATCATTCTGAAAATTCCCCCAATTTATTTTTGAGAATCTTCTTTTTTCTAGAATATTCACAAGCATGCATATCTCATATTCATAGAAGAAAAAGGTGGGGACCCCACCAGATTTTTACAAGGATGGCCCGAGGCCGAGAGATAGGTCTACTCCTCGCTACTCACCGACGTAGACAACCTATTGAAGAACAAAAAGAGCTCTTGGCTCAGCAGCCCAGCCATACACCAGGCCTTACCCTCTTTAACGATCCTACCCAGAAGTCTATTTGTCGACAAAGCTGCACTATCAAAGACTATTGAGTTCATGTGCTTCTATGTATCCCACATAACCATGAGGAGAATGGAGTTGAGCTCCTTGTAGCATTGTATGTCCTCAGCTAGGGACGAGCTCTAAGAGACTAGTCGATCCTCCTCCCCTGGTGTCCACTCTGGCCTCCCCCAAGCTGCCCACACTCTATGCCAAATTGTCATGAAGACGCACGCCACCAACAGATGATCCATGGTTTATGGTATCACACAAAGGCATACCTCATGGTGCGGCAAGCCCCTTCTCACTAGACGATCAGATGTCCAACAACGGTACTTGAATGCACGCCAAGCAAAGATCTTGTAGCGAAGCGGAGCGTAGTTTTCCTAGCTGACCGTGGTAGCAGGGTCCTTCATCCGCCCAAAGAACTTGCAATGGTATGTCGAGCTGACTGAGAAGGTGCCAGAAGGCTCCCACACCCATCACACGCGGTCCTCCAACCGCGGGTTTAGATCCATAGCTGATACACACTTCCATAGCGCAAGGTACTCCGCCAATTCCTCTGCATTCAGATCAGGACCAATGTCCCAGGGCCATGCTCCAGCCAGGGCCTCCTGCACCGTCCTAGATGCTCTCACCCGAGCTCGAACCCGGTCATAGAGTTTTGGCGCAACCTCATGTACTCTCGCCCCCTCCTGCACCTGTCTTCCCAGAAGTACACATTCATGCCGCTCCCTATATCCACAAACACTGCCGATCTGTAGATGGCCATGGATTTCGAGGGGACCAAAATCTCAAACTCAGTCCACGGTCTCTCACCATTCACTATTTTTTAGCCATAGCCATCGCATCATCAAGGCCACATTTATCCACTTTAGATTTGGGAGAGCAAGGCCTGCTGTCCACTTTGCTGTGCACACAGTCTCCCATGTGACAGCACAACTGCCTCCACTTGCGCGGCCCCGAGCCACCCAAAAGAAGCTTCTGCAGATTCTCACAATAGAGGTGATCACTTCCGGAGGCACCTCCATAGCAAGCATTGAATGGACCGGCATGGCACTCAGGACCGATTGCACAAGGATGAGCTGGTCTGAATTATCCATCAAAGCCGCACGCCACATGGAAGTTTCTTACGGATGCCATCTACGATTCCTTGGAACTGCGTTGTCGTTGCCTTCCTGATGTAGAGTGGAAGGCCCAGGTACCGGCAGGGAAAGCAGCCCAGAGGACATCCAGAACCCACAGTCAACCTGTCCCGTGTCCTTGGCCGAGCATCTGATTGGGAGGATCAGGCACTTTTTTCTATTGATTCGAAGGTCGGATGCTTCCCCAAAATCTTCTAGAATTGCATAACAGACCGTGATATCCATCTGATTGGGCCTCAAGAACAGCATTACGTTGTTGGCGAAGATAGACAGGCGCTGGCTCAACCCTCTACCGCCTAAACACGCCAACCAGCCCGACCTCTTAGCGTGAGTGAACATGTAATGCAGTACCTCCATGGCGAGTATGAACAACAGCGGCGATGTCAGGTCTCCTTGCCGAGGATTCCCTCTAGCGAACAACAGTGTTCACTGGATCATAACACACGTGGGAACGAGTCGGTCTCTAGGACCACCTCCCCAAGGGAATGTTCCTTAGTTATTCGGGGTCCAACATGCCAATGATCTTTTTTGTTAGAGTCATCTACAAGATGAACTGGTAACACATCCAGCCTTAACATCCAAGATGTCCATTTTCGATATGCTAATGCGTCATATCAGAATTTGATACCATTTAATCTGGTATCCGAATCCATAATATGATCATCATCACGAGTCCAAATCCAACATAATAAATACTCCCTCTATAAATAAATATAAGAGTGTTTAGATAACTAGAGTAGTGATCTAAACGCCCTTATATTTCTTTACGGAGGGAGTATGAAATAGGATATGATTTAAATACTGTGTGTATGACTCCGCTCTAATCATTTGTAGATTTTAATCTAGATTAGAGCAACTCCAACGCGCCGACCTATTTCGTCTGTGCGCGTCCGTTTGGATCGGCGCGGACAGAAAAGTCGGCCCAACGCGCCGACCCAAACGGACGTGCGTCCTCTTTTCGTCCGCCTGCCGACCCATTTCCGGCCCACTTTTTAGCCTCATTTGCGTCGACGCGAACACAAAATGGACGCGCGTGATAACCCACAAGTATAGGGGATTGCAACAGTTTTTGATAAGTAAGAGTGTCGAACCCAACGAGGAGCTAAAGGTAGAATAAATATTCCCTCAAGTTCTATCGACCACCGATACAACTCTACGCACGCTTGACGTTCGCTTTACCTAGAACAAGTATGAAACTAGAAGCACTTTGTAGGTGTTTTTGGATAGGCTTGCAAGAATATAAAGAGCGCGTAAATAAAAACTAGGGGCTGTTAAAGTAAAAACACAATAAAGTAAATATAGCGAGTGTGGAAAAGTGGTGGTAGGAGTTGCGAAATTGTCCCTTAAGCAATTGACTACTTTACTAGACCGATAGCAAGTATCATGTGGGAGAGGCCACTGCTAGCATGCCATCCCTGACTTGGAATTCTATGCACTTATGATTGGAACTATTAGCAAGCATCCGCAACTACTAACGTTCATTAAGGTAAAACCCAACCATAGCATTAAGATATATTGGTCCCCCTTCAATCCCGTATGCATCAATTTCTATGCTAGGTTGAAGCTTCATCACTCTTCCCTCAATACATAGTCCTATCAACATACAACCAACCCTAAGGTGTGATCCTGTGGCGCTCATATGATGGGCACCAAAGGATAGCAACATAACCACAAGCAAATTAAATCAATCATAGCAATTCATCAACCACCGATAGGACAACGAAAATCTACTCAGACATCATAGGATGGCAACACATCATTGGATAATAATATGAAGCATAAAGCACCATGTTCAAGTAGAGGGTACAACGGGTTGCGGGAGACTAGACCGCTGTAGATAGAGGGGGGAAGGTGATGGAGATGTTGGTGAAGATGGCGGAGGTGTTGGTGTAGATCACGGTGATGATGATGGCCACGGCAGCGTTCCGGCGCTACCAGAAGAGAAGGGGAGAGGGGGACCCTTCGTCTTCTTCTTCCTTGACCTCCTCCCTAGATGGGAGAAGGGTTTCCCCTCTGGTCCTTGGCCTCCATGGCATGGGAGGGCGAGAGCCCCTCCGAGATTGGATCTGTCTCTCTGTTTCTCTCTGTTTCTGCATTTTGTTCTGCTGCCTTTTCACCGTTTCCTTTATATCCGGAGATCCGTAACTCCGATTGGACTGAAACATTCACCGTGATTTTTTCCAAAAATTAGCTTTCTTGCGGCCGAAGAAGGGCATCAACCGCCTTACGGGTGGCCCACGAGGGTAAGGGACGCGCCCTCCTGGGGAGGGCGTGGGCCCCTGCCTCGTGGCCACCTCGGATACCGTTTTGCGTTGATCTTTTTCCCAGATTTTCCAAATATTCCAAAAATAAGCTCCGTCCGTTTTTATCCTGTTTGGACTCCGTTTGGTATGGATATTCTGCGAAACCAAAAACATGCAAAGCGAGGAGGCGCATGAGCCTTTGGATCAATATGTTTGTCCCAAAAATAGTATAAAAAGTTGCCAAAAATATATGAAAGTTGAATAATATTGGCATGGAACAATCAAAAATTATAGATACGACGGAGACGTATCAGCATCCCCAAGCTTAATTCCTGCTCGTCCTCGAGTAGGTAAATGATAAAAAAGATATTTTTTGATGTGGAATGCTACCTAGCATAATCTTGATCATATGTCTAATCATGGCATGAATATTAAGACACGAGTTATTCAAAGCAATAGTCTAGCATTTGACATAAAAACAATAATACTTCAAGCCTACTAATAAAGCAATCATGTCTTTTCAAAATAACATGGCAGAAGAAAGTTATCCCTACAAAATCATATAGTCTGGCTATGCTCCATCTTAACCACACAAAATATTCAAATCATGCACAACCCCGATGGCAAGCCAAGAAATTGTTTCATACTTTTGACGTTCTCAAACCTTTTCAACTTTCACGCAATACATGAGCGTGAGCCATGGACATAGCACTATAGGTGGAATAGAATATGATGGTGGAGGTTGTGTGGAGAAGACAAAAAAGGAGAAAGTCTCACATCAACTAGGCGTATCAACGGGCTATGGAGATGCCCATTAATAGATATCAATGTGAGTGAGTAGGGATTTCCATGCAACGGATGCACTAAGAGCTATAAGTGTATGAAAGCTCAAACTGGAAACTAAGTGGGTGTGCATCCAACTTGCTTGCTCATGAAGACCTCGGGCATTTGAGGAAGCCCATCATCGGAATATACAAGCCAAGTTCTATAATGAAAATTCCCACTAGTATATGAAAGTGATAACTCAAGAGACTCTCTATATGAAGGATCATGGTGCTACTCTGAAGCACAAGTGTGGTAAAAGGATAGTAACATTGCCCCTTCTCTCTTTTTCTCTCATTTTTTTGGTGGGCTTCTTTGGCCTCTTTTTTTATTTGAGCTTCTTTGGCCTCTCTTTTTTTATTTGGGCTTCTTTGGCCTCTTTTTTTTGTAAAGTCCGGAGTCTCATCCCGACTTGTGGGGGAATCATAGTCTCCATCATCCTTTCCTCTTTGGGACAATGCTCTAATAATGATGATCATCTCAGAGCGACCGGACCTCAAGCAGTCGATCTACGTGCTCGGTGTCATCTGTGGCGCCCGATTTAATCGTACACTAATCATGCGCATAAATGTGTACGATCAAGATCGAGGACTCACGGAAGATATCACAACACAACTCTAAAACATAAATAAGTCATACAAGCATCATAATACAAGCCAGGGCCTCGAGGGCTCGAATACAAGTGCTCGATCATAGGCGAGTCAGTGGAAGCAACAATATCTGAGTACGGACATAAGTTAAACAAGTTTGCCTTAAGAAGGCTAGCACAAACGAGGATACAGATCGAAGAGGAGCAGGCCTCCTGCAGGGATCCTCCTAACTACTCCTAGTCGTCGTCGCCGGGCTGCTGCGTAGTAGTAGGCACCTCCAAGTAGTAGTCGTCATCGACGGTGGCGTCGCTCCTGGGCTCCATCGTCTGTTGCGACAATCGAATAGAGGTAGGGGAAAAGGGAAACAAGGCAACCGTGAGTACTCATCCAAAGTACTGCAAGCAAGGAGCTACACTACATATGCATGGATATATGTGTAAAGGGCCATATCGATTGGTGAAGCTGCAGAATGCGAGAATAAGAGGGGGTAGCTAGTCTTATCGAAGACTAACGCTTCGTCACTGTCTTGCAACAGTAGAGGAGGGTAGGTTGAAGTCCTCCAAGTAACATCACATAGCAATAATCCTACCCGCGATCCCTCCTCGTATCCACGAGAGAGAGCGACCACGGTTGTATCGGCACTTGGAAGGGTGTGTTTTATCAAGTATCCGGTTCTAGTTGTCATAAGCTCAAGGTACAACTCCAAGTCGTCCTGTTATCGAAGATCACGGCTATTGAATACATTAACTTCCCTAGGGTGCACCAACTTACCCAACATGTTTGATCCCATTTGGCGGACACACTTTCTGGGTCATGCCCGCCGCGGAAGATCAACACGTCGCAACCCCACCTAGGCACAACAGAGAGGCCAGACGCCGGTCTAAACCTAAGCGCCAGGGTGCAGGCCCATCGCCTCGAAAGCACACACACGTTGCGTGGGCGGCCGAAGCAGACCTAGCCTAGTGGCGTTCAGTCCAATCCGGTGGCGCCGCTCGTCGTGACGTCTGAAGTGCTTGGTGATACCACGACGCCGAGTGCCCATATCTTTCCCACGTAGTTGGTTAGTGCGTATAAGCTCGTAGCCAACTCAGATCAAATACCAAGATCTCGTTAAGCATGTTAAGTATCTGCGAGCGCTGAGCAGGCCGAGCCCACCTCTCTCCTAGGCGGTCTCAACTCTGCCTGTCGCTCCGCCACAAAGATCCACTCATGGGTGCTCCACCACCGACCCGACTTTAGTCTCCACATGTATCATGTATAAAGTATATAGTATATACCGTGATCACCTCCCGAGTGATCACGGCCCGATAATATAGCACGGCAGACGGACAAGAATGTAGGGCCACAGATGAAAGTACTAGCATCCTATAGTAAGCATATAGGATTGCGGTAAAAGGTAACTGTGATAGTAACAAGGACAAGGCTATGCATCGGGATAGGTATAATCGAAAGCGATAACATGCTACACTACTCGATGCAAGCGGTATAGAGTAGAATAAGCGATATCTGGTGATCAAGCGGGGCTTGCTGGTTGCTCTGGCAAGAGAGAGGGTCGTCAACACCGTAGTCGAACCGGGCAAAGAAGCGGCGTCGGTCTCGTAGTCTACCCGAGAGAAGAGGGGGAAGAAACAATGAATACCATGTAAACAGATGTATATCGATGCATGACATGACAAGTAACGACGCTAGGCGTGCCCTAACGTGGTATGAGGTGGTACCGGTTAAGGGGGGAAACATCAGGAAAATATCCCGGGGTTTCGTGTTTTGAGCAGGAAGGCGGAGGGAAAAGTTGCGGGTTCGATAGGTTAGGGGTGTGTGGCGGACGAACGGACTGCGTATCCGGATTCGTCTCGTCGTTCTAAGCAACTTTCATGTTAAAAATATTTTAATCCGAGTTATGGATTAAAAGATATGATTTTCTAAAGATTTTAATAATTTCTGGAATTTAATTAATTAATTAATTAATTCGAAAAATGGATTTATGACGTCAGCATGATGTCATGATGACGTCAGCAGTCAACGTTGACCGTTGACCTGGTCAACCTGACATGTGGGTCCCGTGGGGCCCACCTGTCATACACTGTTAGGTTTAATTAGGGTTTAGATTAATCCTGATTACAGTTTAATTAAAATTAACTAATTAATTAAATTAATTAAACCGGATTAATTAACTTAATAAATTACTTACTTAATTAATTAATTAATAATTAATTTTATTAAAACATTTTTATTTTTATTAATTATATTTATTTAATTCCTTTTTTTTCCTTTTCCAAAAACGTTCTGGGGCGGGGCCCTGTGGTGATGTGAGGGAGGAATTATGGTCAGGCGTTGCAGGCGCCCGATCGGGCGTCGCCCAAATCGGCCGCGAGGAGGACGGGGCATGGCGGGCGAGGCGGGCGTGGGCGGCCTCGTGGGCAAGATGGCGCGAGGGAAGCAGAGCAGGCGCCAGGAGCTGGGCGGCGCTCGTGTGGAGTCGGCGAGGGCAGGTCGGGGAGCAGGGGGGTTCAGCGGCTGGTCCAGTAGCCGTGGGCGCCGGCCGACGAGCAGCAGCGGTCGGTGGCACGCCCAGGTGGTGGCGCACGGCAGGACGACGAGGGAAGGGGAGGAGGGGACGAGGGCGCGGTCGGCGTGCGTGTGCACGTGGCCGAGGCGACTGGGGAAAAGCGCGCGGCGGCGAGGAGGCTCCGTGGAGGAGATCCGCGAGGGAGAGAGGGAGGAGCGAGGCTCACGGCGGGGCAGCGTCTTGGTGACCGGGCGGGCTCGCGGTGATGCAGGGAGAGAGAGAGAGAGGCCGGGCGGAACGGCTGGTGGCGGGGAAGAGGCCCCCGAGCGGAGGAGGCACGAGGGAGGAGCCTGCGGGCGCGGCCGGATCCGCAGCGAGGGGAGCAGAGGGAGGGCTGGGTCGAGGGCGCGGACGACAGTGGCGCCGGGCGCGTCGACCGGCCGGAGGGGCAGCAGTGGCGTCCTAGGGTGAGAGGGGAGCGAGGGGAGAGAGCTCACGGGGGGCGAGGGTCTAGGCAGAGGGCTCGGGACGGTCGGGGAGGACCGGCGGGAGGAGGTCGAGGCGGCGGCCGTCCGGCGATGTGGTCCCGGCGAGGTGGGAGACGGGCGGATCCGCGGCGATAGGGCGTCAGGCGTCTGGGGGCGCCAAGGCGTCTGGGTGGCGGTCGGGAGGACGGGAGGACGGGCGGCGTCGGGTGGGGTGGGGCGCCCGGCGTCGGGTCGGCAGGATCGGGGCCGATCCGATCCGGATCGGTGGGGAGGAGAAGGGGATCGAGGAGTGGGGGCGTCGGCTAGGGTTTCGCCGCCCGGGGGGTTATGGGAGTGAGGGGGGGGGGCGGATGGGCCATGGGCCGGTCGGCTGGGCCGGTTGGCCCAGTTGGCCAAGGGGGTTTTCCCCCCTGTAGTTATTAGGTTTATTTTTCTTTTCTTATTTTTCCTTTTCTGTTTTAATTCATTTTAAAATATTCAGACGCTTTATAAAAATGTGTGCACCCCACCATAATTAACTTTGTAATATTTGACAACCCCCGAACATTTTAGTTTTGATTTTTTTTGAAAACTTTTATTGCCATCATAATTTTGAATTGAATTTCGAAACCATTTTGATTTAACCCGTGATTAACTACACTGACAGAGGTGACGTGGCACCATCAACGTGAGATTACTGTAGCATGATTATCCGGGCATTACAAATCTCCTCCACTACAAGAAATCTCGTCCCGAGATTTAGGAGGTAGAAGGAAAGAGTGCGGGGTATTCATCACGAAGACGATCCTCGCGTTCCCGTGTGGCCGTCTTGAGTGATTTGACCACTAGACTTTGAGGAACTTGATCGCCTTCCGGCGTGTGCGGCGTTCAGCAGTCGAGAATGCGGACGGATGCTCTTTATAGGAGAGGTCCTGTTGCAATTCGAGCACTTCATGGTCCATTGCTCGCATTGGGTCCTTGAAGCAGCGTCGGAATTGTGACACGTGGAACACATCGTGAACACGAGAAAGGTTGACGGAAGCTCCAGATTGATATGCCACTTTTCCACGCCTTTCCGAGAATAGTGAATGGGCCAATATAGCGAGGAGCTAGCTTGCCCTTGATCCGGCGGTGAGCACCCTTCATTGGTGTAACGCGAAGATAGGCCTTTTCGCCAAAGTTGATAGACCATGTCTTTATGATGCGGTCATAATTACTCTTTTAGCGTGGTGAGCGGTCTTGAGATTCTCGCGAATAATGCGGACTTGTTCTTGGCATGTTGGATAATATCCGGACGAAGAGTGGGCGTTCCCCGATTTCGACCAGTTCGGAGGGTTGGCACTTTCGTCCATATAACACTTGAAGGGGCCATCTTCAGACTAGCTTGATAGCTATTATTATAAGAGAACTCAGCATACGGAGAGATTCCTCCCACTTCTTGCCGAAGGAAATAACACAAGCTCGAAGCATGTCTTTGAGAACTTGGTTGACACGTTCAACTTGCCCTTGTGACTGCGGATGAAACGCAGTACTGAAAGATAAGTGAGTCCCCATAGCTTCTTGAAAACTTGCCCAGAATCTTGAAGTGAATAAGCTGCCACGGTCCGAGCTGATAACCAGTGGAATACCGTGAAGTGAAACAATTCTGGACATATAGAGCGTTGCAAGCTGACTAGCGATGATCGTTTCTTTGACCGCGGAAAATGTGCAACTTTAGAAAGCGGTCAATGGCGACAAGAATAGCATCATTACCTTTCTGCGATTTGGGAAATCCGGTGGCGAAGTCCATTTCAACATGGTCCCATTTCCATTCAGGAATAGAGATAGGTTGCGAGTTCCAAGAGGCCGTTGATGTTCTGCTTTGATCGACAGCAAACATCACATTCAACAACATAACGAGCAATGTCTCGCTTCATATTAGACCACGGAATCTCGGCGAATGTCTTGGTACATCTTGGTGCTACGGGATGAATAGACAAAGGCGTATCATGAACTTCTTTCATAACCTTTGGAGTCGATTCAGGTTTGCCCTCTTACTCGGTACCACTAGGCGACCTTTGAAGAATAAGGTGCCGTCGTCATCCTGATGAAGAATGAGGGTTTTCCTTCTGCGAGGTAACGTTTAATCCTCTCGACTTCATCGTCACACTTTCGTATCCATTTGATGGTGTCCACAAGATCTGGTTTGGCAACCGGGGTATTGAGAGAACCCCGAAACAACATGGAGGTTCATCTTGCGAAGCTCCGGAGGAGGGGAGAAGTGCACCGGAGGAACAATATGGAGGTTCAGCTTTCGAACTCTTCAGCAGTGAGGCTGAACTTTGTGTACTGGAGGTGGTTGCGAGAAGACTTACGGCTCAAGGCATCAGCCATTACATTAGCCTTGCACGGTGTATAGGAAATACCCAAATCGAAATCTGCAGCAGTCTCCATCCATCTCTGTGACGGAGGTTCAGGTCAGGCTGAGTAAGCAGATACTTCAGACTTTGGTGGTCGGTGAAGATCTACATAGCGATTACCGAGAAGGTAATGTCGCCTTTGCTTGATGCATGAATGACAGCAACAAGCTCGAGGTCGTGAACTGGGTAGTTCTCTTCGTGAGGCGCAATTGTCGAGAGGCATAAGCAACCACTTTGCGCTCTTGCATTAGGACACCGCCTAATCCTTGACGGAAGCGTCGCGATAAATGACGAAGTCCTTCTTAGTATCGGGAGGAGCTAATCTTTGGGGCAGAAGTCAACTTGTCTTTGAGTGCTGGAAACTTTCCCGACAATTATCATCCATTGGAATTTGGCGCCCTTATACAGCAAGTTAGTTAGAGGCTGGCAATCTTGGAGAAGTTCTCGACGAATCGACGGCAATAGTGGCGAGACCGAGAAAACTTCGACTTGCTTAACGTTCTTGGAGGAGTCAATCGAGAATAGCCTGAACTCTTTCAGGGTTGACGGCAATACCATCCTTAGAGATGACATGCCCAAGATAGGTTACTTCGGGAAGCCAGAATTCACATTTGGAGAACTTGGCATATAGCTGATGCTCTCGTAGCTTTTCCAGCACAAGACGAAGATGTTCAGCATGTTCTTCCTCATTCTTGGAAAATATCAGGATATCATCCAGATAAACCACGACGAACTTGTCGAGGTAATCCATGAACTTAGCGAGAGAAGGTGGCTGGAGCATTGGTTAAGCCGAAAGACATGACGGTGTACTCGTATGAACCATAACGAGTCACAAATGCGGTCTTTGGGATATCCTCTTCGCGAACACGGATCTGGTGGTAACCCAACCTCAAGTCGAGTTTCGAGAACACTGACGAACCAGCCAGTTGATCATACAGATAATTGATCCGAGGAAGAGGATACTTATTCTGAATGGTAGCTTGATTTATAGGACGGTAGTCTTGGACCAATCGATTTGTCCCATCCTTCTTCTTGACAAAGAGAGAAGGTGCTCCCCAAGGAGAGCAACTTGGGCGAATGAAACCACTTTGAAGAGATTTGTTGATTTCCTCCTTGAGCTCAAGGAGTTCATGCGGCGGCATCTTGTAGGGTCGCTTGGCTATAGGAGTGGTGCATGGTTTCAAGTCGATGACGAATTCGACAGCCCTAGCAGGGGGAATCCCTGGAAGTTCTTCAGGGAAAACGTCCTGGAAGTCGCGAACGACAGGAATGTTTTCAATGCCCTCGAGGGGTGCGGCGTTCAATGCGTTCAATGCATAGAGCCTTGCCTCGGCATTTTGCACCACATGAGCTTGGTAAGTGACTATTTCATCTGAAGGGTGTAGCAGATGGACGGTCTTCGTGGCGCAAACTATGGAAGCGATATCGCCTTTAACCAATTCATTCGAGAATGAGGTCAATGCTACAAGACTTCAAAGACAATGGGTGAGACAAGGAATTCCGGTCCTTCGATTTCAAGCGGGGCGTCGTTGCAAATCATGGAGGTTCGACATTGGCCCGCGGGGTGTGTACTAATAGTGAAGCATTCATGTCTTCACATTTAATGTCGTGCAAGCATGCAAAATCTTGACATGAATGAATGCGATGCACTGTGTCGATAAAACGCATCTTTGGTACTGAATTTACGAGGAGGGTACCCATCACGAGAAAGAGCTGGTCTTGAGCTTCGTTCAGATCAACGTGGTTGGCCTGAACTCGACCATAAGGCTTGGCATTGTTGTTGCGGGGCTGGTTGCTTCCACGGCCAGTCCGCTGGAAGGGCCAGCTGATTCTGGTTCTGGTTGCATTCTCTAGCACGGTGCCCTGGTTGTCCGCACCTGAAGCACAAGCCATTATTGGGGGTGGGAACAGGAGCCTGGGGTGGTGGAGCTGGAAGCTTTGGCTGCTTAGTTGAAGTAGGCAGACGAGGTGCAGCATAGCTCTGCCTTGGAGCAGGTGCATTCGGCTGGTACATGCTGTTGGGAATCCATATCTTGCGCTTCTGCGAGGACGGGCCCGAAGATGAGCCCGTGTCACGGTTGCGCCTGTTAGAGCTCTGGTATTCCTGCAGACCAGTTTCGACATTGATAGCTTTGTTCACCAAGGTGGCGAAATCAGCAAAGTCGTGCACTAGAAGTGCGAGCTTGATGTCAGCTTGAAGGCCGTCACGGAACTTCTCTTGTCTGCGTGCATCAGTTGCAATATCCTCTTCAGCATAGCGAGACAAGTCCAGAACTCGCCGATAAGCTTCAACAGATCTTGTTGCCTTGGGTGAGGTTGCGGAACTCACGCTTCTTCCGTCCATGACTCCTTGAGGATGAAGCGGGCACGAAAGCAACTTGGAAGTCGGCGGTGATGAGTGTTCCAAGCTGGCGAATACGCTGTGGCTGTCCCACCATTGAGCTGCGGGTCCCTTGAGGAAGAAGGAAGCAAAAGTGACATAGTGGCGGGGGCTACATCAGCAGACTCCATCTCATAGGTGATGTCATGGAGCCGATCATCGACATCCGGTGGCTGGGTTGAGCTGCGGTACATGCTTGGGTTGAGGCGTATGAAATCCTGCAGAGTTGTTGTGTTTGGCTGCTGGTTCATATTGGGGCGAGAACCGAGCCATCATGTTCTCCATGGTGGCGATTCATCTCAAGCTGTTGGATCATACCAGCCATGTACTCGGCGGTGGTGGGAAGTTGCCACCACGACCACGACCAGCTGGTCTAACCATCCTGCTAATATATAACGAGGGTAGTTCAGCATTTGAGAAATTATGCAAAGGACAAGAATCATTCATGATGAAACATGCATAATGAAAGCAGCACGATAGAAACTACATAGTAGTCGGTATTTCTTACAAAAGGGATTATGCATAGAGTTCGGTACATAGAGTTCAGTACATAGACTAAGTCATCATAGGCGGCACTTGAGGCTCATGACGAATGCATCTACTACTAACAAGCAAGCCTACATCAGTCCCAGCAGTGCTGCGGAGGTAGCTGTAGCTGAAAGCTGGTAGTGTGGCGGCGGATAGTCCTCCACGTCGGTGACACAGGGGCGCGGATACTCAGTGCAGAACCCGGCGACCAAGTGGCGAAGAGGACCAAGTCGCGGAGAGTAGCCTCCACCTCGCCAACCGACACCCTGAGGCATCACGGTCTGGCTGGGTAGATCGAGAAAGCGGCAGCTCTGGATCGGACAAGCGGGTGCGATGGCGTCGAGCACAGTAAAGGTCTTGACGGGTGATGTACAACTCGTGGCGAAGAGCTCGGTTAGCTCGATCCAGCCCATCGACATGCGAACAAAGTTACGATGGTAGAAAGGCTCTCTGGTGACGATGGAGTAGGCAGCGGTGTAGTAACCCTCCTCACCAACATCGACGCGATAGCAATGTGCACGAAGGGGAGGTGTCCAACTCCGATACTCTCCACGAAGGTGTGTCGAGCAGCATAAGCAGCATCGTGGACTGCCATATCGATAGTCACCCCAACACCATGTGCGGTGTGCAGCCGCGAGAGTGGAGTCATACTCCGAGAGTAGAGGTGGACGATGGCTCGGTGCTGCTCTGGTTAAAGTCTGGTACTCCTCAAAGGCGGTGTACTCGGGGTGCGGCGATAACCCGGATAGGTCATCATCTCTGCTAGCACGCGGTGATCCCGAGCACCAATGGCCGTCGTGTGGCGCACGACCTGCCTCGTGGGTTCCATCTGAAAACAAAGATGTTTCAAAGGAGTCAAATGACGGTGTGGAAATTGATCAAAATACAATTCAAGAAATAACTATGGCTTTATCCAACTTTGGGGTGAATGTGGTCACGGGATCCTAGTGTTAGTTAGTAAATTCGTTTAACCCGAGTAGAAGAGAGTTGAGTCCCGAGTAAAGGTCGAGGAGTAAAAGATCCTAGTACCACCCGATGGCGGCGTGGGCCCGTAAAGCACACAGCCAAGTTAGTAAAAGTTTTGCAATGTCTAGACTCGACTTCGCCAAGGAGTGTGGAAGGGGATTCCTACAGGCGATGGCTCTTATACCAACTTGACGCGCCCCGATTTAATCGTACACTAATCATGCGCGCAAATGTATGCGATCAAGATCGAGACTCACGGAAGATATCACAACACAACTCTAAAACATAAATAAGTCATACAAGCATCATAATACAAGCCGGGGGCCTCGAGGGCTCGAATACAAGTGCTCGATCATAGGCGAGTCAGCGGAAGCAACAATATCTGATCATGGACATAAGTTAAACAAGTTTGCCTTAAGAAGGCTAGCACAAACAGGGATCAGATCGAAGAGGAGTAGGCCTCGCTGCAGGATCCTCCTAACTACTCACAGTCGTCGTCGCCGGGCTGCTGCGTAGTAGTAGGCACCTCCGGTGTAGTAGTCGTCATCGGCGATGGCGTCGCTCTGGGCTCCATCATTTGGTTGCAGCAATCGAATAGAGGTAGGGGAAAAGGGGAAACAAGGCAACCGTGAGTACTCATCCAAAGTACTACATAAGCAAGGAGCTACACTACATATGCATGGATATATGTGTAAAGGGCCATATCGGTGGGTGAAGCTGCGAGAATGCGAGAATAAGAGGGGTAGCTAGTCTTATCGAAGACTACGCCACGGTCACTGTCTTGCAGCAGTAGAGGAGGGTAGGTTGAAGTCTTCAAGTAACATCACATAGCAATAATCCTACCGGCGATCCCTCCTCGTATCCACGAGAGAAGCGACCACGGTTGTATCAGCACTTGGAAGGGTGTGTTTTATCAAGTATCCGGTTCTAGTTGTCATAAGCTCAAGGTACAACTCCAAGTCGTCCTGTTACCGAAGATCACGGCTATTGAATAGATTAACTTCCTGCGGTGCACCAACTTACCCAACACGTTTGATCCCATTTGGCGGACACACTTTCTGGGTCATGCCCGGCGCGAAAGATCAACACGTCGCAACCCCACCTAGGCTGTGAGAGAGGCCAAGACGCCGGTCTAAACCTAAGCGCAGTGCAGGCCCATCGCCTCGAGCACACACACAGACGTTGCGTGGGCGGCGAAGCAGACCTAGCCTAGTGGCGTTCAGTCCAATCCGGGCGCGCCGCTCCGTCGGCCGACGTCTGAAGTGCTTGGTGATACCACGGCGCCGAGTGCCCATATCTTTCCCACGTAGTTGGTTAGTGCGTATAAGCTCGTAGCCAACTCGGATCAAATACCAAGATCTCGTTAAGCGTGTTAAGTATCCATGAGCGCCCGAGCAGGGCAGGCCCACCTCTCCTAAGCGGTCTCAACCTGCCCTGTCGCTCCGCCACAAAGATCCACTCATGGGTGCTCCACCGGCCGACCCGACTTTAGTCTCCACATGTATCATGTATAAAGTATATAGTATATACCGTGATCACCTCCCGAGTGATCACGGCCCGATAGTATAGCACAGCAGACGGACAAGAATGTAGGGCCACAAATGAAAGTACTAGCATCCTATACTAAGCATATAGGATTGCGGTAAAGGTAACAACTTGATAGTAACAAGGACAGGCTATGCATCAAGATAGGTATAAGCGAAAGCGATAACATGCTACACTACTCGATGCAAGAAGTATAGAGTAGAATAGGCGATATCTGGTGATCAAAGGGGGCTTGCTGGTTGCTCGGCAAGAGAGAGGTCGTCAACACCGTAGTCGAAGGCTAAGCAAGAAGCGTCGGTCTCGTAGTCTACCCGAGAGAAGAGGGGAAGAAACAATGAATACCATGTAAGCAGATGCATATCGATGCATGACATGACAAATAACGACGCTAGGCGTGCCCTAACGTGGTATGAGGTGGTACCGGTTAAGAAACATCAGGAAAATATCCCGGGGTTTCGTGTTTTTGAGCGAGGAAGCCGAGGAGGAAAAGTTGCGGGTTCGATAGGTTAGGGGTGTGTGGCGGACGAGCGGACTGCGTATCCGGATTAATCTCGTTGTTCTAAGCAACTTTCATGTTGAAAATATTTTAATCCGAGTTCGGATTAAAAGATATGATTTTCTAAAGATTTTAATAATTTCGGAATTTAATTAATTAATTAATTAATTGAAAAATGGATTTATAGCGTCGGCATGATGTCATCTCGACGCGTCGGCGATCAGCGTTGACCGTTGACCTGGTCAACTGACATGTGGGTCCGTGGGACCCACATCTCTAATCGTTAGGTTTAATTAGGGTTTAGATTAATCCTGATTACAGTTTAATTAAAATTAACTAATTAATTCAATTAATTAAACCGGATTAATTAACTTAATAAATTACTTAATTAATTAATAATTAATTTTATTAAATCATTTTTATTTTTATTAATTATATTTATTTAATTCCTTTTTTTCCTTTTCCAAAAACGTTCTGGGGCGGGGCCTGTGGTGATGGTCTTGGGAGGGGGAATTATGGTCGGGTGTTGCAGGCGCCCGTGGCGTTCGCCCAAATCGTGAGAGAGGACGGGGCATGGCCGGGCCGTGGCGTGGCGCCATGACCTCGTGGCAAGCATGGCGCGGGGAAGCGGAGCAGGCGCCAAGGAGCTGGGCGGCGAGCTCGTGTGGAGTCGGCGGAGGCAGGTCGGGAGCAAGGGGGTTCTCACGTGGCGGTCCGTGAGCAGTGACGCCGCCGACCCGGCGAGCAGCGGCAACATCGGTGGGCACGCCGGGGTGAGTCGCCACCTGGCGGCGGCAACGAGGGAAGGAGGAGGGGACGAGGCGCGTCGGCGTCTTGCGGTGCGTGGCCGAGGCGACCGGGGGAGGTCTGGCGGCAGGAGGGGCTCCGTGGAGGAGATCCGCGAGGGAGGAGAGGGAGGGCGAGGCTCACGGCGGGGGCAGCGTCTTGTGACCTGGCGGGGCTCATGTGATGTGGCGAGGAGAGAGAGGAGGGCTGGGCGGAGCGGCTGACGCCGGGGAGGGGGGGAAGAGGCCCGACCGAGTGGAGGAGGAGGCGAGGAGGGGGGCACGCGGGCGCTGGCCGGATCCGGCGACGGGGCAGAGGGGGAGGGCGGGGTCGGCGCGGACGGCGGTGGCGCCGGCGCGCGGGCGACCGCCGGCCGGGAGGGGCGAATGCAGTGGCGTCCTAGGGGAGGGGGAGCGAAGGGGAGAGCTCACGGGGCGTGGGGTCTAGGCAGAGGGGCTCGGGGACGGTCGGGGAGGACCGGGAGGAGGTCGAGGCGGCGGCCGTCCGCGATGTGGTCCCGGCGAGTGGGAGGCGGGCGGATCCGGCGGCGATGGGGCGTCGGGCGTCTGGAGGGGGCGCCGGCGTCTGGTGTGATCGGGAGGAGGGAGGACGGGCGGCGTCGGGTGGGGGTGGGGCGCGGCGTCGGGTCGGCAGGATCGGGGCGATCCGATCCGGATCGGTGGGGAGGAGAAGGGATCGAGGGAGTGGGGCGTCGGCTAGGGTTTCGCCGCCGGGGTTATGGGAGTGAGGCGGATGGGCCATGGGCGGTCGGTGGGCAGTTGGCCCGGTTAATGAGGGTTTCCCCTGTAGTTATTAGGTTTATTTTTCTTTTCTTATTTTTCCTTTTCTGTTTTAATTCATTTTAAAATATTCGGACACTTTATAAAATGTGTGCACCCACCATAATTAAGTTTGTAATATTTGACAACCCCCGAACATTTTAGTTTTGATTTTTTTTGAAAACTTTTATTGCCATCATAATTTTGAATTGAATTTCGAAACCGTTTTGATTTAACCCGTGATTAACTACAGTGACAGAGGTGACGTGGCACCATCAACGTGAGATTACTGTAGCATGATTATCCGGGCGTTACACATCCCTGGATCAGTAATGCTGACACCACACAGTACTCGAAGGATTTATAACAGAGTAGCAATCACACACTTATTACAAATCGAATGTCTCAAGAGAGAACTTAAAAAATTAAATATGGCTTAAGGCCATCTAATACGATAACAGCGGAAGGCTTGGAAGAATAAGCGAGTCCATCAACTCCAACGGCATCATCGAGTATAGAACCACGACCTAAGCACCTTACAAATCTAAAAGTCTACGCAACATGAAAGCGTTGCAGCCCGAAAATGGGTCGACACATGGAATATCTGGCAATGTAACACATAGAGAATAATGGAATGAATAGCCTATACTACATGCATATATGGCTGGTGGAAAGCTCTATGGTTACAGTTTTGCATAAAGCCAATTTTTCCCTACTGCAAAGGAATAAATTTATTTAACTATCATGGTGGTTGTGAAACATTGAGAATGGTTGACATCATTCTCAATCCCAATTAAAAAGTACTCATTAAACCCAACAATATTAATTAGAAGTAACATGATGAGATTCACATGATATCCAGGTACTAGATACTCAAAATGTCCATAACCGGGGACACGGCTAACCATGATTAGTTTATACACTCTGCAGAGGTTTGCGCACTTTTCCCCACAAGACTCGATCGCCTCCGTTGGATTTCTCGCACTACATGATGTTTGAGAAACGGATGACCGAGACATAGTCTTTCGAAGCACTAGCACCTTACATGTGGGTAGACGGTACACCTACTTTCCCTACATCGCTAGTCTACCCGTAAGAGTTCGCACAACAATCAACTATGCGAGCCCATAATGGCTTGTGGCTGCACACGGAAGTTTCTAGTTTGAATAATCTCATGATCCCTTTGAGCACGGGTGGCGGTCCGAAGAAATCTGAGCAAGTCTGATAGAAACCAGGTGCCTGAATCCACCCAGACGTGTGTTTAAGTTGCCACCTTAAATAAACCATTAAATAACAATCTCACATCTGTCATGGATACACTCACCCAATCCATGTCTACTAGCATAGCATGGCATAATAAGCAAACGTAGAAGTAACTCCCAAGGGTTTGATAATAAAACAGGTAAGAGGTACTACCTCAACTACTTCCCATCCCACAATTTAATTAGATCCTAATCATGCAAGTGTTTGAGGATAGATCTAATGCATAAAAACTGGGTATGAGAAGAGTATGATCAAAGTGTTACTTGCCTTGCTGATGATCCGCGAAACCTAGAGACTCGAAGTAACAGGCGGCACACTCCGGGTATTCTATCGCAGACAAACAAACAAGCATACAATAAGTACTCATCTAATGCACAGGTAAAACTCAAATGGATCTAACCAGATAGTTCAACTTAAGAACTCCGGTTGGCAAAAAGAATCAAATCAAACGAAGCGACGAAAGTCAAACGGCGGAAGAAAACAACTTCGTTTTACTAATCTGGATCTAAGTCAAATTTTACCGAAGCAAAAACTTGTTTAAGTTGATTATTAGGAAAGAGGGTTTCGAGAAGAAACTCCAGGCGCTTGAATCGCCTCATTCCGATAAACGAGCGAAAAGTTATACTAAAACGAAAATCGGATCTGGAATCGCGATCGGAAAAATCGTGAATTAAATCCGAGAAAAAGAAAAAAAAGCAGCGAACAGATTCGAACGAAAAAAAGAAATAAAAATAAAAAACTAAAATATAAAAACCGAAAACAAACCAAGAAAACCGATCGTTTTTTAAAAACCGCACGGAAATCGGTAATGGCGAACCTCGGGAGGCGTCTGCGGCGACTCCGGCCTGGCCAGCGGCGGCAATGGCTGAAGCGGCTAGGGTTTATTTCGGGCGGGCTCGGGTGGGCTGAGGCGCCGGGGGAGTCCCGCTCGGGTATGAGGCGGTGCACGTTTTTTTTAATAATAACTCGCAGAAAAAAAATCAAGAGAAGTACTAAACGGACTCCAAAAATCCCGAAATAAATTTTCCCCGGCTTCTAAAAATCAAGCCGGATTTAATGAACATTTATTTGGGGCCTAAATGCAATTTTTAAAAACGCGCATTTTTCCTAAATTCAAATAAAAAGGCGAAAAACTCTAAAATAAAATCTTATTTGATTTTATTATTAAATCTTCATTATTTCTTTATTTTGGGAAAGTCATTTTATTCCTCTCTCATATTTTTGTAATAGAAATAATTGAAGATAAAATAAATAAAATCAAATGATCCTATTTTCAAAATTTGAGAAATCTCAAATATGAAAATAACAAAATCTAACTCTCCCGTGGGTCCTTGAGTTGTGTAGAATTTCTAGGATCGAGCAAAGTTTGATAATAAAACAGGTAAGAGGTACTACCTCAACTACTTCCCATCCCACAATTTAATTAGATCCTAATCATGCAAGTGTTTGAGGATAGATCTAATGCATAAAAACTGGGTATGAGAAGAGTATGATCAAAGTGTTACTTGCCTTAGCGATGATCCATGAAACCTAGAGACTCAAGTAACAAAGCGGCACACTCCGGGTATTCTATCGCAGACAAACAAACAAGCATACAATAAGTACTCATCTAATGCACAGGTAAAACTCAAATGGATCTAACCAGATAGTTCAACTTAAGAACTCCGGTTGGCAAAAAGAATCAAATCAAGCGAAGCGGCGAAAGTCAAGCGGCGGAAGAAAACAACTTCGTTTTACTAATCTGGATCTAAGTCAAATTTTACGAAGCAAAACTTGTTTAAGTTGATTATTAGGAAGAGGGTTTCGAGAAGAAACTCCAGGCGCTTGAATCGCCTCATTCCGATAAACGAGCGAAAAGTTATACTAAAACGAAAATCGGATCTGGAATCGCGATCAGAAAAATCGTGAATTAAATCCGAGAAAAAGAAAAAAAAACGACGAACAGATTCGAACGAAAAAAAAGAAATAAAAATAAAAAAACTAAAATATAAAAAAACCGAAAACAAACCGAAGAAAACCGATCGTTTTTTTTAAAAACCGGCACGGAAATCGAGGCGGCGGCGAACCTCGGGAGGCGTGCGGCGACTCCATGGCATGTGGCGGGCGGGCAAGGCGCTAGGGTTTCGCTCGGGCGGGCTCGGGTGGGCTGAGGCGCCGGGAGTCCGCTCGGGTATGAGGAGGGTGCGTTTTTTAATAATAACTTCAGAAAAAAAATCAAGAGAAGTACTAAGCGGACTCCAAAAATCCGAAATAAATTTTCCCGGCTTCTAAAAATCAAGCGGATTTAATGAACATTTATTTGGGGCCTAAATGCAATTTTTAAAAGCAGCATTTTCCTAAATTCAAATAAAAAGGCGAAAAACTCTAAAATAAAATCTTATTTGATTTTATTATTAAATCTTCATTATTTCTTTATTTTGGGAAAGTCATTTTATTCCTCTCTCATATTTTTGTAATAGAAATAATTGAAGATAAAATAAATAAAATCAAATGATCCTATTTTCAAAATTTGAGAAATCTCAAATATGAAAATAACAAAAATCCCCAACTCTCCCGTGGGTCCTTGAGTTGTGTAGAATTTCTAGGATCGAGCAAAAATGCAACGAAAAATATGATATGCAATGATGCTCTATGTATAACATTCCAAATTGAAAATTTGGGATGTTACAAACCTACCCCCTTAAGATGAATCTCGCCCTCGAGATTCGCGTTAACTAGAAAATAGGTGAGGTGGTCTTTAAGCAAATCTTCCTCTCGCTCCCGGTGGCTTCATCCTCGATGTGGTGGCTCCATTGAACCTTGCAAAACTTAATGACCTTGCTGCGGGTGACTCGGCTGGCATACTCCAAAATCTTAACCGGTTTCTCCTCATAGGTCAAATCATCATTCAACTGAATCGCTTCTAGTGGCACGGTATCTCTCAGTGGTATATCGGCCATCTCTGCGTGACACTTCTTCAACTGTGAAACATGAAACACATCATGAACTCCTGACAATCCTTCGGGTAGTTCCAACTTGTACGCAACTTCTACCATGCGTTCCAGAACACGATAAGGTCCTACAAATCGAGGTGCTAACTTTCCCTTAACTCCAAAACGTTTAACTCCTCAAAGGGGCGATACTCGAAGATAAACTCTGCCTCCGACTTCGTATTCTGTCTCCTTGCGTTTTGAATCCGCATAGCTCTTCTGTCTTGACTGGGCTACCTTGAGCCTATCACGAATCAACTTAACTTTCTGTTCAGACTCCTTAATCAGATCTGGTCCAAACAATGGCGGTCTCCAACTTCATCCCACAACAACGGGGTCCTGGACCTCCTTCCGTACAAGGCTTCGAAAGGGGCCATCTTCAGACTGTTTTGGTAACTGTTGTTATATGAAAACTCCGCATACGGCAAATTGTCATCCCAACTTGATCCATAATCTAAAGCACAAGCTCTAAGCATATCCTCCAAAATCTGGTTGACTCTCTCGGTTTGTCCATCTGTCTGTGGATGAAAAGCTGTGCTAAACTCCAGCCTGGTTCCCAAAGTTTCGTTCAACTGCTTCCAGAACTTTGAGGTAAATTTTGTTCCTCTATCTGATACGATACTCCTCGGAACTCCATGCAAGCATACAATCCTTGTCATGTTTATCTTAGCCAATTTGGCACTTCTGTAAGTAGTCTTTACTGGTGTGAAATGAGCTACCTTCGTCAAAGGATCGACTATAACCCAAATCAAGTCATAGCCTGAACGAGTCCTGGGCAATCCCGTGATGAAATCCATACCTAGTTTATCCCACTTCCATTCGGGTATAGGCAATGGCTGTAACAATACTGCTGGCTTCTGATGTTCTGCCTTCACCTTCTGACATACATCACAAACTGCTACGTACTCTGCAATATCCTTCTTCATTCCGGTCCACCAGAAAGTATTCTTCAAATCCAAATACATCTTGGTATTTCCTGGGTGAATCGAATATGGTGAATCATGTGCCTCTTGTAGGATTAACTTCCTGATCTCCGGATCATTGGGCACATAAACACGGTCTTCAAACCATAAGGTATCGTGCTCATCCTCACGAAATCCCTTTGCTTTTCCTTCGCTCATTTTCTCCTTTATAGAGGCAATCTCTTTGTCAGTCTTCTGAGCTTCCCTGATCTTGTCCAACAAGGTTGACTGAATCTCCAATGCTGCTACATAGCCTCTCGGAACTATTTCCAAACATAGCTCTCGAAGATCCTCGGCTAACTCCTTTGGTATATCTCCCGTCATTAGTGTGTTGACGTGACTCTTACGGCTCAACGCGTCTACTACAATGTTAGCCTTTCCGGGGTGATAATGCAATCTCATATCATAATCTTTGATGAGCTCCAACCATCTCCTCTGCCTGAGATTTAGCTCCTTCTGCGTGAAGATGTACTTCAAACTCTTGTGATCCGTATATACCTCACAATGATTTCCAATGAGGAAATGTCTCCATGTTTTCAACGCATGCACTACGGCTGCTAACTCCAAATCATGTGTAGCATAATTTAGCTCATGAGGCTTAAGCTGTTGTGAAGCATACGAAACAACTCTTCCCTCCTGCATAAGCACTGCTCCAAGTCCTCTACGTGAAGCTTCGCAATATACCTCATAATCCTTAGTCTGATCTGGCAGAATTAACACTGGTGAGGTAACCAAACGTTTCTTCAACTCTTGGAAACTAGCTTCACACTCCTCGGTCCAAATGAACTTGGTATCCTTCTTCAATAATTCTGTCATAGGCGTCGCAATCCTTGAGAAATTCTCAATAAATCTCCGGTAGTATCCTGCGAGTCCAAGGAAACTCCGGATCTCTCCAACTGTCGTTGGCGCTTCCCGATTTGTTACTGTGACAACTTTAGTGGGTCTCTGCTATACCTTCTCCGGATATAACATGTCCAAGAAATCCAACTTCCTTCAACCAAAACTCACACTTCTGAACTTGGCATATAAGCGGTGTTCTCTCGAGCTTCTCGAGTACCAAACGCATAAATGCTCCTTATGCTCATCTTCATTCTTGAGTAAACCAAAATATAATCAATGAACACCACGGCGAACTTATCCAAAAACTCCATAAACACTTTGTTCATCATGTTCATAAAATAGGCAGGTCGTTAAATCGGACCAAATGACATAACGGTATACTCATACAGCCCGTACCTGGTGGTAAAAGCCGTCTTAGGTATATCCTGCTCTCGACTCTTCAACTGATGGTACCCTGATCGCAAATCGATCTTTGAAAACACCTTAGCTCCTTGTAACTGGTCAAACAAGTCATTGATCATCGGCAGTGGGTACTTGTTCTTAATGGTCACTTCATTCAATCCTCGATAATCAACAACCATTCTTAATGATCCATCCTTCTTCTCCACTAGAATCTTGGTGACCCCAAGGCGAAGAACTTGGGCGAATAAAACCTTTATCCAGTAACTCCTTAATCTGCTTCTTAATTTCCTCCAAATCTTGGGCTGGCATCCTATATGGTCTCTTAGATATCGGCCCAATGCCTGGTAGTAGTTCAATCAGAAACTCAATGTCTCTATCCGGTGACATGCCTGGCAACTCTTCCGGAAACACGTCCGCGTAATCCCTTACCACCGGTACTTCCTCCTGCACAACTCCTGATAAGGAATTTACATGTGCTCTCCTCGGCTCATGCCGTGATACATACTTGATTCTCCATCCTTCTGGGGTGGTAAGCAAAATTGTCTTACTGGCGCAATCGATGTTTCCTCCATACATCGACAACCAATCCATACCAAGAATTACATCCAAACCTTGGGATTCCAATATGATTAAATCCGTTGGGAAAACATGCCTCCCTATACTTAATGGCACTTGAAAACATCCTTGACTGGCCATATACTCCGCTCCCGGTGAGCTTACTAGTATGGGTGTCTTAAGGGTTTTAGTGGGCAGGCTAAACTTATCCGCAAATCCCCTTGATATGAATGAATGCGATGCACCAGTATCAAAAAGAACAACTGCAGTAAATGACTTAACCAAAAACTTACCTATTACTGCATCTGGCTGAGCTTCAACCTCCTCCACGGTAATGTGGTTCACTTGTCCTTTGTTGAAAGGGTTCGGCTTCTTTCCTGAGCTCCCATTGCCATTTCCATTCTGGCCTTCTGGACAATCGTTTGCATAATGCCCAGTCTTGCGGCACTTAAAACAAGTGACGTGGCTCAGGTCTACCTTGGATGGTGTTGACGGGTTGGTGCGGTTTTGTCCATTGCTTCCTCCATTCCCGTTCCCATTCTTGGTGCCATTATGGTTTTGCGAGCTACCTCCTCCATGGGTATGCTGAAACTGTCCTCCTGGCTTCAGGGTAAAGCGAAGTTTCTGCTGAGCTCCAGAGTTATTATTCCCCTGTCCATACTTCCTCTTGCGATTTTCAATCTGCTGCTGCTTCCCTTCTATCATAAGAGCACGGTCTACTAACTCCTGGTAGTTATTGAAGGTGGTTACCATCAACAGCATGCTCAGCTCATCATTCAGTCCTTCTAGAAACTTCTCCCTTAGTTGCGTCCGTAGTAACGTCATCCGGGCATAACGTGCTAGCTTATGAAATCATCTACATCTTGCCAACTGTCAGTCCTCCTTGGCGCAAGTTGCGAAACTCACGCTTCTTCATGGCCATGGCTCCTGCTGAAACTTGGGCGAGACGGAAAGCTTCTTGAAACCGATCCCATGTGGCGGTGTCTCTGAGGGTAAGTGGCTGTAAAATTCTCCCACCATGCTTGCTGCGGGTCCTTCAAGCTGGTGTGCGGCAAACTTCACCCTTTCTCCATCTGTACATCCTGCGGTGGTCAACTCCTCCCTATCTTACGGAGCCAATCATACGCAACAATCGGCTCGGTGCTCTTGGAAAACACCGGTGATTCAGCCTTAAGGAACGGGTCAAATGGTCAACAGGTGGTGGTTGCGGTGGGTTGTTGTTGTTGTTGTTGTTGTTGTTGTTGTTGTTGTTGTTGTTGTTGCCTTGGTTCTGTACCAATGTTTGAATCAAGGCATTCTGCTGCTGAATCAACTGAGTGATCTCTGGCGGGAAAACAAATCCGGGGTCGCGTCTCGGAGGCATCTGAGGGTTTAAGAAAAGACGAGAATTTAGAATAGAATGAGGTCTAGAGAGAAACACTACCCATATGCACATGAGACAAATCACACAACATCACTCCAATCAATTCAAACAAGGCATACAACGGTCTATCTATCGTTACAAAGTGCTGAAACTAAAACTAATATAACATGGGGGTAATCTACTATTGTTATGGTGGTCAACTAGAAAAACTGCTCCGATGAAGACTCCATGTTATCTGCTCCAGCTTCATCTTCGTAATCATCATCACTAGGATCGGAATCGGTGTCGTTGATGATGATGTAGTTCTCTGGACAGGTGCTATCTTCATCTTCTCCTCCGGGTGCTGAATTTCCCATGAATTCTTCAATCTTCTCCGTAAGATCACCATTTTGTCCCACTAGAGCTACAATCTCCTCCATGTAGTCCTTGCGAGTGGCCTTCAGTTCTCCTTCTAGTTCGATAATCTTGGCTTTTGCTGTCTTCAACTCGATCATGTCTGCGCACATCTGGTTCTCCTGACGTCGAATGTGCTGGTTTAACTCCTGGATGAAAGCTGTAATGGATCTATCCTTCTTAGTGCCAACTATCTCCCATTGTTCATCTCGGCGCCCACAAATTTGGTAGATAGTATCCTTGAGGTCTTCTTTATAAACTTCTCCAATGCGCCCCATGGTTATGTGAGCTTCCATGCTCTTTCCCAGACTCCAGGTTGGTGCATTGAAAACACACTCTATAGGTTCCATGATTGGCGCAAACGTCCTTCCGGGAACTTGAGCTTGAATCCTCCAGCGCTCCTCTTCGGGTAAAGTGGAATTGTAGGTCCCGGTGAAGCTTGGTAATCCAATGTTAAGGTACTTAGTGACTTCCTTCAGGTGTCTTCCAAAGGGTGTATCCTCATCCGACTGAGTGAACTTGATCCTCGCTTCCGTCATCCTAAAAGAGTAGAAAAGATGAGGAGTCAGAAATGAGAAGAGAGAGTCGTGATCTAGGACTTTAGCTTAATGGTCGTGACCTACAGTCGGCGTGTGCTCGATACCATCTTTGTAGCGACCGGACCTCAAGCGATCGATCTACGTGCTCGGTGTCATCCTGGATCAAGAATGTCTTGACACCACACAATTACTCGAAGGATTGACAACAGAGTAGCAATCACACACTTATTACAAATCGAATGTCTCCAGAGAGAACTTAAAAAAATAAATATGGCTTAAGGCCAACTAATACGATAACAACGGAAGGCTTGGAAGAATAAGCGAGTCCATCAACTCCAACGGCATCACTGAGTATAGAACCACGACCTAAGCACCTTACTCGTAAATGCGAAAAGTCGCAACATGAAGCGTTGCAGCCAGAAAACGGGTCGACACATGGAATATGTTGGCAATGTAACACATATAGAATAATGGAATGAATAGCCTATACTACATGCATATATGGCTGGTGGAAAGCACTATGGTTATAGTTTTGCATAAAGCCAAATTTTCCCTACTGCAAAGGAATAAATTTATTTAACTATCATGGTGGTTGTGAAACATTGAGAATGGTTGACAGCATTCTCAATCCCAATTAAAAAGTACTCATTAAACCCAACAATATTAATTAGAAGTAACATGATGAGATTCACATGATATCCAGGTACTAGATACTCAAAATGTCCATAACCAGGGACACGGCTAACCATGATTAGTTTATACACTCTGCAGAGGTTTGCGCACTTTTCCCCACAAGACTCGATCGCCTCCGTTGGATTTCTCGCACTACATGATGTTTGAGAAACGAATGACCGAGACATAGTCTTTCGAAGCACTAGCACCTTACATGTGGGTAGACCGTACACCTACTTTCCCTACATCGCTAGTCTACCCGTTAGAGTTCGCACAACTTAATCAACTATGCGAGAGCCCATAATGGCTTGTGGCTGCACGTAAGTTTCTAGTTTGAATAATCTCATGATCCCTTTGAGCACGGGTGGCGGTCCAAGAAATACAGCAAGTCTGATAGAAACCAGGTGCCTCAATCCACCCGGATGTGTGTTTAAGTTGCCACCTTAAATAAACCATTAAATAACAATATCACATCTGTCATGGATACACTCACCCAATCCACGTCTACTAGCATAGCATCGCATAATAAGCAAACGTAGAAGTAACTCCCAAGGGTTTGATAATAAAACAGGTAATAGGTACTACCTCAACTACTTCCCATCCCATAATTTAATTAGATCCTAATCATGCAAGTGTTTGAGGATAGATCTAATGCATAAAAACTGGGTATGAGAAGAGTGTGATCAAAGTGTTACTTGCCTTGCTGATGATCCACGAAACCTAGAGACTCGAAGTAACAAGCGACGCACTTCGGGTATTCTATCGCAGACAAACAAACAAGCATACAATAAGTACTCATCTAATGCATAGGTAAAACTCAAATAGATCTAACCAGATAGTTCAACTTAAGAACTCCGGTTGGCAAAAAGAATCAAATCAAACGAAGCGATGAAAGTCAAACGACGGAAGAAAACAGCTTCGTTTTACTAATCTGGATCTAATTCAAATTTTACCGAAGCAAACACTTGTTTAAGTTGATTATTTGGAAAGAGTGTTTCGAGACAAAACTCCAGGCGCTTGAATCGCCTGATTCCGATAAACGAGCGAAAAGTTATACTAAAACGAAAATCGGATCTGCAATCGCGATCAGAAAAATCGCGGATTAAATCCGAGAAAAAGAAAAAAAACAACGAACAGATTCGAACGAAAAAAAAGAAATAAAAATAACAAAAATAAATAAATAAAATAAAAAAATAAAAACAAACCAAAAAAACCGATCGGTTTTTAAAAAAAAACTGGCACGAAAATCGAGGCGGCAGCGAACCTCGGGAGGCGTCTTGGCGACTCGGGCGGCGGTGTGGTGGGCGGCTAGGGTTTCGCTCAAGGCGGGCTCGGGTGGGCTGAGGCGCCGGGGCTTTATATCAGTGCCCCGAGCGGAGTCTCGCTCGAGTGCACGGCTCAGTAAAGGCCCGCGTTTTTTAAATAATAACTCGCAGAAAAAAATCAAAAGAAGTACTAAACGGACTCCAAAAATCCCGAAATAAATTTTCCCCGGCTTCTAAAATCATGCCGGATTTAATGAACATTTATTTGGGGCCTAAATGCAATTTTGAAAAACGCGCATTTTTCCTAAATTCAAATAAAAAGGCGAAAAACTCCAAAATAAAATCTTATTTGATTTTATTATTAAATCTTCATTATTTCTTTATTTTGGGAAAGTCATTTTATTCCCTCTCTCATATTTTTGTAATAGAAATAATTGAAGATAAAATAAATAAAATCAAATGATCCTATTTTCAAAATTTGAGAAATCTCAAATATGAAAATAACGAAAATCCCCAACTCTCCCCGTGGGTCCTTGAGTTGTGTAGAATTTCTAGGATCGAGCAAAAATGCAACGAAAAATATGATATGCAATGATGCTCTATGTATAACATTCCAAATTGAAAAATTGGGATGTTACATCATCACACTTTTATTTACTTACAACTCAATATTACAACTCGATATCTAGAACAAAGATATGACTCTATATGAATGCCTCCGACGGTGTACCGGGATGTGCAATGATCTAGCATAGCAATGACATCAAAAAACGGACAAGCCATGGAAACATCATGCTAGCTATCTTACGATCATGCAAAGCAATATGACTATAAATGCTCAAGTCATGTATATGATGATGATGGAAGTTGCATGGCAATATATCTCGGAATGGCTATGGAAATGCCATAATAGGTAGGTATGGTGGTTGTTTTGAGGAAGATATAATAAGGCTTATGTGTGACAGAGCGTATCATATCACGGGGTTTGGATGCACCGTGAAGTTTGCACCAACTCTCGAGGTGAGAAAGGGCAATGCACGCATGCAAGAAGAGGCTAGCAATGATGGAAGGGTGAGAGTGCGTATAATCCATGGACTCAACATTATTCATAAAGAACTCACATACTTATTGTGAAAATCTATTAGTCATCAAAACAAAGTACTACGTGCATGCTCCTAGGGGGATAGATTGGTAAGAAAAGACCATCGCTCGTCCCCGACCGCCACTCATAAGGAAGACAATCAATAAATAAATCATGCTCCGACTTCATCACATAACGGTTCACCATACTTGCATGCTACGGGAATCACAAACTTCAACACAAGTATTTCTACAATCCACAACTACCCACTAGCATGACTCTAATATCACCATCTTTATATCGCAAAACTATTGCAAGGAATCAAACATATCATATTCAGTGATCTACAAGTTTTATGTAGGATTTTATGACTAACCATGTGAGTGACCAGTTCCTGTCATCTCTCTAAATAGATATAAGTGAAGCAAGAGAGTTTAGTTCTTTCTACAAAAGATATGCCCATGCTCTAACAAATATAAGTGAAGAAAAAGAGCATTCTATAAATGGCGGTTGTCTATGTAAAGAGAAACATGCAATGCAAGCTTCAAATGATATAAGTGAAGCACATGAAGCATTCTATAAAGCCATACTCAAAATATATAAGTGAAGTGCAGAAAGCATTCTATAAATCAACCAAGGACTATCTCATACCAGCATGGTGCATAAAAGAAAATGAAAACTAAATGCAAAAGACACTCCAAGATTTGCACATATCACATGAATGAAACGAATCCGAAAACATACCGATATTTGTTGAAGAAAGAGGGGATGCCTTCCGGGGCATCCCCAAGCTTAGACGCTTGAGTCTCCTTGAATATTTACTTGGGGTGCCTCGGGCATCCCCAAGCTTGAGCTCTTGCCTCTCTTCCTTCTTCTCTCATAGAAATCTTCTCAATCATCGAACACTTCATCCACACAAAACTTCAACAGAAAACTCGGTAAGATCCGTTAGTATAATAAAGCAAATCACTACTCTAAGTATTGTTGCAAACCAATTCATATTTTGTTTTTGCTTTGTGTCTACTGTAGCATAAATTTTCCATGGCTTAATCCACTGATATAAATTGATAGTTTCATCAAAACAAGCAAACTATGCATCAAAAACAGAATCTGTCTAAAACAGAATAGTCTATAATAATCTGAACATTCACCATACGAATGATACTTTAAAAATTCTGCAAAAATTAGGAAAAACAAAAAAAAATTATAGAAAGACAGTGCAAAAATAATTAGAACCATTTGACGTTCCAGTAAAAAACTAAAAGTCGCGCACTACAGCCAAAGTTTCTGTCCAGCACCGTACAAACCAACAAGTATTGTAAACATCCTAAAGGCAAACCTTGGCACATTATTTTTATAATACAATGGAATTGTACAAGGGATAATTATTTTATTGAAAAGTTTCTGTAATTAAGATTCACAAAGTTCCCATGGGCATGAACAAAGTTCAAGGGCGCCCCCACTTTCGCAATGCTCGCTCTCTCACTTTCACTTTTCTTTTTGAAAAGTTTTGGGTTCCCCTCTTTATTTTTGTTGTTTTTAAACTATATGAAAGCACTCAACAGAAATAAATGACTCTCTAAAACTTCCGGGTTGTCTCCCTGGCAGCGCTTTCTTTAAAGCCATTAAGCTAGGCATACTGTGCTCAAATAATGGATCCACCCGGATCCCAAGGTATATCAAAGCCAATTTTAATTAACAATGATTTGTAATTTATTAGTGAGCACAAAGCAACATATATCATGTAATGACGAAGTATAACTCTCTTCCTATGCATCGGCATGTCATAAAAGAACAATTCATGCACGCCTAGTAAAGGCCAATGCATAGTATAAACAGTTTCTTGCAATTTTATCGTGTGGGAAACATAGAGAGGTGGAGATATAGTTCCTCTCTCATAATAATTGCAAGTAGGAGCAGCAAGCACATGCATATTATATCCATCAAAATCATCATGTGTAACGGTTAAAGGCAACCCATCAATATAATCCTTAATATGTGCAAACTTCTCCGATATAGTGTAGTTTGGAGAATTCAAAAAGATAGTAGGACTATCATGTGTGGGTGCAATAGCAACAATTTCATGTTTAACATAAGGAACTATAGCAAGTTCATCTCCATAAGCATAATTCATATTGGCATCTTGGCCACAAGCATAGCAAGCATCATCAAAAAGGGATATTTCAAAAGAATCATAGGGATCATAATAGTCATCATAGCAATCATCCTTCGGTAAGCACGAAGGGAATTAAACAATGTATGAGTTGAAGAGTTACTCTCATTAGGAGGTGGGCACGGGTAGCTAATCCGCTCTTCCTCCTTTTGTTCTTCGCTCTCCTCATCATCTTTTTCATCCAATGAGCTCACAGTTTCATCAATTTCTTCTTCCATAGATTCCTGCAAAATATTAGTCTCTTCTTGGAAAGCGGAGACTTTCTTAATAAGCGCATTAATATAGGAATTATATTCATAATTATCATAGCAATATTTCAATATAGCCAAATTTTCAGGCCTATAAACATCATCATCAAAAGCTTCATACTTTTCAAACATAGATTCAATTTCGTAAGCACCCTTAAAAGCAACAAATTCTTCTATTTGTTCCGCATCATAGTAATCATATATACCTCTAGCATAAGAAGCTAAGGTTTCATCATCATTAAATTTGCATGAAAAGGGAAGGTGTGGAGCCTTCATCCTAGAGCAACAAGTATAATCACAATTCAAGCATACTTGCCGAGCATACCACTTCAATATATAAATTTGATCCCATAATAGTTTCCCTTTTTGTGTCAAGCGATAATCCCTAAAGTATTCACGTTGATCCAACGTTACTCCCATTACCAAATTGAATGAGGTTTTCTCAGGATTATCAAAGTGGTACATAATATTTTGCACATATTGAGCATCGAGGGTTTTAGGAGGTTCCTCATCTCCATGAGTAGCAAGTACACCTAATTATTTTGGTATTTCGTGTTCCATATCCATAACTAAAGATAAAGAACAACAAAGAAAGCAAATAAAAATTACTTAGTGATAAAGCAAACAAGCACACATGAGAATATTCACCCCACGCTATAACTCCCTGGCAACGGCGCCAGAAAAAGGTCTTGATAACCCACAAGTATAGGGGATCGCAACAGTTTCCGATAAGTAAGAGTGTCGAACCCAACGAGGAGCTAAAGGTAGAATAAATATTCCCTCAAGTTCTATCGACCACTGATACAACTCTAGCACGCTTGACGTTCGCTTTACCTAGAACAAGTATGAAACTAGAAGCACTTTGTAGGTGTTTTTGGATAGGCTTGCAAGAATATAAAGAGCACGTAAATAAAAACTAGGGGCTGTTAAAGTAAAAAAAACACAATAAATTAAATATAGCGAGTGTGGAAAAGTGGTGGTAGGAGTTGCGAAATTGTCCCTTAAGCAATTGACTACTTTACTAGACCGATAGCAAGTATCATGTGGGAGAGGCCACTGCTAGCATGTCATCCCTGACTTGGAATTCTATGCACTTATGATTGGAACTATTAGCAAGCATCCGCAACTACTAACGTTTATTAAGGTAAAACCCAACCATAGCATTAAGATATATTGGTCCCCCTTAAATCCTGTATGCATCAATTTCTATGCTAGGTTGAAGCTTCTGTCACTCTTCCCCTCCTATACATAGTCCTATCAACATACAACCAACCCTAAGGTGTGATCCACGCGCGCGCTCATATGATGGGCACCAAAGGATAGCAACATAACCACAAGCAAATTAAATCAATCATAGCAATTCATCAACCACCGATAGGACAATGAAAATCTACTCAGACATCATAGGATGGCAACACATCATTGGATAATAATATGAAGCATAAAGCACCATGTTCAAGTAGAGGGTACATCGGGTTGCGGGAGAGTGGACCGTTGTAGATAGAGGGGGGAAGGTTATGGAGATGTTGGTGAAGATGGCGGAGGTGTTGGTGTAGATCACGGTGATGATGATGATGATGGCCACGACAGCGTTCCGGCGCTACCGGAAGAGAAGGGGAGAGGGGGCCCCTTCGTCTTCTTCTTCCTTGACCTCCTCCCTAGATGGGAGAAGGGTTTCCCCTCTGGTCCTTGGCCTCCATGGCATGGGAGGGGCGAGAGCCCCTCCGAGATTGGATCTGTCTCTCTGTTTCTCTCTATTTCTGCGTTCTGTTCTGCTGCCCTTTCACCGTTTCTTTTATATCCGGAGATCTGTAACTCCGATTGGACTGAAACCTTCGCCATGATTTTTTTCCCCAAAAATTAGCTTTCTTGCGGCCGAAGAAGGGCATCAACCGCCTTACGGGTGGCCCACGAGGGTGGGGGGCACGCCCTCGTGGGGAGGGCGTGGGCCCCTGCCTCGTGGCCACCTCGGACATCGTTTCGCGTTGATCTTTTTCCCAGATTTTCCAAATATTCCAAAAATAAGCTCCGTCCGTTTTTATCCCGTTTGGACTCCAATTGATATGGATATTCTGTGAAACCAAAAACATGCAACAGGCAGGAACTAGCACTGGGCACTGGATCAATATGTTAGTCCCAAAAATAGTATAAAAAGTTGCAAAAAGTATATGAAAGTTGAATAATATTGGCATGGAACAATCAAAAATTATAGATACGACAGGGACGTATCAGCGCGCGGCGCCCGCCTACTCCTCCCCCTGGCCTGCTAGTCAGTGGCACATTGGTCATCCTCTCCCATCCAACAGCAAACCCTTGCCTGCCTCCTCCGCGACGCCGCTGTCGGTGTCAAAATAGGCGGATCTCGGGTAGGGGGTCCCAAACTGTGCGTCTAAGGCGGATGGTAACAGGAGGCGGGGGACACAATGTTTACCCAGGTTCGGGCCCTCTCGATGGAGGTAATACCCTACTTCCTTCTTGATTGATCTTGATGATATGAGTATTACAAGATTTGATCTACCACGAGATCGTAGAGGCTAAACCCTAGAAGCTAGCCTATGATTATGGTTGTTGTTGTCCTACGGACTAAACCCTCTGGTTTATATAGACATCGGAGGGGGCTAGGGTTACACAGAGTCGGTTACAAGGGAGGAGATCTACATATCCGAATTGCCAAGCTTGCCTTCCACGCAAAGGAGAGTCCCACCCGGACACGGGACGAAGTCTTCAATCTTGTATCTTCATAGTCCAATAGTCCGGCCAAGGTATATAGTCCGGCTATCCGAGGACCCCCTAATCCAGGACTCCCTCAGTAGCCCCTGAACCAGGCTTCAATGACGATGAGTCCGGCGCGCATTGTCTTCGGCATTGCAAGGCGGATTCCCCCTCCGAATACTCCATAGAAGATTTTGAACACAAGGATCGTGTCCGGCTCTGCAAAACAAATTCCACATACCACCATAGAGAGTATATTATTCCACAAATCTGATCTGCTGACTACTTTTCATAACGTGACATCCTGCCGTGGTCTGGTCGTTACGAACCATTTTTCCCAGCCTACCACTGCACATGTTGCGAGGCGGTTTTATTGGCACATCTTGTCGAAGCAGAGATCGTGTTCCCCTTATCATGGGATTCTGATCAATACGGGTGGGGGTAACCCAATCGTGCTTGTTAGTATGACTCCTCGATTTTAGGCAAGTTCCAAACGGCCACGCGGAGGACGCTTGATATTCGCCCTTTCTATAAAGGGGCCAAGGCCTGTCCTTTTCTTCTCGCGTTCGATCCTTCCCTTCCCCCACCTCGAGTTCGAACACCCAAGGCTCAGGCTAAGTGCTTCGGACCTTCAATCATGTCCGGATCCAACCTTCAAGGCCGGTGGATGGCTTGTCACAGAGGAGGACATCAAGAAGCTAAGAGAAGCCAGGTATCTGACCGCCGAAATCTCGCACAGGCTGCCTGCTCAAGGGCAGGTCATCCTCACTCCCGAACCCAACGAGAGTGTCGTATTTGTTTCTCACTTCCTCCGAGGGCTAGGCTTTAGTCTTGATCCCTTTGTTAGAGTGCTTATGTTCTATTATGGGCTCGATTTCCATGATCTAGCTCCATATTCCATCCTTCACATCTCGTCGTTTATCGTCGTGTGTGAGGCCTTCCTCCGCATCACCCCACACTTCGGCTTATGGCTCAAGACCTTCAATGTGAAGCCAAAGATGATCGATGGGCGACACACAGAATGCGGAGGTGCCATAATAAGCAAAGGCACCGATGCTCCATGGCCAAAGGGTTCCTTCCTGGAGATGTCCAACTTATGGCAGCGGGAGTGGTTTTACATCACAGCTCCCTGAAGTACGAAGTGGGTAGCTGCCCCTGCCTTCCGCTCGGGCCCCCTGCCACAAATGGCGTCATGGGTCAACAAGGGGCTAGACTGGGGGCCAGTTAATGATGTGCCGACATTGCAAAGTCGCACCCGAGATCTCCTCAAGAGAGATGTCAGTCTTGTCAAGGTAATGCAAGTTATGCTAGTTCGTCAGGTCCTGCCATGCCAACGTCGATCTCTCCGTATGTGGGAGTTCAACCCGGAAGGTCCGCGAACTATTCAGCAATTCTTCGGTATGACGCTCAAAGAGATGTATGGATTGTTCTTGGATCACGAATAAAGTGTCCGGATACCATCGAGGATGCGGGTCTCAAGCGCAACCGCCCGTGATACCCACGTAAGTAATTCCGCGACCGAACATGTTGTCTCTTTATTTGTCACAACATCATTCGAAAAAATCGCTCTTGGCAGGATGGATAAGAAAGGCGAAGATGATCAGTGTTCGCCCCCTTCCGAAGGCTCACGGATCTGTACTAGCCAGGATGCTTGAGCACGCACCTTATCAAGTGCCATCGGGGAAGATAAACGGAGGAATAAAGAAGCCGAAAGCGGGCCTCACGCATTACTCATCCAAACCGGGGGAATTAGTGTCTCCACGAAGCAGGATAATCGGGGAGAAGAATCTAGAATCCCCTCTCCCCAAGGAAGGAAAAGGACCGCCTCTGAAGACTTGGAAATGAGGGTTTCCAAACGAGGGAAGAAACCTTCACCAGGGGGCCCTGCCCCGGAGGGCATCCTTACCGCACAGTGCCCGCAAGGGGGTCAGCCCTCCACCGAGTTGTAAGTGAACAAGAGTACTTTTGGTAAATATATCATGCTTTATCTCCGAGGTCAATAACCGAGACGTATGTCTTGCAGTCCGGATCGTAGCCCTTCTCGACAGAGTTTGTCTTCGGGGGATCTTCTTCCGGAGATGATGGAGAGCGAAACGCCTCCCCCTGTCTCCCCGCCTCATGGGGCGGACGACCCTGAGGTGTCGTCATGGAGGATTTCTCTGATCCGCCAAGGCGAAGGTAACCCTTCGCCACCCAAGTTCGAGTATTGGCTCCTAAGGAGAGCAATAGAAAGAGTCCGGGACTGTCGGTGCACAACCGGACGCACTGATGGGTCTTCTGGAGCAAGCAGCTATCTCAGAGGCGCATCGTACTTTAATGGGTGCGGTGGTTGAGAGGATTTCATCCGCCAAAAGTGGGTTGCATGAAGCTTTTACGAGCCTGCTAAGAGGCTTTGAGGTGCATAAAGTTTATATATATATATATATATATATATATATATATATATATATATATATATATATATATATATTGTGATACCGCACATGCTAGGTGTGCCCTATACAGATAATAGCCCCTGAGACTCTGGTTGCTGCCCAGAGGCGGCAACCAGAGGATCATAGTCCCAGGTAATGATCACGCTACTTGAAAAGGAAAGCCAAGCAAAAGCGGGGGACCTGAAGAAAGCCATGGAAGATGCCAAGGAAACCCGCTCTAAAATCAGAGCAGCGAAGGAGGAGCTCCGTCAAGCCGGAGATATCACGGCTGGGAAGCCCTTTTTGTTGCGGACAAAGTTCGGAGATCCAAAGTATGCCCCTCTGGATCAATTATGGAGTGCTGCAGACGCGTACTTGGACTTGGCAATGAGTGCTGCTGATGCGACTGAGTTTTTTCAAAGATCAGAAAGATCATGAAGTTGAAAGGTTGTTCTGGTCGCAATTCAAAGCTCCAACGCGTCTGCTGCTGTTAAATGAACAAATGGCCGAGTGGGCCGAGCTCCATAGGTTATCCGGACTTGCCATGAGTTCTGTCGTGGATTATCTTTGGCCGAAGGGACCAAGGCCGAATAGTTATTTTGGTTTAGTGCAACGATTCCTTGGTGTTGTGCCGCATATCGACGTTGTAAAGAGGTCGGCGTGCATAGAGGGTGCGCGGATGGCTCTTGCCCGTGTTAAGACATACTGGGCAGAGATGGAGGCCACCGCTATTGCAACCCGGGATCCGGCCGTAGGCCAGGTCTCGGTCGAGCACTATTTTGAAGAAGTCCTAGAAGGCGCTCGTTTAATAGAGGCTCAGCGCTCGAAGAGTATCATGTTCAAGTGACATGTATCCTAATTGTAAAAACAATGCTATTTAGATTATAAAGGCCGTGTTTATACTTTTGCCTGAAAGTATTATGATGCCTCCTGTGCAGCCGTTTATGTATGTATATAACCTGAAAGTTTGCAGTCGTCGGCTTCAGCCCCCACGCATATAATGAGGGGGTGTTTAGAAAAGTGTGCATTCACACTTGATCCAACGTGTTGGTCCATTAAGGAGGTGATAGCGCGGCGAACAAGCAATCGGACTATATTGCTTTAACACTTTCACTTAGCCATAGGAGTTTGATGGTGGGGCTACTATATAGCCCATGGTACTTCCGCGCTCATCCGAATACGGTGCGCGTACATACATGACCGGGAAACCGGTCCTTCGTTAATGCGGAGGAATCGCGAAGATTCTGCTGAGTCATCGAGTGGTTGACCAGTCTCGTGCTTTATCATGACAGTCAGTTTTCGGCTTTCTCTACTGAGGTGCTCATCCAGATGAACCATGGCACAATCGCAGCAGTTCTCCCGGTGCACCTTAGCCGATAGAGCGAACGTAAGGTAGCAAAACACGGGAGCCGGGCAAACCCAACTATTGACCAAAGACATGATTCGGAGATGATACATATAAGGCCAAACTCACGATGCCGAACACTCCCTAAGGTATTCGGACTTTACAACATATACTGGGCCGAGTAACGCCCTTGATAATGAGCCCTGAATTTCCAGGTACGTGCATTAGTCTGACGTGACGAAATGCCAATAACGCCAGCATCCTTCTCGGTTGTGTTGAGTATCCGGAGGGTGTGAAGCAACAAGAGACAGTAAAAAAGGTTTACACAGGGTCTTAATCTAAAAAGAAACCTTTGAGCGGGGCCCTGCTGCACGTCTGCGCCTGTGTCTCCGTTGTGCCGTATCCTGGAAGGGTGTAGCACGATGATCATGTGTAAAAGAGAAAAACTCAGGTGAAAGTCTTCGATGCGAAAAATTGGTTATTCTTAATGAACCATTAAATGCAATCTAAATAGGGTCAAGCGAACTGTAGCCCTTTTTACATCTTTGGAAGCCCTAGCACCACCTATGGGGGTATATCCATCGACCCAATCTCAGGTTTATCTGAGCTGTTACAGCTAGAGGTGCACCGGACTCGTCTAGCCGTGTCCGCGGTCTTGATGACCGATCATTTATTCTGTTTGGAGAGGCTGTTCAGTGTTCGGCTGCTAGAGCCCCCACATATTCCTCCGCGCGTAAGGAACACTCTGTGTTTCCGCTGACTATGATGATGCCACGTGGACCAGGCATTTTAAGCTTAAGATAAGCGTAATGCGGTACTGCATTAAAACGAGCGAAGGCCGTTCTTCCGAGTAGTGCGTGATAGCCGCTTCGGAATGGAGCGATGTCGAAGGTTAATTCTTCGCTTTGGAAGTTGTCGGGAGAACCGAATACAACCTCTAGTACTAGAGAGCCCGTGCAGCTGGCCTCTGGGCCTGGTATTACTCCTTTAAAGGTAGTATTGCTTTGGCTGATTCTTGTCAGGTCTATCCCCATTTTGCGGATGGTGTCCTGATATATCAGATTAAGACTACTGCCGCCGTCCATAAGGACTCGGGTGAGATGGTATCCGTCAATTATTGGGTCTAGCACCAAGGCAGCCGATCCTCCGTGCCGGATACTAGTCGGGTGATCCCTGCGATCAAAAGTGATCGGGCAGGCCGACCAAGGGTTGAACTTGGGGGTGACGGGTTCCACGACGTATACGTCTCGGAGTGTGCGTTTGCGCCTCCTCTTCGGTATGTGAGTTGCGTAAATCATGTTCACTGTTTTGACCTTTGGTGGGAATTTTTCTGTCCCCCAGTGTTTGGCTGGAGAGGCTCATCCTCGTCTTCACTTCGTGTCTCCCTCCCCTTGTGTTCGGCGTTTAGCTTGCCGGCCTGCTTGAAGACCCAGCATTCTCTGTTGGTGTGATTTGCAGGTTTGTCGGAGGTGCCATGAATATGACATAATCTGTCTAGAATCTTGTTTAGGCTGGACGGTCCATCTCTGCTGCCTTTAAATGGCTTTTTCTGTTGACCGGGTCGAGATCCCCTGAATCCGGCGTTTACCGCCGTGTTGTCTGGGCTGTCTTCATTGTTTGGACGCTTGCTTTTATTGCGTCGCGGTTTCCCATTGCCATCCCTGATTTCGGATGTGCCTGGGTTGCTGGTGCCGCTACGGGCCAGCCAACTGTCTTTGCCCGCGCAAAAGCGGGTCATAAGGCTTGTTAGGGCTACCATTGTCCTCGGTTTTTCCTGGCCGAGGTGTCTAGCGAGCCATTCGTCCCGGAAACTGTGTTTGAAAGCCGCTAAGGCTTCGGCGTCCGGGCAGTCGACGATTTGATTCTTCTTAGTGAGAAATATGTTCCAAAGCTTTCGGGCTGACTCTCCGGGCTGTTGAATTATATGACTTGAATCATCTGCATCCGGAGGTCGGACAGTCGACGATTTGATTCTTCTTAGTGAGAAATATGTTCCAAAGCTTTCGGGCTGACTCTCCGGGCTGTTGAATTATATGACTTGAATCATCTGCATCCGGAGGTCGGACATAGGTCCCTTGAAAATTAGCCCTAAAAGCGTCCTCAAGCTCTTCCCAACTTCCAATTGAGTTTTCGGGGAGGCTTTTCAACCAGTGCCGAGCTGGTCCTTTCAACGAGGGCAGGTATTTGATGGCGTGGAGATCATCTCCATGAGCCATGTGGATGTGAAGGATGAAGTCCTCAATCCGGACCCTGTGGTCGTTCCGTCGTATGCCTCTATGTTCATGGGTTTGAATCCCTCTGGAAATTCATGATCCAGCACCTCATCGGTGAAGCATAGGGGGTGCGCGGCACCCCTGTGTTTGGATGTGCCATGGCATTCTTCTGACGGTTGTAGTGTTCGGTTTTGATTCTGAGCTGTTATTCGATCAGTATAGTCATTTGGGCGGCCATGATTCTGTGTCGGAGCGCGCTTCCTAGATCCATAGATGGACCTGGTCATGCCGGCTTTTTGGTACAGGTCCTCACGTAAATCGTGTGCTGACTTGTGTGCGACATCGTTAGCCGCCCTGTCGCAGCCACGGGGTGGTCGGTCCGGCTGATCGGCAGTTTCATTTTTTGGCTGAATGGGCTCTAAAGCCTCGTCGTCGAATTCAGGCAGCAGCTTGCGCTTTGGATAGCTCTTTGTGTGGCGACTGCCGCCGTACTTTTCTTCAGTGTCAAGCACTTTATTCCATCTGCTGTTGAGCGTATTCTACGCGGCCTTAAGCCTTTGTTTCTGCTTCTTTAGGCTCCTCGCGGTGGCAATAAGCCTTCTATGGAGGCTCTCTTGTTCCAAGTGCCTTTCCGGGATGATGTGTGCATCGTCGTCCGGACTATTCTCCTCTCCGGAGATAGGTTGATGAGTTTTACCCTCGGCGTCACCGTGATCGGACAGCGGCTCCGTACTAGGATCCAACCTTCAAGGCGGTGGATGGCTTGTCACGAGGAGGACATCAAGAAGCTAAGAGAAGCCGTATCCGACCGAAATCTCGCAGCTGCCTGCTCAAGGGCAGGTCATCCTCACTCCGAACCCAACGAGAGTGTCGATTTGTTTCTCACTTCCTCCGAGGGCTAGGCTTTAGTCTTGATCCCTTTGTTAGAGTGCTTATGTTCTATTATGGGCTCGATTTCCATGATCTAGCTCCATATTCCATCCTTCACATCTAAATGCGTTTATCGTGTGTGAGGCCTTCCTCCGCATCACCCCACACTTCGGCTTATGGCTCAAGACCTTCAATGTGAAGCCAAAGATGATCGATGGGCGACACACAGAATGCGGAGGTGCCATAATAAGCAAAGGCACCGATGCTCCATGGCCAAAGGGTTCCTTCCCGGAGATGTCCAACTTATGGCAGCGGAGTGGTTTTACATCACAGCTCCACGAGGCACGTGCGGTAGCTGCCCCGCTTCCTCGGGCCCCCGCCACAAATGGCGTCATGGGTCAACAAGGGGCTAGACTGGGGGCCAGTTAATGATGTGCCGACATTGCAAAGTCGCACCCGAGATCTCCTCAAGAGAGATGTCAGTCTTGTCAAGGTAATGCAAGTTATGCTAGTTCGTCAGGTCCTGCCATGCCAACGTCGATCTCTCCGTATGTGGGAGTTCAACCCGGAAGGTCCGCGAACTATTCAGCAATTCTTCGGTATGACGCTCAAAGAGATGTATGGATTGTTCTTCGGATCACGAATAAAGTGTCCGGATACCATCGAGGATGCGGGTCTCAACTGCAACCGTCCAGATACCCACGTAAGTAATTCCGCGACCGAACATGTTGTCTCTTTATTTGTCACAACATCATTCTGAAAAAATCGCTCTTGGCCAGGACTGGATAAGAAAGGCGAAGATGATCAGGTGTTCGGCCCCCCTTCCCGAAGGCTCACCGGATCCTGTACTAGCCAGGATGCTTGAGCACGCACCTTATCAAGTGCCATCAGGGGAAGATAAACGGAGGAATAAAGAAGCCGAAAGCGGGCCTCACGCATTACTCATCCAAACCGGGGGAATTAGTGTCTCCACGAAGCAGGATAATCGGGGAGAAGAATCTAGAATCCCCTCTCCCCAAGGAAGGAAAAGGACCGCCTCTGAAGACTTGGAAATGAGGGTTTCCAAACGAGGGAAGAAACCTTCACCAGGGGGCCCTGCCCCGGAGGGCATCCTTACCGCACAGTGCCCGCAAGGGGGTCAGCCCTCCACCGAGTTGTAAGTGAACAAGAGTACTTTTGGTAAATATATCATGCTTTATCTCCGAGGTCAATAACCGAGACGTATGTCTTGCAGTCCGGATCGTAGCCCTTCTCGCGAGTTTGTCTTGAGGATCTTCTTCGGAGATGATGGAGGCAACGCCTCCCCTGCTCCCGCCTCATGGGGCGGACGACCTGAGTGTGTCGTCATGGAGGATTTCTCCTGATCCGCCAAGGCGAAGGTAACCCTTGACCACCCGAAGTTCGAGTATTCGGCTCCTAAGGAGAGCAATAGAAAGAGTCGGGACTGTCGTGCACAACGACGCTGATGGGTCTTCGGAGCAAGCAGCTATCTCGAGGCGATCGTACTTTAATGGATGCGTGGTTGAGAGGATTTCATCCGCCAAAAGTGGGTTGCATGAAGCTTTTACGAGCCTGCTAAGAGGCTTTGAGATGCATAAAGTTTATATATATATATATATATATATATATATATATATATATATATATATATATATATATATATTTGATACCGCACATGCTAGGTGTGCCCTATCAGATAATAGCCCGAGACTCGTTGCTGCCGAGGCGGCAACAGAGGATCATAGTCCGGTAATGATCACGCTACTTGAAAAGGAAAGCCAAGCAAAAGCGGGGACCTAAGAAAGCCATGGAAGATGCCTAAGGAAACCCGCTCTAAAATCGGAGCAGCGAAGGAGGAGCTCCGCAAGCCGAGATATCACGGCTGGAAGCCCTTTTGTTGCGACAAAGTTCGGAGATCCAAAGTATGCCCTCTCGATCAATTATGGAGTGCCGCAGACGCTGCATTTGGACTTGGCAATGAGTGCTGCCGATGCGATCGAGTTTTTCAAAGATCGTAAAGATCATGAAGTTGAAAGGTTGTTCTGTCGCAATTCAAAGCTCCAACGGCTCGCTGCTGTTAAATGAACAAATGGCCGAGTGGGCCGAGCTCCATAGGTTATCCGGACTTGCCATGAGTTCTGTCCTGGATTATCTTTGGCCGAAGGGACCAAGGCCGAATAGTTATTTTGGTTTAGTGCAACGATTCCTTGGTGTTGTGCCGCATATCGACGTTGTAAAGAGGTCGGCGTGCATAGAGGGTGCGGATGGCTCTTGCCCGTGTTAAGACATACTGCGAGATGGAGGCCACCGCTATTGCAACCCGGATCCGCCGTAGGCGTGTCTCGTCGAGCACTATTTTGAAGAAGTCCTAGAAGGCGCTGCTTAATAGAGGCTCGCGTCAAGAGTATCATGTTCAAGTGACATGTATCCTAATTGTAAAAACAATGCTATTTAGATTATAAAGGCCGTGTTTATACTTTTGCTCGAAAGTATTATGATGCCTCCTGTGCAGCCGCTTATGTATGTATATAACCGAAAGTTTGCAATGCGGCTTCAGCCCCACGCATATAATGAGGGGTGTTTAGAAAAGTGTGCATTCACACTTGATCCAACGTGTTGGTCCATTAAGGAGGTGATAGCGCTAACAAGCAATCGGACTATATTGCTTTAACACTTTCACTTAGCCATAGGAGTTTGATGGTGGGGCTACTATATAGCCCATGGTACTTCCGCCATCCGAATACGGTAGCCAGACATACATGACCGAAACCGGTCCTTCGTTAATGCGGAGGAATCGCGAAGATTCTGCTGAGTCATCGAGTGGTTGACCAGTCTCGTGCTTTATCATGACATGTTTCGGCTTTCATCGAGGTGCTCATCCAGATGAACCATGGCACAATCGCAGAGTTCTCCGTGCACCTTAGCCGATAGAGCGTAACGTAAGGTAGCAAAACACGGAGCCGGCAAACCCAACTATTGACCAAAGACATGATTCGAGATGATACATATAAGGCCAAACTCACGATGCCGAACACTCCCTAAGGTATTCGGACTTTACAACATATACTGGGCCGAGTAACGCCCTTGATAATGAGCCCTGAATTTCCAGGTACGTGCATTAGTCTGACGTGACGAAATGCCAATAACGCCAGCATCCTTCTCGGTTGTGTTGAGTATCCGGAGGGTGTGAAGCAACAAGAGACAGAAAAAGGTTTACAGGGTCTTAATCTAAAAGAAACCTTTGAGCGGGCCTGCCGCACGCTCTGCGCCTGTGTCTCCGTGCAGCGTATCTGAAGGGTGTAGCACGATGATCATGTGTAAAAGAGAAAACTCAGTGAAAGTCTTCGATGAAAAATTGGTTATTCTTAATGAACCATTAAATGCAATCTAAATAGGGTCAAGCCAATCGTAGCCCTTTTTACATGCCGAAGCCCTAGCACCACCTATGGGGGTATATCCATCGACCCAATCTCAGGTTTATCTGAGCTGTTACAGCTAGAGGTGCACCGGACTCGTCTAGCCGTGTCCGCGGTCTTGATGACCGATCATTTATTCTGTTTGGAGAGGCTGTTCAGTGTTCGGCTGCTAGAGCCCCACATATTCCTCCGCGTAAGGAACACTCGTGTTTCACGACTATGATGATGCCACGGGACCGGGCATTTTAAGCTTAAGATAAGCGTAATGCGGATCTTAAAACAGCGAAGGCCGCTTCTTCCGAGTAGTGCGTGATAGCCGCTGAA